>OY856409.1:844935113-845535113 GCA_963693085.1 Alisma plantago-aquatica
CGGAGTTGAAGACCGCACATTGCACGAGGTATTGTCGCCGAGCAAGCCTCGGGACAAGGTATGATTCCGCAAACCATCCTTTCCTATTATATAGACGTTGACGCGTTTCCTCGGTATGGTTTGGGGAGAAAAATTTTTGTTTCCGCTGCCTTCTCTGTCTCCCCTAAGAACCAACAGCTTTGCCATGTGTCCATGGCCAAGAACTTCCATGGACATGCAAATAGAAGCTCCATGTGTTGTGGGAGTCTTCTGGACCACCGGATAATGACCTCCCAAGGTGTCCATCGGTTGTTAGCACATGGTAATCATTGCTTGTCAAACCCTAACTTACTAGGTGATGAACCATCATTCGATCACCTCCTTTAAATGAATCAAAACTAGAAAACCATTGAACTACTAGCTTTAGAGGTGAACACCAGTTATCACCACTGGTTGGTGACCATTGTATGTCAACCAAATAGGGGGACCATCATTTGATGTCTCCTAAAGGTAGCTCATCCATGAAGGGCTAAACCCTAATTCACTATACAAGAGAATCACCACCAATCCAAGGTTCAATAAAGTGCCCCATGGATCAACAAGCTCAAGCATGATAATAAAATATCTAAGGAACATAATGAATGTGACAAATTTCAAGGAAAATCTCATATTTTGGTAAATTACAAAAAAGTCCAAAATGTACATAAAATTGCATTACTTGTTGAAACATTGTCCAAATTGGACCAATTTGAAACTTAAGCTTGTGACATGATATAAAAGCATGTAATATGATTTGTTTAAGGTTCTAATCATAATTAAGTATGTTCAATCATTTAATCAAGGTTAGGGGTCTCACAATATTTATGTTCCATACCCAAGATATATCTTGCAATGTCACATTTTATCACATACTTATCAGTCCCTTAATATTATAGAGGAAAGAGAAATGAATGACATGTGTAATCCTATGAGAAAGATAAATATTCAAATAGGATCCCCTTTGCATGGAAATATTGTCATCCATTATTAAAACTCACATTGATTTTGAATCTCTGAGTTTATTATATATACTCTTTCAATTACCTACATGATGCAATTCATGTATATTCATACAATGAAGGTTATTAAATCATAATGACTTTTAGCTTCATCTAATACCTAGTTAAGTATTACCAACTCTAAAATATATAATACAACATACAAAGTAATCCAAAGTATTCGTTAGGGCATAAAACCACCCCCTTTGGCCATAAGACTAATATCATCTCATAAGGCCATACCAAGGACATGATCTTATTGGACTATCAAAAAAACATGAATTTTGGATTCCACTTCATATTATTATTATTCACCACCATATCAAAATCTGAAGGTGTGTAACAATTGTATGAAAAACAAGATTACTCTTAGCAAGGACCACTCTTATACATACACGAGCTATCTTGGAATTATAAGTCTGGCCCAAGTTACCTTTTAGAAATATAATGGTTATTCAGTGGCATTAAGGCCATTATATATCCACTCCTAAGAAGTAAGAATAATATGTATATTGATTTCCACATCATATGGCTCCAAGATACCATGAAGATAACATTTTAGTACCATTTCACATGTATTTTGGATTCAATATAAACATGCTTAGGTGGACATGATATTAACATTGGTGATCAATTTTAGAAGAATAATAGAACATGAGATATCGAATTATCCTTTCACTTATCTGGAATAGTTCTTTGAGAAATCTCCTTTTAGCATTTTAGGTGATCATAGAACAAGCTTCAGACATATTAAGACAAGTCTAGGGATTTGTATGTACAAGTAGGAAAAAGTCAGGTAGCCAATACTATTTCACTCACCTCTCATGGTGATTTCTTAGGTCCATCTAATACATACACTAACGAACTTCCAGATCCTACATCATCTCTTCAACAACCCCAAAATAAAAGCTCCAAGTAAGATCTGATTTTCTTTAGATTAAAAAGAGGAAAAAGGAAGGTTCATTAGATAAAAGGATTAGGTTCCATCATGTAAGTCCATGGGGCTCCTAAAGGAAAAAGATGAGGTGAGGATAAGAAATAATACCTTTATGAAACCTCGTTTCCACGTCCAAGATCACTTTTCTAGATCTAAGATGACTCATCCATTGTTGATCTAGAGATATCGAGGCAAAAAGAGGAGAAATGAGGGTACTTCATTTAGATGAGAAAGTTACCACCAAGAAAGACCATGGACTTTGGACAAGAAGGATAAATGTATGAAGAAAATAAGTAAAAAGAGATTATCAAAGATGATGTACATTTTGATGCAAGAAACGAGGTTGGGAAGCTTGAAAATAATATGAAGTTGCTTGAACCTCGACATGCACCCACTTCTAAGCCCTCATCCATGATTTGTAAGGGGTTTTTGACAAGAACCAAATATTCCTCCACATTTTATCATTTCAACGAATGTCAAATGAGCCTCTAGGACGAAGAGGAAGGGATATTCTATAAAAGAATGTATGCAATGTCAAAACTTCCCTTAACTATGCTAGATTTTCAATTGGCTAAAAGCAACACTTTCAATGGTTAAAGCAACTTTGTCATTGACCGCCTTTCATTTTCATCAATCTTATGATGTTGTCCATCAGTCTGTATAGGATTTACATTGATTTACAAGTTTGGACCTTCATCTGGTCTAGTATATATGTTTACCATCGGTTTACATACACATAGGATCTTCATAGGTTCACATGCCCATCCTTTTCATCGGTTGACAACTCATAAGCCCCATTAGTTGTCAAGCTCTCCATTATCATTGGTCTAACCATGTAGTCTTCTCATCAATTCTCAAGTCTATGGTGCCAATAGTTGTCAAATCTCATCAATCCAAAGTTCTCACCGAAGTCGAAATCAAAACAATCATCAGTGCATCTTCAATCATGTGGTAGGGGTGATCTTCCATGGGTGGGTATTCTCAAGATCCTCAGACTTCTGGTGGACCACGAGTCCTGAAACTTCATTAGTTGACATGTCCATGACTATCAAATGTTGAGAGTTCCATCAGTCCTTACACAACATAGGATGAAACATCATACTAACTAGGTTCAATCTTATCAAATTATGCATGATTATGAATGAAGTCATGAACTTAGATAAAAAATACTCAATTTTTAAGTTAGGCCCTTGATTAAGGTGAATTTTTATATTAGTACATAATTATTCATGAAATTACAAATCAAAACAACGAAGCTTCAACTGAACTCAGATTGGAGTTGTATCATAAACAATTGTTTCCTAGGCCCAAACAAGTATGAGTATAAAAAAGTTATTTTTATTTTTCATATAATCTGCATTTAAGTCCTCCTATTTTGTTGTTTTACAATTAAGTCCAAACTTGCAACGAAAACTTGGTATTAGGATAACTAAAGTTTAATTTAACCAAATAAGAGATATCTATTAATAAATAATTATCAAAACTTAATCAAGTATGCAATTATGATAATAAAACGAGATTTGAGGAAGATTTGATTTAGCTAGGTTCATAGTCTCACACTTCACTTCCGTCCTCTTTGGTATTTTCTTCCTAGAAAAGAGGAGTTCACTTACTCTAATCCCTCTTTTCATATCTTTTCCATAATCCGCAAAACCACCTTTGCCCCCCCCCCCCCCCCCCCCCCCCCTCAAAACTTTTCAAAATCCCTTAAAACAATCCCTACACGCCACTGAAACAACTAAACCCAGTGCGTAAAACCCCCGTAACCTAACCTTGGGCATACAATTACAATTTTCGATTGAATAAGACGAAGGAAGAAGGAAGGGAACCGAGATGATAACGCGAATGCGACCAATGTGAAGTCAAGCGCACAACGAGTCCCTCGGGGACCGTTCAGTTAACACATGTTAACTGTACAAGGGCCGCTGTTGGTGGGGCATGCAAATGCTGGGAAATTTGTCAACAAGTACAAAATAACAAGGACATGTTCGAGTATTATGAGTCTCTAAAGCTCACTGTTTTATCCATCCCAAGTCATCATTGACTACCCCCGAACCAAATAACAAAGTCGTATTTGAATAAATGGACATTTACTAGTCCTGGGTCATATTTCAACTGCGGCTTCTAATAGAATCCGATGCCAATTTTTGACAAATAAAAAACTGTTTGTAGGTTAGGGCATGTCTGGTTTGGAGTAAAACTATTTCACATCGTGAATTCTGAACAGGAAATCAAAAGGTTCGAATTGGAACTATAACATATTGATTTGGTTTGACGTAATCGAAACCCTTCTGGTTCGTTTTCTGCTGTTTGCTACAACGCAACTTGACGGTGAAATTGGCGTGGATAGGTACAGAAATTTTATCAACAGTGATCTGCTCACCGTAATAAAAATACCGGATAGCTACTTTTTTCATACCTTTTGGTAGGATGATAGGCGCGCAGCAGAGGTATCAGAATTTATCTATACACCAGAATATCTGTTGCTTCGCTGGACAGATTTCGAAAACAAACTGCGCCCAAATTGGGCACGGTTGTTTTGCTCAGTTTTATACGCTGTCAGAATCGACCGAGTAGTCGATTTCCACACTGCGGGTTGCAAAGTAGTGGAACCAAATAAATGATTTTGGTAAAAAGTGTGGGTTGCAACTCAACGACTTCATTTACGGCTCAACCAAACGAGCCCTTATGGAGAGATAAAGGAGGCAAGACCATAATATGCCCTTCATAAATAACTATTACTTAACATAAATTAATCGGTTTGTATATGCGAAAATCGTAATGACGAAGGTTGAACCGTGTTATCTAAGATCGTCCATGTCAATAAGGAAATTAACGCCTATATAAATTACAATATTATCTATATATATTGTTAGTTATCATATATCAAATAACTCGCTTGCTTGACATTTTTAATGCATAGCATAGTCCTTACGTACTTAGCTCTCCCTACAACACAACATGTATAGTGCAATCATGTTTTGATGATCAATGATATTGTTTTTCTATTTCACTATGCACTCACACAAATACCTTGCTATGAAATTCTGCTCATGAACTAGCCCGCCGATACAGGACATGTTAATGACATTATCACTTTTTTAGTTACATCAGTTCCATTATCACTTGCTTTAGTTGACTGTTTCATCCCTCCCAAGTCATCTGTATCCTCCAAACAATAAAGAAGTTTTTAAACTAATGAGCAATATACTAATCTCGGGTCCGCTGTCGACCAAAATTCAACGTGTACTACATTACTGCAACTTGGAGCTTCTTTCTTGGTAATAATTGATAGCATAAAAGCAAAATAAAGGCAATTACACGCGCGAGATGTATTAGAGGAAAGAGGAAGTAGCGTACCCTGTATCAAGAACTACCGATCATCAACCACAAGAATCGTAACTGATCCTCGTAAGCGGCCACTGAAATAAAGTGAACACTTTCTTAAGAAATGCTTTAGTTGCCCCCATACATCTCATTTGAGCTCGAGCCTCTTCATCAGAGGCCTACAGGAGGTACTTAAAGGAGATGGCTCCTTTTCGTACCATGTTTTGGCCTTCCTCATAAACGGTAAAGTCTAAGATAGGCCATGTGCCCTGTCTGAAGCAACGTCACCAGTGAAGACGACTCCAGAAGGAGAATAGAAGTACATATGATATAACAAAGGTGTTCCAGGAAGGTGAAATGGTGGTCAAAGAATCATTCGCTTCTTTCACACCCAATATTTCAAAAATTAAAGTAGCCGACATAGGTTGATTATTGATGTCATGCGGTGTCACGATAAGTGCTGCGAAAAACATGTGGTGTGTCCACAAAAGCAAATTGTATGGCACAAAAGTGTAGTAAGAAATGTTTTCAAATTTATTGTGAGAAAGAACAAGTTAACGAGGTGTTTAGGGCATCTTCATTATCATTATAACATAATTTTCATCAGTGGCCCAACTTTTCCCTCTAGATTGTCGGTCTGAACCTTAAAACCATTTAGTGCCATGAGCCATTGGTAGATGAGAACTCTTATAGGATAATTATTTTCCCATAATTTCTTAACATTCATAACTTGTACTGCCTGATCAAACAAAGATTGTATGCATTATAGACTGTTGTTCCGGGAACACGGGTGATTCGAAGATTAAAAAAGGGTCAAGGCAACCAACACTAAGTCAAGCGCAAACGTAGAATGTTTTTAATTAGGCACGTTGAATATGTGAGATTCTGCAGATGCAGTGATGCAGAAGCCCGCCAATGTAGAGAAATTTGTTAACTCGAAGAAAAAAGAAGGCATGTGAATGCATTATCACTTTCTCTAATATATTGTTTAATGCATCTCAGGTTTTCTTTACCCCACCCCACCCTCAAACGAATGAAAAAGCAGTATTTAGATAAATAGGCAGTCTTATAATCCCAGGTTATTGTTGCAATTGGGGCTCCTAACAGCATCTGGTGTAACTTCTTGACAAGTACATGTTGGTTGTTGTTTATGGAGCGAAGAAGGGAGCCAGAATATAATATGTCATGTATAGATAACTATTACTTAAGATACATTAATCTGGTTGTAGATGTGAAAACCATAATGACTGTGTTAATAAATATGGGCAATGTTTATGGAGCCAAAAAGAGAGCCAGAATATAATATGACTTGTATAAGTAACTAATACTTAACATACATCAATCTGGTTGTATATGTGAAAAGCACAATGACGGTAGTTGAAATTTGTTAGTAAATATGGACAATGTTTATGTTAGTAAATTAACTCCAACCTAAAATATTATCTGTATTTCTACTCAACATGTATGAAGTGAGTCATTTTCTTGAGATTTTAATGCGTAGAATTATCCTCAAGTTCTTAGCTCTCCGTACATCACAACCTCCATAGTGCAGTTATATTTTGTGATCACGTATATTATTTTTCCATACCTCTATATATTAGTCATTGAAACCATCCCACTTCTCTAAAATGTATTTTATATTTGGTCGAAAAATATCATAAAGAAAATAATCTCTTAAGGAAATAATGCAAGACCAAGCTCTAATAACTGAAATTGACGTAAAAGTCAACAATTTTTTAACTCAAGCAAATGAGTCGAATAGCCCCAAGGCCTCACAACTTAGATGGCGCACTAGGACGAACAAAATTAATGCACTCTAATTTGCTGACCGGTCTTTGTTTACGCATGGATTTAGTCACATTTATATATTCGTAAACTTTATAATCATCGAAGGAATGATAATGAACATGATTCCGATAATTGACATGATAAACTCATGACAAATTTAACCCATATCTATGAGTGTAACCCTTTTCACTTAAACCTGGCCGTAAGGTAGTGAAGCTTTCATCTATTAAGAGACGATAACGAACTACTTACGTCTGTGAGTTACATCCCTGGTGTAACAAAACGTTCCCATACAATTATTGTAAGATAGCGATTACATTAGATAAAGAGAAGAAGAAGAAAAAGAATATGCTTATGAGACATAAGATTGAACATCCAAAATGATTCCATTCCATGACAGACAATCATTGCTCTTTATTTTATCTGAGTAGAGATCCTAATCCCTCTATCTTCAAGGTTATGTTTGCAAATCAAATAGCGATTCCTACAATTGGAAAACTGTAATCCGAAGCAAGCGTCTAACATTAGGAACTCCATCACACAATATTTTCTTCACGCGGAGAACCACACTAATTAAGCATATAGCCTCAAGCCCAAATTAAACAATCAAACCGAGTTAGCCAGACAGCGACCGTGAATCATGCCCATGAAGCCAAAAGCAAATTGGGATCCCCTCTGAGGCGTTCCCACATTACAATAGTTTCGACCCTTCCTCTTTATTTGCCAAGTCGTCTAGATTGCAATGGATTTGGGAAACGATCAAAGGTGTTATCACATTTAAAACCTCATAATTCCATCGTAAAACCTTCATCATTAACACAACTTCATTGCCAAATTATTTCAAAGAGCCCAAATGCACACAACGAAAGGCATTGAATGTGATTCCTTTCTTATATCTAAAATACATTGTGGTTTTCATGATCAGAAGGTATATTGAGGTAGTGACCTAAACATGGGGTCTGTGAAGATCAATATATGTGAATGTAACACTACAACAAACATGACAAAGGTCAAAGCTAAGTGGTCAGGGATAATGCCTTGGAGAAAATTTGATTTATTTTCCAAAAGGACCATCACTAACCGATATTCACAATAAATCATTGACCAATAAAATTACTCCTCTCGATACCCCCCATCCAACCCTCTCACAATCTCCTTGGAAAGCATTCCATGTTTTCATAATCAACACTGCATTGTCTCCCCATACCCAATAGCAGTGCCTCTTTTCTCTACTCACACCCAATACCCACCACCCTTCACTCTCTCTCCTCATATATAATACCCAATCTATATGAACCACAATAATTGAAACCCCCACCAAATACATAGTGGTAGCTTTCTCCCCATCATGTTATGTTCTGTTGGAAAATGATTGTTCCGACCCATGTCCTAATTGGATTTGGGCTTGAGTAGGAGTTAGCTTGTGTCTCCAATCCTAATAGGAGTTAAATCCAATTGGAGAAAAGTTGGATCTCTATTTATAACATTAGAATTGGATTAAAAATTGGACTATGAATTAGAAGGGGATTCTTAATTGCTATCACATGTCCTGGAGGTCTATAAATAGAGGTCTTGGGGGAGGCCATTGGGATCCCGTAAGTTATTTGTTATTGGTGCCTTCTGTGATAGAAGAGATAGAAAATAAGAACAACTGGTGGTGCTCTGTTTTGGTCAGAGAGGGTCAGCAACTTTGCCTTGAAGCAAAGTAGCAGCTGACAGTCAGCGACACATTGGTAGTGCATCGACGACAACGACGTATTCGGTCACCAGAGGACGCCCATCAATTGATGTCACTATGTTGGTGTTGTAACAACGACTACAATAACTGTCTGATTGATCAATGGAGGATGTGCATCTTCTCTCTCAGGTAGAGAGAGCTTTTAGTTGGCAGGCGAGGTAGGCAACCTCGTCGGGAGTAGAGGCGGCCTGATCAACGATCGCATCGGCAACAGAAAAAAACACAAATGTGTGTCTGATCTCCTACAATGATAGAGGTGCTGTGAAGAGAAAAAGATAAGTAGGATATTTTGTACACGTTGGATGTAATTTTATTCTTTTCTATCTTTGTTCTCATGTGTGTGGGGAAGCTATCCAGATTTAGGTGGGATTAAATCTAGACAGTGTGAGTTGTAATCTTGATTACATAGTACATGTTGGCCGGTATTGCCTCGTGGTTTTTCTCTTCTCGTCTGGGAAAGAGTTTTCCACGTTAAATGTTTGGCTTTTAGTTTACAGAACACATTGCTTTCCCATTATAATTTCTAACAAGTGGTATCAGAGCAAGGTTCAAAGGTTGAAGTGGAAGCGGTAATGGTGTCTGAAGATGAAAAGTGTGCATTGATAAGTTTGATGGCAATGATTTTAACTTCTGAAAGATACATATTGAAGATTATCTGTACCTGAAGAAATTGAATCAACCTATGGATGGGACTAAACATGAAAAGATGAAGCAGGAGGTTTGGGGTCTCCTTGATCGTCAGGTACTTGGGTGGTCATGTTGACATCAGCATGAAATATTGCATTCAACATAGCCAACAAGAAGATGATGATAAGACTTCTAAAGACGTTGTCAAATATGTACGAGAAGCCAACTGTTGCAAACAAGGTATATTGATGCGTCATTTGTTCAACCTGAAGATGAGCGAAGGAGCCTCGATAGAAGATCACATCAATGAGTTCAACGTCATAATTACTCAACTCAAGTCAATGGAGATAGTGTTTGATGATGAATTCAAAGCCCTTATCTCACTTTCCTCTTTGCCTAAGAGTTGGTATGCTATGGTGACAGCAGTCAATAGTTCATCAGGAAGTATAAAGTTGAAACTTGAAAATATTCAAGATTTGATTATGAGTGAAGACATCCACAGAAGGGAATGTATAAAATCTGATTCTTCAGATTCAGCTCTATAGTTTGAAGTAGAGGAAGAAATCAGAGTCACAAACATGGTTCCAGTCGTGGGAAGTCAAAGCCAAAGAGTAAAGAATATTTCTGTTGTGGAAAAGTTGGACACTTCACGAAAGATTTCAAGATTTGGAAGAAGGTGTCACAAGAACTTGCCAAAGAACACAAGGATGAGGACCAGAATAATACAACTGCCATTGCAGAAGCTCAAATATTGACAGTCTAAGAGTAGGAATTAAACACAGAGGACAGTGTTGAGTGGTTTGTAGACACCGGAGTGATGTATCATTATGCAACTCGTAGGAAGTTCTTCATAAAATATAGAAGACGAAACTTTGGCAATGTGAGGATGGGGAATGCTAGCTACTCAAAGATCGTCAGGATTGGTGATGTCTGCGTCAAAATAGAGGTTGGGTGTACTACCATGCTCAAATATGTCTTTCATGTTCCATACTTGAGTCTTAGTGTAATTTTTGGTTCCTTGTTAGATAGCAGCCGATACGATCTCGGGTTTGGTGGTGGCATGTACAAGGTAACAAAAGGGTGTTTGGTGATAGATCGAGATATACTTTGTTGCAATCTATATAAAACCACATTGACAATGCACAAAATGAAGGTTTGGGAAGTCAAGAAGTCAACACCAACTCAAAGGAAATGAGGAGGACTTGGAAGTGCTTCTAAAGATAGCCGTAGGTCTGAGCTGTAGGATTCTCTCAATGATGTCAGTAAGGGTAGAAAGGTAAGTTTCTACAAGTATCAGGATGGCTCCCAATTAGAGATGGTCGATCCATAGACTTCGGATGGACAATGCACACATGAGGAAGAAGGACGATACAGTGGACATGTTGTTGATGCATACATAATGGAGGATCAGGTTCTTGAAATGGGGATACATCAATAGGGGGAGATTCAAAGGAAGGTTTCCAAGTCCTATTGTAGAAGGTTAGAATCACAATTTTTATCTAGCATGGCTCGATAAACCAGTCAAGGGGAGTAAAGAAAGTTTCAAGTGTGGGAAATGAGAGAGAAGCAGCGCTGCCAAGATACTTCTTCTCAGTTGTTTGGGAACAATGAGAAGTGAGGGTGATACTTCAATAAAAGGGATGAAAATGACAAGATGTTGACATGCTTGAAGAAAATGACCACCTATCAGGATCCATCATAGATGGTGATGGAATCTAGAAGTTACTATGGACGATTATTGAAGACAACATCTCCCTTACGGTCCAGAGGGAGATATTATTGGAAAAGGATTGTTCTGGCCCATATCCTAGTTGGATTTGGGCTTGAGTAGGAGCTCGCTTGTGTCGCCAATCCTAATAGGAGTTAAATCCAATAGGAGAGAAGATGGCTCTCTATTTGTAATATTGGAATTAGATTAGGAATTAGACTATAAATTGGAAGGGGATTCCTAATTTCTACCACATGTCATGGAGGCCTATAAATAAAAGTTCCTGGGGATGCCATTGGAATCATCCCATCAGTTATTTGTTGTTGGTGCCTTCTATAGTAGAAAAGTTGGAAAATAAGAACAATTGGTGGTGCTTTCTTTTGGTAAGAGAGGGTCAGTGACTTTTCCTTGAAGCAAAGTAGCGGCTGTCAACCAGTGATACATTGGTGATGCATCAATGACAGTAGCATATCGGTCAGTAGAGGACACACATCAATTGGTTGTACTACATTGGTGCTGTGACAATGAATATGATAGTTGTCCATTCAATCAATGGAGGATGCATAACTGCTCTCTCGAGCGAAGGGATCTTTTGGTTGGCAGACGAGGTGGACGACCTTATCAGGAGTAGAGGTGGCCAGGTCAGCAATCGCAGTGGCAACATGAAAGAACACAACCGTGTGTCTGATCCCCTATAAAGACATAGGTGACATGAGGAGAAAAAGATAAGTAGGATATTTTGTACACGTCGGGTGTAATTCCATTCTTCGTTATCTTTTTTCTGGTGTTTGTGGGGGAGCTATCCAAATTTAGGGGTGATTAAATTTGAACCATGTGAGTTGTAATCTTGATTACATAGCACTTGTTGGCTGGTATCTAGAAACATCTATTTCTAGATTGCATTAATAACAGATGTTTGTGGCCTCTATCCAAACCTTACAAACACCCAAAGGCAACTGAAGAAGATTTGATCTATGATGGCTCTTGTCAATTCATATTTATAATTTGTTCGCAAGATTGGGAGAATTCTTCACTTTATACTCTAGACTCTTATTTTTATAGCATGTCATTGATTTTTCTTTGGTATTTATCTATTTTTATATATCACTCACTTATTATATTTTTTTATAATTGCACTCATTTCCACTTTGGCTTCGTCTTCTTTAGTTTTCATTACTAATTAGAACCAAATCATTATTATTTGTGGTTATTTTATTTTATTCTGTTGCTTTCTTTAATTTCCTAGTAATTTTTTATGCATTAATGAAAAATCAATTCATGATTTACTTGCCAGGATGATAATTTTTAGTAAACTAGAAAAAGATAGGATTTTTTCAATTCTATGTGTGATTATTGTACATTATTTTACTGATCCCTTCTTCTATTCTACTGTCCATAATATCACAATCAAAATACATCTACAATTTTAATAATTTCTAAAATCTATGTTGATTAGTTACTTAATTTCATACCCATCTTTTATTCTTTTCTTGTAAATTCCTTGATTGGTTTAGATATCTACAATTTTTTTATTAATATTTATTTTATCAAGAATAAGTAAACTATAAGTAATTCATAATAAAGAATAATAATATATATTGAACCATGAGTTTGTAAATAACAAAGTTAATATCAAACTAGAGCTTGTGTTGTTAGACGAATTTCACATTCTAGGTTTGAGCCTTCAAGTGGAAATATTCATCTTTGTTTTTAAATTGAAGACACTGGAGACAGATATTTGATGTTTCATTATTACTATTGGTCCATAATATGATTTGAGGGCATACATGACAAAATGTTTATTGTCAACCACATGCTCATGAAGTTTTTTTGGGAACAATATTTATTTTTTATAGTTAGTCACCTATAAGAAGTTAGATTGATGATCATTGTAGTTTTGGAAAAAATAAATCGATAAACTTTTTTTTGGAAATATATCATAAACATTTTTAATTATATATATATATATATATATATATATATATATACACATCAATATATCATACATACATATAAATATATTACATATGTGTGTGTTCTAAAAAATATCATAGATATATTGAAAATATAAATTTCTGTAAACCCGTATGTACCATCTAGATCTTTACCTCCAATATAATATGTTGCCAAACTAAAATCTAGGTTAACTTGGAATATGAAGATCACTCATATTTCATCTTCTAATAATCTTTCAAAATAGGATTCTAGATCATCCAATATATAAGTGAGATCACCCGATCAGAAGCTCATCCAAAACTCTAAAGTTATTGATGTTGGGGAAGCAATTTAGAATTTAAATGGGTAGATCTATCACTCTAGACTGGTTGTAATATTTTTGGATACTCATGTCTTAACTATCCTTTTTGTATTGTGATTGTTAATTCATATTTCTACTTCTTTATGGATGGATTATCTAGTAGATAGGATATAGGATGTACACTGGTGGAGATTCCTAAGCAAAGAATATCAAAAGGGAGCATCTACATTGGTTACATTTTCTCTTTCACAAAACATGCCAAGATATGAACAATTTGGGAGGCACCCATATGATATACAAATCATCCAAGAATGATACTTCTAAAAAAATTCAAAAATATGTAAGTAAATTGAATAGATTTATTAATCACATAATATTATGCAATAAAAATCTTATCATATTGAATTCAAACTTTTCATGCTCAAATAAATGGAGTTTCAATTATACTAGAGACAACTCAAAGGCTTCCACAAGGTCCTTCTTATGAATAATGAAAATAGGAAAGATAATCAATAGGTAGAAGATCCATTCAAAATTGTTGGACAATCTTATTAGAAATAAACAAGTGGGATCTCTGTATCAGTAGAAACATCATCAATTCGAATTGTAGGAATCACAATCCCATTTCTATCACTTACTATGGTCATCTGGAGGAGGTTATCAAGCTATAATACATTCACTAATATACATATTCCAATATTCAAGTGTACTTGGCTTGATTACTCTGTAACATACTGGATTTTGATGCTAAATGTATTTTGAACTATAATTTGTTATTTTTCCTAACTTGAACTCATTTCTTCATTCCAAGACATATTCAATTATCTCACTTGTTTTATTATCCTTTGATATATATAAGCCTCGTTTGAGTTGCATGTGCCTAAAGAAGATCATCCTCCTCATTCAAGAAATACATACAAATTAGTCTCTTGATTTATCTTCATGAGTCACTTTGATATAATTGAACACTATTTGACACGCATGTGCTTTAGTACATTGATTACAACTTCTATTTTGATAATCCAACTAGTCTTTCAAATAATGGCTTCAGAATCAATGTAGGATGTTAATCACATTATTGACTATCAACAATGTTAATATTTGTGAGTACTTAAATTAGCCCCTTGGAACCATAATTGAAGGTGGTAAGAAACCACTGGTCAAGACCTCATATTAGTTCAAGATTTCAATACATGAAGGGACGGTTTTAGAAATAAAAGATATTTAAGTCCCTATTTCAACTATTACTACTACACACCCTAGGTCATCTTCTTAACAGATGACCATTTAACATCTATAAGGATGGTTGATGTAGAATCTGACCCCTCTTGCGATGCCTTCATTCCCCTCTCTACTTAAGTTTCAAGGACCCCAAAACCAATTTTGCCACCAACATAACGAATCAAAAACTCATACCTTCCCATTGTATTCAAGCCTGACACCAAAGACGCCATCGTGGCCCGACTCTGTCAACTAGGAAAATGGCAGACATCCATTACAAACACCTTGACATCATCTTCTCTCAACACCAGAGAACTATCACCACATTGATACCATTCCTCTTCTCCATCTCCTCCACCCTAGATAACACTACTCAGACCCCTCGGTAGAACCAATCATGTTGCCCCTTTTTTTGGCCATCACGACGACCTGGAACAGTGCCAACATCACTCACGCTCCTACTACTCCCCCCCACTAATAGCTAGAGACCCCCAAAACCCTAGTTCTACTTCCATTGCTCTGTAGTGTAGACATGATCCAACCAAGGTATGAATAGAACCCTAGAGGCGGTACCTTCCTCTCCAGTGTTCCTTCCTTGTGATCTGTCTAGACTATTGAAAACTTGCAAACACCCACAACTTGCACTTTCTCTGATTAGTAGAAACACCAGGGATCTACATATGCTTCCTCCTCATCCCCTAATCAGTCCAACGGATCAACGATGCATTGTCCCTCCTCTAACCTTTCCTAGACCCTACCAACTGTCATGGCAAAGATCGATGATTGGGATAGACATCACCTCCGCTCTGACTCCCAGCTGCATATCTTAATCTGCAAAACCACCGTTCAAGCTAGTAAAATATCTTCCCCTAGGATTTCATGACCGATATCACCATCATCTTCAACCTATTCTTAGACCCCACAATGACCCACACAAGTCCCTCTTCAACCCAACAACCGTGACCTGCCATCACTCCTCCGATTCCAATCACCAATGGAATCTATTATAAAGCCTACCTTAATGCCCTTTGTGTGGCAACACATCCCACTATCACACAGACAATGAGGTGTTACGCGAAAACATGCTGAAATCACCATAACCACAGATTATCAAAAACACGGGTTAATTAAAACTGATTGCGGAAAGCTGGTAAACTGAGAAAACTATTACACTTAAGTCCACATCCTACAAGGAAACAAGTTATACAAACATTTACAAGCCTTAATATGTGTCCACAACTTAGAGAAACAACTTTCATGTCATCACATGAGTTCATCACCTGTTGAATGTACATAAAGGCCCACATCCGGCCAGCAGAAGGATATAAAAAACATCAACATCGATACATCGTGAAACAATGTCAAAATGCTCCCAAGGACTTGAGAGTACAGGGATGACTCTAGACTCTACTACAAACAACCAAAACAACATCATATCCATCGTTTGCCTTCTACTACTCATCTGCTGCTCGGCCGCAACTCCACGACCACCACCACGTCTAGCTCGACCACCTAAAAAGGGTATAAACCAGTGGGGTGAGACACACAGTCCCAGTGAGAAACATAACTCCCCGCCGAAACTACAAAACCCTAGAAAGATAAAGCAACAATAGAAGATAACTGATAAGAGGTATAACAAGAGCAGTTTATAAAGAAAAGTTGTTCATATTAGAAAGCTTACCAGTTGTACAAAAGGCATACACCCAAGCCTTTCTTTATGGAACATGATTAACAAGATAAGATTTATAAGGTCTTACTTCATAACATAAGGAACGTATAAGTAACTGTAAGATTAACTACACAGGCAAGGCCGCAACCAATGTTTCGTGGTTTGCCTTAAGCAGTAACTACTATTCAGCTGGAATTATGTATTATTATGCCCTGAGGAAGTGAGTCGTACCGCTCAAATCCAACCTTCAGTTGCAAAACCCAAGACGGTGCCATACAAGGTCAATGGAAAAGCTGGACTGCACGACCTCTCCGCCTCGTGGTCAGTGCACGAGTACAACACAAGCAGGACCACAATCTCTTACTTAAGTGGCCTCAGCCATAGGGTCAGGCTACCCTCTACCTATCCCGCCTCAGTATAGGTCTTGGCGCTAGTGAAACTGAGCCACGGGCCTGTTCACCGTGCTCTGAGCCATGAACACATTCATGCTCCCATATCACATATCCTGATCCATGGGCCTGTTCACCATGCTCTTCACATACTGAGCTACGAGCCTAAATCCGCACTCTGGAGTCTACAACCAAAGTTGCAATCTTACCTCCTCACTTTAGGCTAGGAGCAACCTCACATATTCAACAATATGCGCTCCGGGTTAACATGCAGGAGAACCCATTTAACCATCACCAGCTTCTGACGATGATGGATCTATGGCCAGGGAAAACTGCATGATATGTTCCACTTTGTTTAGTTAGTATATTTTAAGTAGATTGCAAGATTCAACCAAGTTGTATAACATGCAAACTATAACAGGAATAAACAACATAAAACTCAATGTTATGCTTTTAGTGTAATCAACATCATCCTGATCCATCACAAGGATCCAACATTACATGTTATCACTTGGCCTCTATCCAATCATCTAGATCCATCTCAAGGATCATCACATTGCCATGGGATCTCAATCCCATATCACATAGTCCTATTGCCTCTCAAGACATTCTCATCATATATGATACCTCATCAACAAGAGTAATTGTTCAAGCAATGTTATTCTTTTACATATACCCCATAGCCCTTGACCTGGCTATGCAATTGTGTGGAACACCTGCATGGTTAGTATGCACAATCATCATAGAAAGATCATATTATCAACATAAGGTGACATTGATGTTCTATAGATCATGCCTCAACTTGTGACCATAGACATTGATCATATTATCAAGCAAAGCATCTTACATGCTTACCATTTCCTTATCATTATACATGATGTCAAGATGATCACATACATATGTAAAGTCATGTTAAGATACATAGATAAACTCTACCATAACGATTACCATAAAGCGTAGGACTAAACGTGATGGCAAGAACAACATTTAACATATCGTTTTCCATAAGGAACATGACCCTCACTAAAATACCCCAATACCCTCACCACAGGTGATATCGGGTAGGGCACCCTCATCTATCATCCAACCCATAATGGTCAGCACATGTATCGGCTAAGCACACCAGCTCCCATCAGCCAGCACAAGTGCAACGCTGCGTCAGGCATATCATGCACCCACCAGTGTCGTGCACTGTGGTATCGTGCAATGCTGCGTCAACACCAAGGGTAATGACAACCAAGCGTGCAGCTAACCAAGGAAGCATATCGTGCAACGGGGTGTCGTGCTTCATGGAAACGACCACAAGGCTACCTCCTCAGGTCAGGTGTATCAGGAAACAAGGTGTCATGCAACGCCCAACCAGTGTCGTGTTGTTGGCCGACACACACAGAGCCAAGGCCAAGGGTGATGTTCATTACAGAACTGGCTAGCAACGTCCTTACCTCAAAGCACAACAACACCAAGCTACACCCAAGTCATGTGTGTCGGGAAGGGCACTCCTCAAGAGGCAACGCCTAAGGCTGCAACTCAAACAACCAGCAGTGAACCTGTCATTCAACCGACCTATCCATGGCCTATCGACTGTCACAAAGCAAGGACTGGTAGTGTGACGCCCGTCACAAGGTCAGGGACCAATGGTATCGTTCATCACAGCCACCCCAACATGTCGTCCAAGGTTCTAGTTCAAGAGGTATCGGGAAACACCTCCCCAAGATCATAACAGCCAAGATGCAACTCCATAAGATCGTCATCTACCTCAAGCATAAGGGCACCAAACCCTAATGGATCAAGAGGATGGCTCACCTCTCAACTTAAAAGAGAGAGGGGCCTTGCACATCTCTTATCACCAATTGAGAAACACAAGGAACAACCCTAAACGAGGTCCACAACTACCACCAAGCTCACCCTTCAAGTCCATGGTGAGAGGAGGGTGTTGCTCAAGCTACTAGAACACAAGCTCACCTCTCAACTTAAACGAGAGAGGAGTGTTGTTCATGATACTAGAACTCAAGCTCACTCCTCAAGACATAGGAGAGAAGGCAGTGTTTCTCACCACGAAACCCTAGATCATAGGTTTGGCCAACAAGGACAACTTAAGCAAGGAACTAACTAGCAACTCATATAGACGACATGATCATAGCAACATATAAGAACATAGAAAGAAGGTAATGTGGTTAGGGTTAGGAGTTATGAAACCCACCTTAACAAAGCTCCAAGCTCCTACCTCCAAGCTCCAAGCACCACCACAAGAAGGAGAGCAAGGCACTCTAGGGTTTGGCCACCACTAGAGGAAGAAGGAGACTCCAAGGAGGATCAACCACCAAGCTTGCAAGAGAGGAGAGTATCGTGTGCCAAGGGAGAGGAAGGCTAAGGAACTAAAGGGATCCTTAGCAAGGAAAAGGAAATGCATATATAGAAGGGGATGGAGGAGAAAACAAGGTAGAGAAAAGCAAGGTGTCACCCACCTAGGGACACTTGTCCATGTGGAAAGCCATCAGTCAAACATGCCCAAAACACATGTCTATGTCCCTTGCCACATGCAAGCACAAAACACCAAGTGTCCACTAATGGTAACACAAACAAGGTCAAAGAAGGTCAAAGGTCCATGGGTGACACACCTGGACGACACACCATCACCATGGGCGACACAACCTGGGAGACACAAGCATCGTCTTGCCCGACACAAGGTTCAAACAAACAAAGGCAAGGCACCACAAGGCCCAGCAAGCTCAACCAAGCCCAAAGGAACTCAAACAATGAGCCCAACCTTTCCTCTCGACACTAGAGGAAGCAAGGAGAGGGAGGAACACCTCACAAGGTGGCAAACTTGCCCACAAACCCTAAACGTGGGTTATTTGCAAGTAGCACCTCCAACTCTCAACAAAGCACCAATAAACCCTAATCACCAAAAAAGGTGATTAGCAAGCAACAAAACACCTGGGTTAAGCAAAGCAAACAGGGTAAACCCAAAATGGAGGTCATGGTCCTTACAAGCTAACCCCGCACAAAGGGATTTCGTCCCCAAAATCTGAAGAGAAAAGTAAGGGATACTTCCTCCTCATCTCTTCCTCAAGCTACCACGTGGCTTTCTCAACGCCACGATGATGCCAAAGAACCTTCACAAGAACCAGGTCCTTCCTCTTCAGCTTCTTAACTCTTCTGTCAAGGATCATCACAGGACCTTCCTCGTAGGTCACGTCTTCATCAAGCTCAACTTCGTATGGCTGTATCACTATCCTTGAATCCGGATGACTTTTCTTCAGCATACTGACATGGAATACTGGATGTAACCTATGAAACTCGGGCGGCAACTCTAACTCGTAAGTCACTTTACCAACATGTGCTATGACCGGGTATGGCCCCATATATCAGGGTGCTAGCTTACCCTTCCGGCCAAACCTCAACACACCTTTCCATGGAGAGACTTTAAGATACAGTTTGTCTCCTACCTGGAACTCCAAAGGTCATTGACGATTGTCTGCGTAAGACTTCTACCTATCATGTACCGCTTTCAATTGTTTTTGTATCACCTTGATCTTTTCTGTCGTCTACTGTAATAACTCAGGACCCAAAAGCTGATATTCACCAGACTCATACCAACACAAAGGAGATCTGCACTTCCTGCCATACAAAGCCTCATAAGGAGTCATGTCAATGCTCCGCTGATAACTGTTGTTATAAGCAAACTCTATCAAACTGAGGTGTACGTCCCAACTGCCTAGGAACTACAAAACACAAGCTCGAAGGAGATCCTCCAGGATCTGAATAGTCCTCTCAGACTGTCCATCTGTCTGTGGGTGGACGGCGGTACTGAACCTCAACTGCGTTCCCAACGCTCCGTGCAACTATTCCCAAAAATGACTCGTGAACTGAGGACCTCTGTCAGAAACTATCGTCGCTGGTACACCGTGCAAATGCACTATCTCATCCACATATACTTGAGAGAGCTTCTCGGCTGTATATGTCGTCTTCACAAGTATGAAATGGGCAGACTTTGTCAATCTGTCCACTATAACCCAAATGGAATCATGATTCCTAGTTGTCCTGGGTAGACCAACAACGAAATCCATTGTTATATGATCCCATTTCCATTGCGGTATCAGAAGGGGTTGGAAGGTACCTTCCGGCTTTTGATGTTCAACCTTGACTTGCTGACATACCGCACACCTAGCCATGAACTCAGCTACATCCTTCTTCAAGCCGGGCCACCAATACAAGTCCTTCAGACTATGATACATCTTGGTGACTCCTGGATGCATGGCATACATCGATGTGTGTGCTTCCTCGAGCACCAACTTCCTCAGATCATCAACATTGGGGACCACCATCCTATCACGATAGCAAACTAGCCCATCCTCGGACTCATGGAACCCATCACACTTTTCGCTGCCGAACTCTGATCTGATCAACTGGACCGCATCATCCGTTTGATGTGCATCTTTGATCTGCTGTCTCAATGTAGGCTTGACTTGTATCTGTGCTAAGAGTCTAGCTAACAAGGAAACTTCCATCTATACATTCATCTGCCGCAAAGAAATAAGCATATCCCGTCTATGACATACCAGGGAACTCAACTGTTCCTTCTGAAGAAAAAGAAGAAGACTTTCGGCGAAGCGCATCAGCTACCACATTCACCTTACTAGGGTGATACTCGATGGTGCAATCGTAATCGTTGATCATCTCCATCCATCGATGCTGTCACGTGTTCAACTCATGCTGTGAAAAGATGTACTTCAGATTCTTATGATCCGTAAAGATCTGACACACTTCCCCGTAAAGATAGTGTCTCCAAATCTTTAGCGCATGAACTACTGCCGCCAACTCCAGATCATGAGTCGGATAGTTCTCCTCATGTTTCTTAAGTTTTTGTGAAGCAAAGGAAACCACATGATTATCATGCATCGGCACACAACCTAAACCTTTCTTGGAAGCATCACAGAAGACAACATATCCCTTCCCAGGCTCTGGCAGGATTAACACTGGAGCACTGGTCAACTTCTCCTTCATACTCTGGAAAGCTTGATGGAAATGATCATCCCAGACAAAAGGTACATCCTTTCTAGTCAACTATGTCATCGGCAACGCAATCACACTGAAGTATTTTATAAACCTCCATTAGTATCCTGCTAAACCCAGAAAACTACAGACTTCTGTCGGCGTCTTCGGCTGTTCCCATTCTGCAACGGACTCCACCTTCTTCGGATCTACTTTGACTCCTTCTACAGATGTCACATGACCCAAGAAAGTTACCTCTTCCAACTAGAACTCACACTTATTGAACTTGGCATACAACTGATGTTGGCGAAGAAGAGTCAACGCTCGTCGAAGATGTTGCTCATGCTCTTGCCCATCCCGACTGTAGATCAAGATGTCATCTATAAAGACTACAACAAACTGATCCAGGTACGGACAGAACACTCTGTTCATCAAGTCCATGAAAGCAGCAGGTGCATTGGTTAACCCAAACGGCATAACCACAAACTCGAAGTGACCATACCTCATCCTAAAATCTGATTTTGGTATGTCATCTGCCTTTATCCTCAACTGATGATATCCGGACCGTAGATCAATCTTTGAAAACACTATAGCACCACACAACTGATCGAACAGATCATCTATCCTTGGCAACGAGTACTTCTTCTTGATCGTAACCTTATTAAACTACCGATAATCTATACACAACCACATCGATCCATCTTTC
This sequence comes from Alisma plantago-aquatica, assembly GCA_963693085.1. Classification (NCBI taxonomy): domain Eukaryota; kingdom Viridiplantae; phylum Streptophyta; class Magnoliopsida; order Alismatales; family Alismataceae; genus Alisma; species Alisma plantago-aquatica. The sequence goes on from OY856409.1 coordinate 844,957,492, forward strand.
TTCTTGACGAACAACACTAGAGCACCCCAAGGCGACATACTTGGTCGGATGAAACCTTTCTCCAACAACTCTTGAAACTGCTTCTTAAGCTTTGCCATCTCTACTGGAGCCATCCTATACGGTGTCTATGCAACTGGTTGTGTTCCTGGAACCAGATTGATCTCAAAATCAATCTCTTGGGATAGAGGAACACCAGGGAACTCTTTGGGAAACACATCCACAAACTCCCGGACAACCGACACCTCCTCAAGGCTAGGACCTTTCTCCTTGGTACCCACAACGGTATCCAAAATGTGAGCGAAGAACGCCTCACATCCTTGTCATAACAACTTATCTACCACCAAAGCTGATACTACACATGTCGGAAGAATCTTCCTATCCCCCTGGAAGATCCACTTCTCTCCATCATCCTCAAACACATCTTGCTAGGAACCACGGTCCAAAACAACCTTATACTTCTCTAAGGTATCCATCCCGAGGATAACATCAAAACCGTGCATATCAAGTGGTATAAGATCCACTTGTATACTGTGTCCCGAAAAAGATATGACACAAGATGGACACTCTTCTCAAAGCATCGAGGAACCATCAAGAGGGGTTTATAACAACAAACTATCTTTCTTACAACTAACCGGTAAATGACAGTTCTCAAGCAAACTATAGGCGATAAAAGAGTGTGTAGCACTTGGGTCAACCAGAACAGATATAAAGCAAGAAGAAGACATATCAGAATGAAATAACTCCATCTGACCTGTCACCACTCGCGGGTTGACTATCGCCTCCGGCTGACTCATAACATAGAATCGAGTTGTTGCTTGTTGTCCATGTCCTCTACTTCCTTGAGCAGATTGTGACGCTTGACCACGTCCTCACCCTCGACTACTACTGGACTGCTGTCTATCTGACCCTTGTTGATTCTGTCTCGGCTGCTGTGTTACTTCAACATATCTGTTTGGGCAATTGAACCTCCAATGCCCGATCTCACCACACAGATGGCATGACTGGTCTCGCTGTTGTGGCCTAGACGGCCCTGTCACGACCACAGAAGCTGTACTGTGTGCCTTCGATAGTGAAGAAACATAACCTCTTCCCTTACTCGGTGACCACTGCGATGGTGCATTGGAACCTCTCATCACTGACAGTGCTGCAAACCTTGTCTTCTTGAAGCCACCAAACCTCTGTCCCTGGAACTGAGCAGGCCTCTTCTTAGACATAGATTCTCTTTTCTCCCTTATTGACCGTTCAATCCTCCGGACAGATTCCACAAACATAGCAAACCGCTCTTGGTTCTCCAATGTAGAAACAGGTGTTGTCAGCTCGGTACTCAAACCCTTCTCAAAGCGTCTGCTCCGCTCTTCATCTGTCATTGCCATGTGAGGACAAAACCTCAACAGATCCATGAACTCGGCCTTGTACTCGGTGATGTTCATCGTTCCTTGTCGCAGGCTCTCAAACTGACTAAACTTCTCATCCAGATACATCTTCGGGAAGTATCTGCTGACGAACTCGTGCCAGAAAACTTCCCAACCGATCACCTCACCAGGTCACTTCTCCTCCTCGATGGTCCACTAGTGACCAGCACTACCTTTCATAAGGTAGATGGCATGCTTTACTTTGTCTACTTTGGGGTTGTCGAGGATCCGGAAAACCTTCTCAAGACTTGTCAGCCACAGATCCGCATCCGCTGGATCAGCCGTTCCAGCATAGTCCGAAGCTCCGACTCTGCGAAGCCGCTCAAAGGTCTTCCCAATACCCGATGTTTCACCATGGGGAGCATGTGCTCTCGGCGGAGGCACTGGCAATCTCTCTACCATGAGATTCATCGTAGCCATTATCTGCCCCATAAGTTGTTGATAGGTAGGATGTTCAAGAATGGCTGGGTCAGGTTGGGGGACCTCAGGCACCTGATCTTCATGTGCCCGCCCTATAGCTCCAACAACTGATGCAACATCGCTGTGCTCAGCAACATGTTCTTCATGGTTGCCAGACATCTTGGCTTTTCTTCTGCTGAGGGCAGAAGATGATTGTAAGAAAATCTAGAAAACTCACAAGAACAGACACGGCCTAGTCCTAATCCTTGTAGACTCAGCAAACCTAGAGCTCTAATACCAAAACTTGTGGCAACACATATCACTATCACACAGACAGCGAGGTGTTATGCGAAAACGTGCGGAAATCACCATAACCACGGATTATCAAAAACATGGGTTAATTAAAATTGATTGTGGAAAGTTGGTAAACTGAGAAAACTATTACATTTAAGTCCACATCCTTCAAGGAAACAGGTTATACAAACATTTACAAGCCTTAATATGTGTCCACAGCTTAGAGAAACAACTGTCATGTCATCACATGAGTTCATCACCTGTTATATATACATAAAGGCCCACATCCATCCAGCAACAGGATATACAAAACATCAACAACGATACATCACGAAACAACGTCAAAACGATCCCAAACACCTGAGAGTACAAGGATGACTCTAGACTCTACTACAAACAACCAAAATAGAAGCATATCCATCGCATGCCTTCTACTTCTCATCTTGCTGCTTGGCCGCAACTCCGTGACCACCACCACGTCTAGCTCGACCACCTAAAAAGGGTATAAACTAGCGGGGTGAGACACACAGTCCCAGCGAGAAACATAACTCCCCGCTGAAACTACAAAATCGTAGAAAGATAAAGCAACAATAGCAGATAACTGATAAGAGGTATAACAAGAGCAGTTTATAAAGAAAAGTTGTTCATACTAGCAAGCTTACCAGTTGTACAAAAGGCATACACCCAAACATTTCTTTATGGAACATGATTAACAAGATAAGATTTATAAGGTCTTACCTCATAACATAAGGAACGTATAAGTAACTGCAAGATTAACTACACAGGCAAGGCCTCAACCAATGTTTTGTGGTTTGCCTTAAGCAGTAACTACTATTCGGCTGGAATTACATATTATTATGCCCTGAGGAAGTGAGCCGTACCGCTCAAATCCAACCTTCGGTTTCGAAACCCAAGCTGGTGCCATATAAGGTCAATGGAAGAGCCAGACTCCATGACCTCTCTTCCTCGTGGTCAGTGCACGAGTACAACACAAGAAGGACCGTCATCTCTTGCTAAAGTGGCATCAGCCACAGGGTCAGGCTACCCTCTGCCTAGCCAGCCTGAGTAAAGGTCTAGGCGCTAGTGAAACTGAGCCACGGGCCTGTTCACCGTGCTCTGAGCCATGAACGCATTCATGCTCCCATATCACATATCCTGAGCCATGGGCATGTTCACCATGCTCTTCATATACTGAGATACAAGCCTGAATCCGCACTCTGGAGTCTACAACCAAAGTTGCACTCTTACCTCCTCACTTTAGGCTAGGAGCAACCTCGCATATTCAACAATATGCGCTCCGGGTTAACCCACAGGAGAACCCGTTTCACCATCACCAGCTTCTGACAATGATGGATCTATGGCCAGGGCAAACTACATGATATGTTCCACTATGATAAGTTAGTATATTTTAAGTAGATTGCAAGATTCAACCAAGTTGTATAACATGCAAACTATAACAGGAATAAACAACATAAAACTCAATGTTATGATTTTACTGTAATCAACATCATCCTGATCCATCACAAGGATCCAACATTACATGTTATCACTTGGCCTCTTTCCAATCTTCTAGATCCATCTCAAGGATCATCACATTGCCATGGGATCTCAATCCCTTATCACATAGTCCCATTGCCTCTGAAGACATTCTCATCATATATGATACCTCATCTATAAGAGTAATTATTCAAGCAGTGTTATTTTATTACATATACCTCATAGCCCTTGACCTGGCTATGCAACTGCGTGGAACACCTGCATGGTTAGTATGCACAATCATCATAGAAAGATCATATTATCAACATAGGGTGACAATGATGTTCTATCGATCATGCCTCAACTTGTGACCATAGACATTGACCAAATTATCAAGCAAAGCATCTTACATGCTTACCATTTCCTTATCATTATACATGATGTTAAGATGATCACATACATATGTAAAGTCATGTTAAGATACATAGATAAACTCTACCATAACGATTACCATCAAGCATAGGACTTAACCTGATGGCAAGAACAACATTTAACATATTGTTTTCCATAAGGAACAAAACCCTCACTAAAAGCACCCAATACCCTCACCACAGGTGATATCGGGCAGGGCACCCTCATCTATAGTCCAACCCATAACGGTCAGCACATGTATCGGCCAAGCACACCAGCTCCTATCAGCCAGCACAAGTGCAACGTCGTGGCATGCATATCGTGCACCCACCAGTGTCGTGTACTGTGGTATCGTGCCACGCAGCGTCAGCACCAAGGGTAACAGCAACCAAGCGTGCAGCTAACCAAGGAAGCATATCGTGCAACATGGTGTCGTGCTTCATGGAAACAACCACAAGGCTACCTCCTCAGGTCAGGTGTATCGGGCACCAAGGTGTCGTGCAACGCCCAACTAGTGTCGTGTTGTTGGCCGACACACACAGAGCCAATGCCAAGGGTGACGTTCATTACAGAACTAGCTAGCAACGCCCATACCTAAAAGCACAACAACACCAAGCTACACCTAAGTCATGTGTGTTGAGCAGGGCACTCCTCAAGAGGCAACACCTAAGGGTGCAACTCAAACAACCAGCAGGGAACCTGTCATTCAGCCAACCTATCCATGGCCTATCTGTCGTCACAAAGCAAGGACTGGTAGTGTGATGCCCGTCACAAGGTTAGGGACCAAGGGTATCGTTCATCACAACCACCCCAACATGTCGTCCAAGGTTCTAGGTCAAGAGGTATCATGCAGCACCTCCCCCAAGATCATAACAGCCAAGATGCAACTCCACAAGATCGTCATCTACCTCAAGCACAAGGGCACCAAACCCTAATGGATCAAAAGGATGGCTCACCTTTCAACTTAAACGAGAGAGAGGTCTTGCACATCTCTTATCACCAATCAGGCAACACAAGGAAAAACTGTAAACGAGGTCCAAAACTACCACCAATCTCACCCTTCAAGTCCATGGTGAGACGAGGGTGTTGCTCAAGCTACTAGAACACAAGCTCACCTCTCAACTTAAATAAGAGAGGAGTGTTTCCCATGATACTAGAACTCAAGCTCACTCCTCAAGACCTAGGAGAGAAGGGAGTGTTTCTCACCAAGAAACCCTAGATCATAGGTTCGGCCAACAAGGGCAACTTAAGCAAGGAACTAACTAGCAACTCATATAGCCGACATGATCATAACAACATATAGGAACATAGAAAGAAGGTAATGTGGTTAGGGTTAGGAGTTATGTAACCCGCCTTAAGCAAGATCCAAGCTCCTAGCTCCAAGCTCCAAGCACCACCACAAGAAGGAGAGCAAGGCACTCTAGGGTTCGGCCACCACTAGAGGAAGAAGGAGACTCCAAGGAGGATCGGCCACCAAGCTTGCAAGAGAGGAGATTGTCGTGCACCAAGGGAGAGGAAGACTAAGGAACTAAAGGGATCCTTAGCAAGGAAAAGGAAACACATATATAGAAGGGGATGGAGGAGAAAATAAGGTAGAGCAAAGCAAGGTGTCGCCCACCTAGGGACACTTGTCCATGTGCAAAGCCATCACTCAAACATGCCCAAAACACATGTCTAAGGCCCTTTCCACATGCAAGCACCAAACACCAAGTGTCCACTAGTAGTGACACAAACAAGGTCAAAGAAGGTCAAAGGTCCATGGGAGACACACCTGGACGACACACCATCACCATGGGCGACACAACCCTGGGCGACACAACCTGGGCGACACAAGCACCCTCTTTCCCGACACAAGGTTCAACCAAACAAAGGCAAGGCACCACAAGGCCCAACAAGCTCAACTAAGCCCAAAGGAACTCAAACAACAAGCCTAACCTTTCATCTCAACACTGGAGGAAGCAAGGAGAGGGAGGAACACCTCACAAGGTGGAAAACTTACCCACAAACCCTAAACATGGGTTATTTGCAAGTAGCACCTCCAACTCTCAACAAAGTACCAACAAACCCTAATCACCACAAAAGGTGATTAGCAAGCAACAAAGCACCTGGGTTAAGCAAAGCAAATAGGGTAAACCCTAAATGGAGGTCAGGGTCCTTACACTTTGACCCCACCTTCTTAAGTACATCTTGCAAAACACATCTTTAAGGGATCTGCAATCACAACGATGGATCATATCTGCTTGTTCTCGATAGCCTCTAAGAGCTTCGACTGTCAGCCCCTAACCATGTGAAGAAACTTGCCATCCCAGCCTACCACCATCGAACTCCAAACTCCACCAAGGATCACTACTAAAAAACATAGTGTAGGTGATAGTCATGTTAAAAGTTACACACTTTAGGTGACATGTTTGTACATGACATATAATCTATGTAGACCTACGTAGAATAGATGACATACATTTTAGCATATTTAAAAGGGTTATATATTTTAGGTGACATGTATGTATGTCACCTGTAGTCTGTGCGAAAAAGGTGACAAACATTTTATTATATTTGAAAGGGTGACACACTATAGGTGACATACATTTGAATCACCTATATTCTAATGGTTGTTTACCATTTAGGAGACATGTATATGATTCAAGTGTAATATACAAGGAGACATATGTTTTAGGTGACATGTATGTCTGTCACCAAAGTTTTAGATGACATACATTCTTGTCACCTAACCTTAGGTGACATTGTCACCAAAGTTCAGTCATAAAAAATCTTCCAACTAATAATAAGAATCAACAATATGCTCAATGTAGTTTCATGGGAATATATAAACACATTTATTTCATAACTCATAAAGGAGAAGTTTGAGAAAAAAAATTTGACAGTCATCTAATTTTTTTGAATGTCATTCATAAAGAGATGTTGGCATGATGATCGTCCCCAAACTCATATACATCTCTTTTATAAAATTCTAAGGCTAATGCACCTTTGACTGTTGAGGCAAATTGCACATTGGCAACAACTTGTGTAGACCGCTGATGTGGGTTTTACTGCATTAACAAATTCACCCAGGGCTGAAACCCCTGAGTTTTTACCAAAACTTTGTGCAATAATACCACCCACAAGCCGACAAGTCTTATCCCAGTATAGTTAAGGATCGAATCTCAAAGGACAACATTTTTTAGGATCTTTCTAAACGGATATAGCTCACCTGAGATTAATATTTAGAACAAAGGTTGGTTTGAGTTTAGTTAAATTAATTGCAAGGAAAGTAAAATAGTGATATTAAAATTGGGTCTAGACTAGAGATGGGAATCACTGCGGTGGTACCGGGATATACCACCACTACACATGCAAACAATTCCAAAACACATCCAGGTTAGAAACAACTATCCAAATGGAGTATCAAACCCCCTGTTAGGATGTTAGGTGTGTGTAAGCATCCCCTTTGGCATCAGATGTCTTGTCACCTACAGTTCACACACTTACTACTCCGAAAATACCCTTTGGAGTTCTTATCAGGGAATCTATTGTGTCAAGCAATATTTAAAATCCTAAGCATTGAATGGAATATTGAACCCCCATTAGGATGTTAGGTTGGTGTAAGCATCCCCTTTGCAATAAAATGCTTTGTTGCCTATAGATCACATACTTACTACTTTGAAAACACTCTTCATAGTTCTCGCAGTAAAGGAAAATAAAAGATCATGCAAAGAATGTGATCAGTCCAGAAAGCACAACTTCACGATTAACAAGATATAAAAAGTTATATACAAGCCATGGAGTGTTATAAGATGAACATGTAAGCATGAGTAGCGGGGCTAGTCCCCACACCCCAGAGAGAAGGACTACTCACTCTTCATGATGAACACAAGAAAAATAGGAGAGATAGAAGATTTTTCCATGATCATGGTGAAGAAGGTGGCCGGAGCTCGGTGAAGAAATGGTCTTCTACACGATGTGGGGGAAGATCTAGAATGAGGAGGGAGAGAAAACTAAGGTAGGTGAAGCAGATATTATCTCTCCTTCTTCCTTCTCTTTGTGTGCTCTTGCTCGTAGGAGAAGGAGCGGTAGGCGGTTGATGATAGAGTAGATTTGCAAATCTAGAGTCCCCACCACTCTCATGGTAGAAGATAGATCTAGATGAACAGAGATGAAGGAGAAGCAAGAACTCCACAGAAGTAGTCCTTGGTGGCGGAGATCATCTTCCTCAAGGATGGGCACAGAGAGGAAGCTTTTTAGTGTCATGGAAGAGATGGTTTGACAAGAGGGGTGGGTGTCCTATTTATAAGCACACTCCACTGACTTACTTCTAGACCGCGGTCGCGGTCCTCTTGAGGTCGTGTTCTCCTGTGGTCATGATGTATTCAGGTCGTGTTCTCCTATGATCGCGATGTGTGCTTTAGGTCACGGTACCCCTTGAGCTCGTGATTCTCCTTGAGGTCGCAATTCTCCATGAGGTCCTGATTCTTCTTGAGGTCGCGATTCTCCATGAGGTCACGATTCTATGAGGTCAAGGTGTTCTTTGAGGTCACAGTGCCTTAGGTCGAGGTCCTCCTTGAGATCACAGTCATGGTCCTTCTTTGAGATCGCAGTCACGATCTTCCTTTGAGATCACGGTCGCGGTCCTTTTTTGAGATTGTGGTCACGGTCCTTCTTTGAGATTGCATTCATAGTCCTTCTTTGCTTGGTCGCGGTCGTGATCATCATGAATCAAACTCACCCCGCGGGGGAGGGGGATATTGTTATGGGTTGATTGGTTTGCTTTCAAGAATGGTTCGAGTGATGAGGATGCTTTTTGATGAAGGAACTGGCCATCAAAAATGGGGTACAAATTATCAAAAGTTTCTTGGACCTGCTAGTCTGTTAGCGAGACCACCGTCCCCTACACCTCCTACACTTGTGCACGTAGTGCGATGTTCAATCCTACAAGGAGATGGGTGGATTTGATCAAAATTCTAAATAATGATATGGAACTGAGGAAAATTGTATATTAGAAGATTCAAGGGGTGTGTGAGAGTATTCAGTGCAAAACAAGGCCAAAAATGGTGACTAAAACTAACATGAATATGCATTCATCAACCACCCACCCCAATAGTAATTACTGCAAATGATAGATGGATACCACAAGCACCCGATCAACCATTGTCCAACCATCCCCAAGCTTGTAAAGGTCTCCTTTATGAACAATTAAGAAGACAATACATATACACACATCTTAGATCAAAGTATGGGCCATGTCTCCCCCTAAAAGTATATTTAGGGACTTTCTGTGAGAGCACACCGTCATATATGGGCCTTGGTTCCTCACAAATTTATTTTTAGACACTTGTTGTGAGAAGACACTATCATGACATTAGTTGTGGCTCCTCCCAAATGTAATTCCAGGGACATGTTGTGAGAAGACATTGTCAAGATATGGGATATGGCTCCCCCTAAATGCATTTTCAAGGACTTGTTGTGAAAGGACATCATCATGATGTGGGCCAAGGATCCTCACAATTTTTTTAGGGGCACGTTGTGAGAGGACATCGTCATGATATGATTTATGGATCCTCCCAAATATAATTCTACGAACTTGTTATGATAAGACATTGTCACGATATGGAATGTGGCTCCTCCTAAATACATTTCTGGAAACTTGTTGGGAGAGGACATTGTCATGATATGGGATGTGGCTCCTGCAAAATGCACTTTTAGGATCTTCATGCGAGAGGATACCATCATGATATGGGACCTAACACCTCACAAATTCATTTTTAGGATCTTCGTATGAGACGATACCATCATGATATGGGACCTAACTCCTCACAAATTCATTTTTAAGGACATATTGTGAGAGGAAATTGTCATTCTATGGGCCATAGAAACTCCCAATACATTTTGAGGGACTTGATGTGAGAGAAAATTTTCATGATATTGGCCGTCTTCTCCCAAAATTATATTCAAGGACTTGTTGTGAGATCAAACCATTATTATATGGTCCATGTCTCCTTAAATCTATTTCTAGGGACTTGTTGTGAGAGGACACCATCATGATATTAGTCATGGCTTCTCCCAAATGTATTTTTACGGACTTGTTGTGAGAGGATATTGTCATGATATAGGATATGACTCCTCCTAAATGTATTTCTAGCGACTTATTGGGAGAGGACATTGTCATGATATGGGATGTGGCTCCTTCCAAATGCATCATAAGAGACTTGGTGTAAGAGGACCACAACATGATATAGGCATTGGTTCCTCCCAAAAGCATATTTAGCGACTTGTTGTGAGTGGAAACCATCATGATACATGCCCTGACTCCTCCCAATACATTTGCGGGACTTTCTGCGAGATGATATTGTCATGATATGGGACATGTCTCCTCCCAAAAATATATTCAGGGACTTGCTATGAGAGAACACCATCATGATATGGGTCTTGTCTCCTCAAAAATGTATTTCTAGGGAATTAATGTGAGGACATTATCATTATATTAGCCACGACTCCTCCCAAATGTATTTCTAGGGACTTGTTTTGAAAGGACATAGTCATGATATGGGATATCGCTCCTCTTCTATGCATTTTCAAGGACTTTCTATGAGAGGACATTGTAATGACATGGGCCATGGATCCTCACAAATTCATTGTAAGGGACATGTTGTGAGAGGACGTTGTCATGATATGGGTCATGGATCCTATCAAATGTATTTCTATGGACTTGTTATGAGAGGAATTTGTCATGATATGAGATGTGGCTCCTCCCAAATGCATTTCTATGGACTTGTTATGATAGGACAATGTCATGATATGGGATGTGGTTCCCCCCGAATGCATTTTTAAAGACTTGATGTGAATGGACACGATCATGATATGGGTCATGTCTCCTCAAAAAGTTATTTTTAGGGACAACACTGTCATGATATTGGTCATAGATCCTCCCAAATACAGTTCCAGACACATTCTATGAGAGGACATCGTCATAATATGGAATGTAGATCCTCTCGAATGCATTTTTAGGTACTTGATGTGAGAGGACACCATCATGATGTGAACCAATCTCCTCACAAAATCATTTTCAGGGACATGCTATGAGAGGAAACTATCATGATATTGGTTGTGGCTCCTCCCAAGTTTATTTTAGGGACTTTAAATGAGAGGACATCATCATGATATGGGCCCTAGCTCCTCACACATTCATTTTCAAGGACATGTTGTGAGAGGACATTGTATGGGTCGTGGTTCCCCCAAATGTATTTTTAGGGACTTGTTGTGAGAGGACATGTAACATACCGAAATTCAGGGTCTTCCCTGCAAATTACCCAATTTTGAGCTTTTCTTTGCTTTCTAGTCCATTTGGACCTTTTTCATAAATTTTCCTTGTTTTATATTCTTTTTGGACCCCTTGTGCAATTTGAGCACATTTCAATGTTTAAAATCACCTTTTTCCCTCATTTATGATAATGGAGGGGTGTTTGCAAAAATAACCCAATTAAGGAGATAAGTGAGGGTTAATAATGTAATTTGGTCATTAAGGATGGAGATAAGTATACAATATTAATTTGGAGATTTTTGGATAAATATATTAATATAATAACCTTTTCACTTTCTCTCTCCTCCAATTTGATAATAAATGTGTGAAAACATATTTAAAGGTTGATATTTTGCTCTTAATACTCACATATATCTATCACCTCGAATTTGAATCACCAACTGCATTAATATAGTCATTTCATAATAATGCACACCTTTTAATGTGTTAAAATACACTTTATTGAGCAATATATTAATTAAGGACCTTATTGGACATAAATATGAAATCTAATTATATAGCATCGTTCTAAATGTAACATGAACCTATGGTCCAAATTTGGTGGCTTTTGGACTTCGTTTGACCCTTCAAATCCATTTTATAAGCTTTTAATATAGTGTAACCATGGTATTTATATTGATTTCATTGATATCATTCGTCACGCTATGGTTCAGTTATTTTAGCTGTCACGCGCTACCAGATTTTTGCGAGATAAGTGGACCGTCGATCTGTGATCCGGCGGTGGGCCCTTTGTCTTCAACCTCCAGCTGACCAGCCGTTTCATAGCAGATCGACGCCCGATCTCTTTCTCTCTCGTTTCTCAACCATTTTGCTTGATTCTTCATTCGTTGGGTTTGTCTTTCAATAACGAATCAATTGGTACTTTACTCATTCATTCTCACTGCTAGATCATGAAACGCCCATTTGGGCAGTGAAGGCTTCTCTCCACCCTCGAGTTGCAGATGATGACTCGAGCTTCCTCCAGCCTATATAAGGCCACCTAAAGCACCCTCAGCCATTACAAACTACTCCTCCACCTCCAATTGGAGACCTAGCACCCTGAAAACCTCCACCCTACTCTTCTTCTTCTCTGGAGAACTCCTCCTTGGTGCCGCTTCCTCCCTCCGCCTTCAGTAAAATTAACTATGGGGTAAGCTTCCCCAACCCTCACTCTCCATTTTCCAACCATCGAATTGCCTCGAGATGCCCCCAGTCGTCGGGTCCTATAGACCGCTGGAAGCACCTCGGTGGTGCCATGCTTTCCTTGGCCCTGGTGCTTCTCCGCCTGCGGCGATGCGTTCATTCGATTCACCTTGGATCCACGAAGCTGATCCCGATCTCGATTGTCTTCTTTGTTGCGTTTTCATGGTGGTTTTCCCCGATGATCCTTCCCCTGTTCATGACCCGTGGAGCAGTTGGGAAAAGCTCCTGTTCAGCGGAAGCCCCGACTCTGGGCTTGTCTAATTTGTCAAACGGTGGTGAACACGATCTCGACTCCAGTTTGCTCTCGATGAGATCCTAGCTCTGAATCGGATCGACGGCTATCCCTGACCTATTGATTCTGCGCGCCATGGCGAGAGCAAGAAGGTGCCTGGTCAATAAATGACCAGGGCAACCCTCGCCCCTCAGACCACCCAAATTTGCGACGCAGGGGTAATTTCGTCATTTTACCCGAGATTTTGTTTCTCGCTTGCAAGCAATCGATGGTTCCAAATGACCCTACTGCCCTCGATGCTTAATAAATTTGTTTTGACGAGCAAGTGTACTTTGGTCATTTCACCTGCTATTTACATTGAATTTCATTTTCATTTAAGTACCTGTCACGCTAAGGTTTTCTTGCATCCTGATTGGTCGATTTTACTTAATTCATAGTAAATCGATCTATTGTCAGAAAAATGCAAATAAATAGTCAATGGAAAGGATTTTTCATGTAGAACCTGATTTTGTGATTTTTGAAGCCTGATTCTAAATGATTTTTCGAAGTTTGCTTTGAATGCCTTTGTTAAGTATATAAAATATTATAAAATACCTAATTAATTCATTTTAACTACAATTTGTAAAATAGAATATATTTTCTTATTCAGGAGAATATGACGAATCTGATGGCTTAGGTTTTGAACCTTAAATCGTGATTTTGTTAGTAAGTTCCAAAAGTTAGGGTTTTCATATACTTTATGTTTTTACATATATTAATGCATGTGTAATTATATAACTAGGAAATGTGGATGGTGATACAATCACTTGGTGAATGTTATGGTAAATAAATAAAACAGGTATGTGCACCCTATTCTAGTATGTAAACCCTATGTATGTGCACCCTATTCTAGTATGTGGCTCCTATGTATGTGGATCCAATTTTAATTGTGGAATTTAAATGTGATGATAATGTGCAATACACCTACTCTTAGTTGGGCTTTTATCCGACCCCACCATTTATATTTCCTAGCCTTATTATCTTTTCTTATGCCATTGTGGCTCATCCAATTGAAACATATGAATCATGCTACTACATATGTTGCCTCCTTTACTTGGAAATGTTGTAATCTTGCTATTGCCTATGTTGGCTTATCCTTTTGAAATATATGGAACATTATATAATGTTGATGCTTGTTGACTCTTTTAATTTTTGGAGCTCGTGGATATGGTTGTGACCTATGATGGTCTTGATATTTATTTATTTGGGTTTTATTCCCAATGCTATCTTATTACTTTTCACTATACTGCCAAGTGACTATTTAAGCATGATGTATTTTCGGCCAAATGACAATGTAGTGTACATGAGTACAAACCACCCACAGGGCACTGGGGTTTTAGTCCCCCTGTCGGGCACTGGGGTTTTAGTCCCCCTGCCATTTTATATATTAGGCACTGGGGTTTTAGTCCCCCTTCCATTTTATATTTTAGGCACTAGGGTTTTAGTCCCCCTGTCACTTTTTAGGCACTGGGGTTTTAGTCCCCCTGCCATTGGTGAGGTCCGGTAGGTGCCTCACCCTACATTGAGATGAGTTTGTGTCTTAATATATTCATGATATGTGATTTATTATTGTGGTGCTTGTATATGGCAGTTCTCTTATTCTTATTTGAATATCTATCTCATTCTCTTAAACTTTTGTAACATAGATAATCTTTTATTATTAAATGTTATTGATTATTCCTTGTCCAATACTTTCTTATTAACACATACCTTTATCTTTCTCTTGTTGGATGACCCCGACCCTCCAGGTTAGGATCAGAGTGCGCATGGAAGCTTGGTGAACCTAAGGCTAAGGATAGGACAAGAAGAAAAGGAACATATAGTTTGCTTGATCATAGATGTTTTATGTTTTAAGTAGTTTGTTTGGAGACAATGTTGTATTAATCTAAGTTTTCCTCTACCTAGATCCTTGTCCTTGTCTAAAGCTGTACTCCCATTTGGGAAAATTTTATAATGTACTCTTAATACATTTTGAATAAAGTCAAGATTTAATTCTTCCGCTACCACACAGTTGGTGATTTGTTTATCATGTTGAATAGTAGAGACTTGATCTTTACAACATGGTATCAGAGCATCAAGGTAGTCATATTCTTGACTAATTCAAATTGTCTCCCTAGCCTATATAGTTTCCCTACAGTAAGTTTTTCACCTTAGAATTGACCTAGCATGAAAGTTTTATTTAGTATCATAATAATAATTAATTAAAAATAAAATTTGTCAACTTTTTGGTGAAATTCTATTGAGTAGCTATTAGAGCAAGAAGTTGAAAGTGATGGTGTCTAGAAAGGGTTAGAGCTTGGGGGCTGGAAATATTTTCCTCCGCCCCACTAGCTTGGTCACGAGGACTCCTCAACTCATATGACCTGGCCTGGCCTGATCTGAAACGAACAACTCGAAATAGTCTACCTTTAGACATTACCTTATTGTTGAGTAACCTTTATAACTCTTATATGATGATTTGATTTCTTTTCTCAAACAAAAATCAACTTGTAATCCCTAAGTATCTTATATGAGCCTTAGATTTCCATGTTTAAGGTTTAGTGAACCCTATGCTATACCTTGAGTTGGAAGATAGAGTTTAGTAAAACTTTTAATGTTGGGCTTTATACCCTTAAAATAGTTTGACTTAGTCAACCCTTTAAGTGGAATGGTAGTGTTAGTACCTTGATATATTTTGGGGTTGTTGATTTCGAGGTCGAAATCCTCTTTAGGGGGTTGGAGTCCCTCAATGCCTTGAAATCAAGAAACTCTAAATCCTTAGACATGGGTTTAGTGAGAGTTGAACAAACCTAATATGATTATAATTCATCTTGTTTGCTTATGAACAAATGGATAAGTCATATAATTCTCATGCTTGAACCTTAATATACTCTTGATGCACATAATCATTAATTATTCATATGTGAATATACATAGTTTTGATTAAGTCACCCTAATGGTAAAATGTGTATGGTAAAATACACCCTAAGGATGCTTTAACATATACCCTAATATGTAATCATCTAGCCTTGACAACATATACATATATATATACCCTTAATCTCTTTCATGATACAGTAGTGACATTAGGTATCATCATCACATAATATACCTTAATGCGTGTAAATGGATTATAGTCACCAAGTTATCAATATATGTATGGTATATCACCTTGTTATCTAATGAACACCTCATCATAACTTGATATAGTAATTAATTCATTAATATTTAATGGGTTACATCCCATTCACTAAAATGCAAATATGACTCAAATATGTTAATGAATAATTGGATTCACCTAAATATTCATAAATGCCTAATGTGAAGTAAAATATGTATAATTTATAATATGAAGTGTAATGGACGAAAATGATTAAGGATGTCATTAATATGAGTATGTAAGATGGTATGAAAACGTGCGATATGAACATTATTTGGAATTATTATAGGCTTAACAACTTGTTGGATAATATTAACCTTTTCTACAAAATAATTTGTGATAATTCTACATGATAGTTTTAAGAGGATAATGGAAAATGAATTCATGTTATTAAGGTTTTTGACCTAATACATTAATAAACGTTGAAATGGCTTAGTAAACCCTAATTGTGCTTAAAACCCTTGATGAGGGAAATACACATGATATAATATTGAGATATAATTGTTTTTGAATAAAATGTGGCACAAGTAGTAGTATGATATATAAGATACCTCTTCATGATGTAGATTATATTAATAAGGATAAAATGTTAGTTTAAGTATAATAAAGGCTATAGGTTTTGTGGAAACCTTAGTAACACCTAACTTATTTAGATTTTGTGTTGTACCCTAGATTAAGGGTTATACCTAGTGTTTAAGGTTGGGATGTCTCACACCCACCCTCTCTTTCCTCTTGTTGTGATTTCGGGGACGAAATACTCTTTAAGGGGTGGTGTGCTGTAACATACCGAAATTCAGGGTCTTCCCTTCAATTTACCCATTTTTGAGCTTTTCTTTTCTTTCTAGTCCATTTGGACCTTTTTCATAAATTTCCCTTGTTTTATATTCTTTTTGGACCCCTTGTCCAATTTGAGCACAATTCAATGTTTAAAATAACCTTTTTCCCTCATTTATGATAATGGAGGGGTGTTTGCACAAATAACCCAATTAAGGAGATAAGTGAGGGTTAATAATGTAATTTGGTCATTAAGGATGGAGATAAGTAGATAATATTAATTTGGAGCTTTTTGGATAAATATATTAATAATAATAAGCATTTGAATTAATTATGAGTATAATAACCTTTTCACTTTCTCTCTCCTCCAATTTGATAATAAATGTGTGGAAACATATTTAAAGGTTGATATTTTTCTCTTAATACTCACATATAGCTATCACCTTGAATTTGACTCACTAATTGCATTAGTATAGTCATTTCATAATAATGCACACGTTTTAATGTGTTAAAATACACTTTATTGAGAAATATATTAATTAAGGACCTTATTGGACATAAATACGAAATATAATTATATAGCATCGTTCTAAATGCTAACATGAACCTATGGTCCAAATTTGGTGGCTCTTCGACTTCGTTTGACCTTTCAAATCCATTTTATAAGCTTTTAATATAGTGTAACCATGGTATTTATATTGATTTCATTGATATCGTTCGTCACACTATGGTTCGGTTATTTTAGCTGTCACGCGATACCATATTTTTGCAAGATAAGTGGACTGTCGATCTGTGATCTGACGGTGGACCCTTTGTCTTCAACCTCCAGCTGGCCAGCCGTTTCATAGCAGATCGACGCCCGATCTCTTTCTCTCTCGTTTCTCAACCATTTTGCTTGATTCTTCGTCCGTTGGGTTTGTCTTTCAATAACGAATCAATTGGTACTTTACTCATTCATTCTCACTGCTAGATCATGAAACCCCCATTTGGGCAGTGAAGGCTTCTCTCCACCCTCGAGTTGCAGACGGCGACTCGAGCTTCCTCCCGCCTATATAAGGCCACTAAAGCACCCTCAGACATTACAAACTACTCCTCCACCTCCAATTGGAGAACTAGCACCATGAAAATTTCCATCCTACTCTTATTCTTCTCTGGCAAACTCCGCCTTGGTGCCGCTTCCTCCCTCCGCCTTCAGTAAAATTAACGATGGGGTAGGCTTTCCCAACCCCCACTCTCCATTTTCCAACCATCGGATTGCCTCGAGATGCCCCCAATCGTCGGGTCCTATAGACCACCGGAAGCACCTCGGAGGCGCCATGCTTTCCTTGGCCCTGTTGCTTCTCCACCTGCGGCGATGCATTCATTCGATTCGCCTTGGATCCGTGAAGCAGATCCCGATCTCGGTTGTCTTCTTTGTCGCATTTTTGTGGTGGTTTTCCCCGATGATCCTTCCCCTGTTCGCGACCTGAGGAGCAGCTGGGCAAAGCTCCTGTTCAGCGGAAGCCCCGACTCTGGGCTTGTCCAGTTTTTCAAACGGTGGTGAACGCGATCTCGACTCTAGTTTGCTCTCGATGAGATCCTAGCTCTGAATCGGATCGAAGGCTTTCCCTGACCTGTTGCTTCTGCGCGCCATGGCGAGAGCAAGAAGGTGCCTGGTCAGTAAATGACCAGGGCAACCCTCGCCCCTCTGACCAGCCAATTTTGCGATGCAAGGGTAATTTTGTCATTTCACCCTGGATTTTGTTTCTCGCCTGCAAGCTCAATCGATGGTTCCAAATGACGAGCAAGGGTACTTTGGTCATTTCACCTGACATTTACATCGAATTTCATTTTCATTTAAATACCTGTCACGCTAAGGTTTTCTTGCATCCTGATTGGTCGATTTTACTTAATTCATAGTAAATCGATCTATTGTCAGAAAAATGCAAATAAATAGTCAATGGAAAGGATTTTTCATGTCGAACCTGATTTTGTGATTTTTGAAGCCTGATTCTAAATGATTTTTCGAAGTTTGCTTTGAATGCCTTTGTTAAGTATATAAAATATTCTAAAATACCTAATTAATTCATTTTCACTCCAATTTGTAAAATAAAATATATTTTCTTATTCAGGAGAATATGACCAATCTGATGGCTTAGCTTTTGAACCTTAAATCGTGATTTTGTTGGTAAGTTCCAAAAGTTAGGGTTTTCATATACTTTATGTTTTTACATATATTAATGCATGTGTAATTATGTAACTAGGAAATGTGGATGGTGATACAATCACTTGGTGAATGTTATGGTAAATAAATAAAACAGGTATGTGCACCCTATTCTAGTATGTGACCCCTATGTATGTGCACCCTATTCTAGTATGTGGCTCCTATGCATGTGGATCCAATTTTAATTGTGGATTTTAAATGTGATGATAATGTGCAATACACCTACTCTCAGTTGAGATTTTATCCGACCCCACCATTTATATTTGTTAGCCTTTTTATCTTTTCTTATGCCATTGTGGCTCATCCAATTGAAACATGTGAATCATGCTACTACATATGTTGCCTCCTTTACTTGGAAATGTTGTAATCTTGCTATTTCCTATGTTGGCTTATCCTTTTGAAATATTTGGAACATTATATAATGTTGATGCTTGTTGACTCTTTTAATTTTTGGAGCTCTTGGATATGGTTGTGACCTATGATGGTCTTGATATTTATTTATTTGGGTTTTATTCCCAATGCTATTTTGTTACTTTTCACTATACTGCCAAGTGACTATTTAAGCATGATGTATTTTCGGCCAAACGACAATGTAGTGTACATGAGTACAAACCACCCACAGGGCACTGGGGTTTTAGTCCCCCTACCGAGCACTGGGGATTTAGTCCCCCTGCCATTTTATATATTAGGCACTGGGGTTTTAGTCCCCCTGCCACTTTTTAGGCATTGGGGTTTTCGTCCCCCTGCCATTGGTGAGGTCTGGTAGGTGCCTCACCCTACATTGAGATGAGTTTGTGTCTTAATATATTCATGCTATGTGATTTATTATTGTGGTGCTTGTGTATGACAGTTCTCTTATTCTTATTTGAATATCTATCTCATTCTCTTAAACTTTTGTAACATAGAGAATCCTTTATTATGCAATGATATTGATTATTCCTTGTCCAATACTTTCTTATTAACACATACCTTTATCTTTCTCTTGCTGGATGACCCCAACCATCCATGTTAGGATCAGAGTGCGCATGGAAGCTTGGTGAACCTAAGGCTAAGGATAGGACAAGAAGAAAAGGAACATATAGTTTGCTTGATCATAGATGTTTTATGTTTTAAGTAGTTTGTTTGGAGACAATGTTGTATTAGTCTAAGTTTTCCTCTACCTAGATCCTTGTCCTTGTATAAAGTTGTACTCCCATTTGGGAAAATTTTATAATGTACTCTTAATACATTTTGAATAAAGTCAAGATTTAATTCTTCCGCTGCTACACAATTGGTGATTTGTTTATCATGTTGAATAGTAGAGACTTGGTCTTTACAGCATGGTATCAGAGCATCAAGGTAGTAGGATTCTTGATTAATTCAAATTGTCTCCATAGCCTATATAGTTTCCCTGTAGTAAGTTTTTCACCTTAGAATTGACCTAGCATGACAGTTTGATTTAGTATCATAATAATAATTAATTAAAAATAAAATTTGTCAACTTTTTGGTGAAATGTCTATTGAGTAGCTATTACTGCAAGAAGTTAAAAGTGATGGTGTCTAGAAAGGGTCAGAGCTTGGGGGCTGGAAATATTTTCCTCCGCCCCACTAGCTTGGTCACGAGGACTCCTGAGCTCATATGACTTGGCCTGGCCTGATCTAAAACGGACAGCTCGAAATAGTCTAGCTTTAGACATTACCTTATTGTTGAGTAACCTTTATAACTCTTATATGATGATTTGATTTCTTTTCTCAAACAAAAATCATCTTGTAATCCCTAAGTATCTTATATGATCTTTAGATTTCCATGTTTAAGGTTTAGTGAACCCTATGCTATACCTTGAGTTGGAAGATAGATTATAGTAAGACTTTTAATGTTGGGCTTTATACCCTTAAAATAATTTGACTTAGTCAACCCTTTAAGTGGAATGCTAGTGTTAGTACCTTGATAGATTTTGGGGTTGTTGATTTTGAGGACGGAATCCTCTTTAGGGGGTTGGAGTCCCTCAATGCCTTGAAATCAAGAAACTCTAACTCCTTAGACATGGGTTTGGTGAGAATTCAACAAACCTAATATGATTATAATTCATCTTGTTTGCTTATAAACAAATGGATAAGTCATATAATTCTCATGCTTGAACCTTAATATACTCTTGATGCACATAATAATTAATTATTCATATGTGAATATACATAGTTTTGATTAAGTCACCCTAATGGTAAAATACACCCTAAGGATGCTTTATAATGTACTCTTTATACATTTTGAATAAAGTCAAGATTTAATTCTTCCGCTACCACACAATTGGTGATTTGTTTATCATGTTGAATAGTAGAGACTTGGTCTTTACAGGACACTACCATGATATGTGACATGTCACCTCAATAATGCATTTGTAGTTACTTATTGTGAGAGAAAATTTGATGATATGGGCCATGGCTCCTCATAAATGCATTTCCAAGGTGTTGTTGTGAGAGGACACTCTCATGATATGGGCCATTGGCTTCTCACAAATACATTTCGAAGGATTTGTTGTGAGAGGACATTGTCATGAATGATATGGACTATGGAGAGTGCATCAAGTTAGTCAAGTTAGAGTTTTGAGCCCCACAAGTGAGTTCTACAAGACTAGCTAGTAAGAGTTACAAGCCCCACAACTGACGCAACAAGACCCACAAGTGAGTGTTGCAAAACCTGCAAGAGAGTGTAATAAGCACCCCATGTGAGAGGTTCAAGCCCAAAAAATGAGAGTAATAAGGCTAGCTAGCGAGTATTTCAAGCACTTAAGAAGGTATTGCAAGAACCGCAAGCCCAATAAGCTAGCATTGCATGCCATGCAAGTGAGTGTTGCAACCCAACAAGTGAGTATCTCGATTGACATTATGTCTACATTTTCATCATCATCATCATCATCATCATCATCATCATCTTCTTCTTCTTCTTCTTCCTTTAGATGCATATGTGTATATATATGTCAAGTGTTGTAATTGGTAAGATGATTATCACAAGTTCACAAGCATGTGTTAAAATTGGTGCAAGTACCACAATTTGATGTTGGAAGTACCAAAAGTGGACACTATCATGATATTCCATTTAGAGTCATTCTAAGTCATCATGAGAGTCAATCATTAAGGGGTATTGGCATGATTTTTGTCCATAAACCCGTGGGCATCTTCTTTTTTTATCATTATAAGTCTATGGTCCTTTGTCTTGTAAAATAGATTGCTCTTGACTTTAGCTTGTACATACCACCTACCTCCAACAACAACTGTTGCAAACAGGCAATGACTTTCATGATCCCCAACTCCTCGTAAATGTATTTTGGGGGACTTGTAGTGTGAGGACATTCTCGTAATATGGGCTGTAACACCTCATGAATGCTTTTTCAGAAACATTTTGTGAGAGGACGCTATCAAGATATGGGCCCCAAATGCTCACAAATGCATTTTGAGGGGCTTGTTGTGAGAAAACACTATCATGATATGCGTCATACCAAATGCATTTTATGGGGACATATCAATACATATATTTCACAATTTATAGAGAAACATGAAAGATGAATTGTTGTGGACAATTCATATATCTATGACTCAGATCAAAGCATTTGAAGGACTTGTTGTGAGAGAACATTTCCATTGTATGGGGCCTATCTCCTCCCAACAACATTTAAATAGACTTTTTGTGAGGGTGACATTTTATGAAAGGACACGATCATGATATGGGTCATGGCACCTCCCATATACATTTTAGGTTATTCATGTGAGATAATTTTGTCTTGAAATGGGTCGTGACACCTCCCAAATGCATTTTTAGGGACATGTTGTGAGATAACATTTGTCATGATATGGGCCATGACACCTCCCAAATGCATTCTCATGGACTTGTTATCAGAGGGTGTTCTCATGATATGAGACCAAACACATCTCAAATGTATTTTTAAGGGCTTACTATGAGATGACATTATCATCATATGTGCCATGGCACCTCCCAAATGTATTTTAAGGACTTACTATGATAACTTGATTTAATGATGTTGTATCATGTTCTATCCCGATCACGACATGAGTCATGGAGACAGTCATGATGTTGCATTGTGAGATATGGGTCATGGCACCTCCCAAGTGCATTTTTAGGGACTTGATTTGAGATAACATTTGTCTTGAAATGGGCCCTGACACATCCCAAATGCATTTGGAGGGACATGTTGTGAAAGGACACTATCATGATATGGATTGTTGGGTCTTTTTTTGGTCAATATTATCGTTTCTCTTATGTTTTGGGTTGAGAAAGATGTGCACCATCTGCATTTGAGGTCGAGACAGTTGGTGTTGTTTTGGTTGTGATGGTTGGCCTTGTTTCATTTGTGATGGTCTGTTCTAAGTCTGGATGTGGCACTTCATTTTGGTCTGGTAGGGACACTGTGTTTGATGTGAGTTAACATTTGTTTTGAAATGGGACCTGACACCTCCCAAATGCATTTAAAGGGACATGTTTTGTGAAAGGACACTATTATGATATGGGCTGTGGCACCTCTGAAATGGACTTGTCTTATAAAGACACTCTCATGATGACAACCTAAACACATCCCTAGTTTTGCAGAGGGAATGTCCCCTAATGACAAGGAAGGTCCCTCCTCTGTGAGGACCGTGCCACAACAAGCAAGATTACTCAAAAATGAACAACAGAAAATAAAACTAAACACCCAGTTTATCATAAAATACAGGTAACTAAAACCGATTTCATCAAACCAAAGGAGTCGCAACACATTTTACATGGGTCCACAAAAACCACTTGTATTATATATCACCTGTCCAAAACATCATACAAGATACCATTCACAGGCTCTCAAGCCACATCCTGTCACACAAGGTAACATGTTCATATACATATATTCCACCTCTACACAACAATGGGCATAAATCCAAAACTTGGTATCATGAAATTGTCATGATATGGGCCCAAACATCATCTAAATGTATTTTAAGATACTCATTATGAGAGGAATTTGTCATAATATGCGTTATGGCTCCTTTATTTTAAAAATTGCATTGGCAATGATGGTTATAGTATATACCATAATAGATAGTGCAATTGTGATGTATGTTATTTTGTATCATTATGTTAGATTTTGTAAATTCACAATCTCAACATAAATTACAAAAATATTTGCTTCTCTCATTTGTTTGTCTCTCACATTTCCTAATATGTTTCCTATAGAAAGTACATAATCCTCTTTCAGTCAATTGACCATGTCACATCATGAATCCTTTTGAATTTGTCGTACATTCAAAATTTGGTCTCTATCTCTAACCAATCTAAATTTGAAAGTTTGATTAGCGTCACTTTTTAGTAAACATTCCTATTATGAAGGATATTCCATTGTATCTTTCCCTTTAAATAATAGTGTCTCTCGTAATTAACTCTTCTCCTCTCTCTCTTTCTCCCACCAATTATAATACAATTACATAATTCTCTCCTTTTGATATTTTCTCTCCTAGTAAATGGAATACGAATATATACATGAATGGAGAAAGATGTATATATGTTCTAAAAATGAATAAAAGAAAGAAATACATATATCAATTTTTGAGATATAATTGTGGGTTTGTAACTTTAATTCATTTCTATTGGGCCAGCGAGCAATAGCCCAGCTGGTCGCAGCATGAGGCCCCTCATGAAGGATCTCGGGTTCGATCCCCACTGCAAGGGTTGCTCGGTAATTAATTTCCCAACGCACTTAACTGGGGTCCTAATGTGTGGGTGGAGGGGTCCCCCAGGTTGGGCTCAAGGTAAGACATACGGGTCTCCTGGGTCTTATAAAAAATTCATTTCTATTGGTTGAAAAGAGAGCGAGAATATGAGTTAACATGATTACAATTTGAGATATAAAGGAAGAGTTATAGTAAAAAAATGTTATTCCATTAAAGATGTTTGACTTGGATATATGTATCAAAATGAAGAATTGTGAGAATAAGAAAGCTTGGTAGTAAAAGAGGCAAGAGAGAAGTAGAAAAGATGAATGACTTTAAAGAATGACAGAAAGGAGTTAGTATCCAGATGGATTTATATCATTTCCTTATATGTTTTGTTTTTGTTTGAATAATTGTTCTTGTTTGAATAAAAAGACTCATGGGAGTGAAGTCACAGTCAAATGAGCATAATAAACTTTTTCTAATATAACAAGTGTGACTATAATAATTTTTTTGAGAGATAATTGTGGGTTTGCAAATTTAATACATATCAATTCATGGAAGAAAGAGAGAGAATATGAGTTAACATGATTACAAGTTCTGATATAAAGGAATAATTGTAGTAAAAAACGTCATTCCTTTACCTTTGACTTGGTCATGTGTATACAAATTTAAAAATATGTCAATAAGAAAGGTTCGTAGTAGAAGAGGCAAGAGAGAAATAGGAAGGTGAAGGACTTTAAAGAACAAGAGAGAGAAAAGAGTTAGTATTCACAAGAATTTATGTCGTTTTCTTGTGTGTTTCCTTTTTGCTTGAATAAAAAGACTCATGGGAGTGAAGTCACCATCTCATGAGTATAGGAACTTCCTTTTTGATATAATAAGTGTGACCATATAACCCCCCTTATTTTTCCCCGATAATGAGCAAGAAGCCTAGTCAGCACAAACCAGTTCTAGATGTCCATGTCGTTCTTCCAAAATGTTCACCCATGTTTCCCCTTTCCTACCTATGCTTCCCACGCCGCACATGTGTCCCACAATGCGAAAAGGGCATCGTCAACGCCATATTCCTCTCCCAGTCATGCGCCCCATTCCAAATCCTTTCCATGATCAAAACTGCCATCACCAAGGCCCTGAAATTGCCTTAGCGAGTAAAGAGTCCATTAGTATTTTGTTCCAACTCGAGGAGTTCATCTCTCATCTTATGCATGCCCTACCTTGAAATCAGAGAGTCGACACCCTAGATTCTCTCAAGCATAGATGTCTTGAAAGGGTTATCGTTCAATCTACTTCAATTCCACATTCGTAAAGGTTTCTGCTACTTAAAACTCTTATCAATTTCATCCAGGATATCAATTTCACCCAAGACAGTGACGAGCAGCCACCATTTGTAAGGGGCAACACCATCAGTCACCATCTCCAACCAATCCCCAGAAGGCAATAGCGACGGAAGTTGAGATAAAGAGGACTCTAGCACGAAAAATAGAGATATGAAGGCAACTGCTTCTGCAGAACCAAAAGGCATATTGCTGCAAGGTCATAGGTAAAATTCTAGTTCTTGTTTACTTTCTCAAGTTATTTTACCTGTATCATATTATTATCTCAAAATCTCAATCTCTCTCTCAATATAATTATTTCATCGCCCTCTCACTCTAGTATAGAAAATGTTGATTTTGAATGGTGTTTATGTTGAACCCATGTAGCATTCTTCACACAGAAGATGTTGTCTTCAACTTGTCACGAAGAACGTTGTCAAAAAAAATATCTAGCAATAGGAAACACACACACCTAGAAATTTTTCCTGTTGTTGCAGTGAGTAAATTCGTCTATGATATTTAATAATAATTTCTTTTGGCATGGCAGGGCCTCATGTCTTGCCCCAGTGACATGTGAGCTATGTGATAGTGATTTAGTCACCTAGATTGCAGTACATAATAGAGATTTGGGCATGAAATATGTAGAAAGTAATACAAGAGAATTTGTTGTGATATATGAGAAGAAAAATTTAATGGGTGTAGTTGTTAAGGGACGTGGTTTGTTCAACCTGAAACAATAGGTGACATGAATTCTAAGAATGATTAAAATAGACCACCACTTGTATGATTATATTATCAATTGATTGATTGTAAGATAATAATTTTA
The DNA here is from genome assembly GCA_963693085.1 of Alisma plantago-aquatica. Lineage (NCBI taxonomy): Eukaryota > Viridiplantae > Streptophyta > Magnoliopsida > Alismatales > Alismataceae > Alisma > Alisma plantago-aquatica. The sequence continues at coordinate 844,984,177 of OY856409.1, forward strand.
TATGGATGATAAAATTTAAGGTGGCTGAAAAAAAAAATTGAACAAGAGGAACGTTTTTTGTTTATAACAAAATTTTCTACTAACATGATTTAGACTACTTGGTAAGTAAACACATAAAAAGTGTGCCTACAATTATGAATAATTTTCTTCATCACATATGGAATTGTTTTCTTGCACTATCTCTCATATCTTCATTTCTTATTTTACCAAAATTATGGTACAATTGTTTCATGTTTAGTTTCTCAGGTTATTCGTGAAGTTATGGTAAACTTCTAGTTTGCGTTTAGTTTCTCAGGTTATTAGTTACCTGTATCCTACTGCTATCTCAACATTTCAATCCCTCTCAATATAATTTTCTTATCGCCCCTCTCACCATAGTGTAGAAAATGTCCAATTTTAATGGTGTTTCTAGTTGAAGTCGTGCTACATTCTCGGCATAGAAGATGTTGCCTTCATCTAATCATGAAGAACATTGTCAGAAAAAAAATTACAGCAACAGGAAAACACACACACCTAGAATATTTTCCTAAATCCATCTATGACATTAACTGCTTGTGGCATGGAAGGATGTCTATAGGGAAGAACTGAGTAGGTAAATAAGAGACATTAGCACAACCAATAATTGATGAAACATTTTCCTTGCCATCTAAACTAATTACATTTCATACAAGATGTACTTTATGACTATATAAAGTCAACTAGAGAACTTGAGCCATCAACACATTTTTTCCATCTAATCATTTTCCTTTCCATCTAAATTAATTGAATTTCTTGAGTTGTTATCGAGCGCCTCATGTCATACCCTCAGTGACAACTGAGCTATATAATAGTGATTTTGTCACCTAGATTGCAGTAGAAAATAGAGATTTGGGCACAAAATATGTAGAAAGTAAGACAAGAGAATTTGTTCATAGTAAATTGCTAATATCTGACATCATTACATAAGCTACGGTACATCTTTTAATAGTATAAAAAGAGGAACTCTTTTTAAATATCATTGTATTATAAATGGTCATATTGGTTAAGGGTTGACTTCATTTCTTGCTCTTTTTTAGCCTAACCTTGCCTAGAGAAGTAAATTCCCATGTTGCATATCTCTTTGTAATTGTTCCAAGTTTGCAATCCAAATATTTTTTACTGATTTTACATCCAAAGGCAAAAATATCGATCTTCATGCAATTTTTCTACCCCTAAGCAACCTGGTTAACATGACTTGCATGACAAAAGATAATGATTAGTCTCAAGGAGATCATGGCCATGACTTTTAGGGTGTCCTTATCATATAAAGACTATATCTGGCATGATGGAAGATGATAGTAAGCCTATTAGGGTCCTATCAAAGTAGAGTGTGGGATGGATGTTTTAGACATCAGTGATGATTCATTAAGTGGGAGGAGGGAGGCGGGCATACAACATATTGTGGCTACTTAAGTGTTATGTTGTGTGTTATATAAATTTTTATTAATACCTTCTTAGTGTTTAAATTTTTCTGTTGTTAATTAAATGAGTTTACCAAATATTGGTGGTTTAGAGGCCATTTGGGCACCTCAATTTAAATCACTACAATAGTTAATAAAACTAGGAGTTAAACTACAGAATTAATAACGAGTGTACATTTTAACGACATTGTTTGTAGTTATGATTATATTTGGTTTGTAGTTATGTTTCCAAATTCCGGATGTGTATTTTTCTAGCATGTTGAATCCATACCCCCTTTGGATGATGCACATGATCAAAATCATGCATTATGTTCTTGACCATGACAAAATGATGAATTAGTGTGTTTAGATGTGTTGTGTATTTTCTTTGTCCTTTCAATAGTGACACAACCATAAATAGCACATGACTACCTCTACTCTTGTGCTTCATCTTCTCTTCTTATGATCACCATACAATGAAAAGAAGATGTAAATCTTATAACATTAATGTTATGAATATCTACATCTTCATCTATGTGCGTGAAGATTGCCAAGTCCAATACTGAGGGAATTTAGATGCCCACACAACTATGTGATTCTTCCCCACAGTCATCTCAATTACTAGTGTGGCATTCCATGGAGATATTTAAGAGAAGAAAAGGTAAGAAATTGACTGGTATGTTCCTATTTAATTGTGTCCCTAAAGGTATAACTAATTCTTTTTTTACTTCTTCACATTGATGAAGGATGCTCAAGTGAAGACTCGATCAGAGCATGATATTGATTGCCATAGTTGATGCAAGACAAAGGTATGACAATCATTTAATAATGATACTAATTCGATTCAAGAAAGCACTTGTTTATAAATGCTACGTAACACCTTCTTGGCAGATGCTGAATATGAACTGTTCTAGTTATAGTCCTTATACTGAGTTATGTACGTTGTAAGGTTTATTTTACCAGGCTGCTGCTTCACTAAGCCCCAACCATTAATGCAAGAGAAACTATAATACAAGAGATATATGACATAGTCTGTCTTCATCTCTTGATGCATAGTTCCAGACAAAAAAAGAGAAACAGGTCCTCAAAATCTTTAAGAAGGAGATGCTTTCAAGAAGGTAACATTTTCATATTTTTTCTAGAAACATTTTGATTATGACTGAAAATGATTTGATCATACTAGGTGTGGTATAAATAATATTTTAATGGATTTTATGTGTTTATATCTGGTGGGAATTGATTAATGCTTAGGCTTTTCCTTACCCAAAAGATGATACTGGAAACTACACATATTCTTCTATACATTTGATAGGAGAATTTTGTAGGGTAGCACTAAGTCAGTTTCTAAATACAAAATGATTTGCTCACTATACATTTGCTATAAAAACATTTCATAGGTTGGTAGGGTAAACTATCAAGAATGGACATATGTGGAATACTTGTTGTTTGGATGGTGCTTCACACATTTAAAGGCTATCAATAGATTCCATTGTTTTTATTATGGATTTCTCTGCAAACAGTTTCTAGATAACTATTCACTATTGGCTTTAAATCTGTTTATTATGGAATGTCTAATAGTTTTATCCAAGCTTTTCACTTCAATCTATTTCCAATGAACCGATTAAGTTATGTTAATGCTTGGGATGATTGGGCATTAACCCTAACATATATAGCATGCCATCATATGTTATGTTGTCTTTTGACATTGATAGGTTGGTCTTAGTGCCTGATTTATAATGTGAATCAATGGATGATCAAGTAACTCTACTGGAACAGTTGTGTTGGGCTCACCAGCTTTACTTTATTATAGATTTCTCACTGTCCTATCATAAGACTTGCTATTTTTTGGCAAGCACTCTATTTTAGGGGCTCAAAATTCACCTCCAACATCTCAATTGATAGCACGATGAGCACAAATGATCTTTTGTCTTGTGGACTCCCTGGAGGGGATCTAGGACTATGTTGTTGCCGCCAAGTAATGCAATCCCTAAGGAGACTAATTGTAGCTCAGACTAAGGGGATGTATAAATATCAAGGAAGTGGGTTGTTGTTATCGAAAGCTTGCCCTTTTGGTCATCTAAGGGCATGTTTGTTTTCTTGGATACAACTGCATTGGATTGAATATATAAATCCATCAGGGAAAAGTTTGTGTTTGATTAACTGGAGAAGGAAAGGGAAGAAATCCAGTGTCTAGTCAACATCTAGTAATTGCAGGATTACATTTTACAGTTCAAATTAGCAGGACGCCATGATGCAGTAAACTAAGGGAGCGCTCAGCTGCTCGACCAACATGGTCTGCCTACCAACAACTACAAGCATCTCGACCTACTGGTCCCCATGTTTTAGGGAAGTGCAAGTCATCTCAACCTACTCGTTCCCACATGTGAGGAAAGTAAAAGTGCCTTCCACGTGAAACAAACATAATATCTCATATTGTAGTATTCTTGAAACCCATCATCTAGTTGATGCAGAATAAAGTTAATGCAGTATTTTCTAAAACTCTACTGAATTCCACAAATAAAACATGCCCTAAATGTTGATATGCATTCCTGGAGTAACTATTTGGGTTTCTCCTTCCATGAATTTCTTCTATGATTAATTGGGCTGCTCCGTGAAGGGAGGAGGGAGACGCATATAACGTGCCATGAGACGCTACTCGTATGGACAGAGCTCTGAAAGTTTGCACCTCTTTCCCATTTGTTTGGTATCTCTAAAGTGCTATTATTTCAATACATGTAGTCCACCTTTATTAGGAATACTTACACTATTCCATGTGAATTAAAGTTTCAAAATAATAACAATTAGATGTTTTAGTATCATAAAGAATATCATGTAAATTTAAACTTAATCTTTGTAAATCTCTAATAAAATGGCTACCAAAATGTTATATAATTGTTCTAGTTGGATCCAATGCCAAGTTACTTTTTTTTTAATATTCTATCACAATCTGAGATTTTACTCAGCATATTTAAGTATCGATTCCGTTTGCGAATAGATATCAAACTTAGACTTTAGCAAAATATAGGAAAAAATTGTCAGGGGACTGTACCATTTGTTTTTCAAATCTTGATGATCCTTGTTTATTCCTGAAGTGTGTTTCTACTTGCGGAATGCTCATACAGACTGAACTATTTCCCCCCTTTTCCATTAAGCACAGATTGAATGGCTTGAAAGCATATATGCAATAAAAGTACATATTTAGGGTAGCGCCAAGGCAATATTTTTAACCACTAAATGATTTAGTCACTATAGATAAATTGTAGTGTTGCTCCTATTAATTTGTGGTAGAATTCATACTGCTATGCCCACCGCCAGAATTCTGAACAGTTCCAATTAACAATCAATATGGGTTAGTTAAAACTTGGCATAATTTCATATGTTGTTGCTCTATTCACTGAGTATTGTTCTCTTTTTGTTTATTTTGATGGAGACTGCTAAGAAATCAAAATGCCACTATAATTGTACTTCAGGAAAGTATGAAATAAGACAGCTCTACAACCAATTGACTCTTCTTGTTGTATCAAGTAAAGAATGAAGAAGTTGGACAATGCATGTGCAAAGGAACATACCCTTCCAATGTAGGAGTACCTTCTGTTCAGTACCTTGGATGATGCCCGATCCCAGTCTGTAATGTTCAATTTTTGTTCATATTTTCTTGGGTTTATACAACTAGGATCAACTCATTGTGGGTTTTTTTGAACTTTGGAATCAATACATGTTTGGGTTTTATGATTGTCTCTGCCTATATTTTGGCCATGAGTATGAATGTAAACAAATTAAACATGATGACTATGTAACATATTACTTTCTATAAGAAATGAAATCATTCATTATCCATTTGTGATGTCCAGATGATGGCAAACTGTTTATAGCTTCATGTTGAATCACTTGGAGTTTCCTGTAGAAAAAGTTGTACATGTAATTGTTGACTGGAGTACGAAATTTCTTTCCATGGTTGTTTAGTACATGTACATATACGTACACACATGCTTGTACATAGCCTATGAGATACTAGATTTTTTATTCACTTTTGATGAAATAGGTGACATCAATCTGTGTGGTTCTTCTAATGTGGATGAGATGCAATGATATCACGTATTGCCATGTTTTGCAATGTGAAACCACTAGTAGATGACGTTCATTCAAAGAGGCTACATTGCACATAGCCCACTCTAAATATGTGACATTATTTTATTAGGTAATGGTTAATCATGTCACCTTTTCGATAAAAGGTTACATACTTAAATATCACCTATACTGCATTTTTTAGTAGTGGATGCATATCACAACATATCCTCCCTTTCACTCCACACAACCTCATATTACCTAGAACATGTATAGCACCCTAAGAGTAACCTCTTGTTAGCCAGGGGTTAGACCTGAAACTATAAACTATCTACTTCATACCTATCATGAAGGTGGATGAGAAGATAATGCAACACTGTGAATATAAGCCAGACCTTCATAGGTCAAACCTGGCTAAATGATGGACACTATGCCTCATCAATACATTCACCAGCCCCACCATTATCCGAAGGGCAAGAAGAACTCGCCTCAACTTGTATTCCCCATTAACAACTAGCAGGGATGGATCAATGCACATGAAAATGATTCACAGAACCAAGAACTACCTCGACCATAAGGGAAACTAGCATCCACCATTTTCTATTCATGTTGGGAGTCTAAACAAGAACAAAGTTAAACAATATAAGCCACATTATATTATCTAATAATTCCATACAATGTATGCATACACTAATATATAAGAGTTTGATAATTTCAGTATACTCGTTTATGCAACTTATAACCATAGGAATGAAACATGTAAACATGATTATGATGATCAACATAATGTTAATGTTATAAAATCTTAATTATGTTGATGTCTTAGGATAAACAACCTACTAGACTTAGATGTGCCATGTTGACATATGTAGATCTATGTTAGTATAATAAGTCATGCATTTTAGAAATTTTCTAGGTATCCTACGTTGGCCATAAATTAGACCCCTTTTTATAAGCTCAATGTACTAGAAACAAATATTGGAGTAAATTATAAAATGAACTATTCACTTGTTAAACATTTTGACCTAAATTTACCTATTGTAATAAAATAAAAATTTAGAGTGAAAACAACATTAGAGGACTTAACATCGAGTATATATTATATGTTATACTATGTAATCTAAATGTAAGTCTAAAGATGATCATGGGAGGAGATATATGGAATTCTATCTTAGTAACTTTAGTAACCCTTAAAATAACGACTAGTAAACCTATGTGATTAGTTTGGACATATACATATGTCTCTATATAATGACCTATTAGATATGTATATGAATCTAGAAAAGAAATCAATGGATTGGCTTATTTAAATGGAATAATATAGAAGAGAAAGAATGTTAGATGTACAATCTCTAGATTGAAAACAATGATATGTATATAATGACATGATAATGCATACTTAATTATAAGATCTTGATCATATATACACAACTTAGCTAAAACTCACAAAAGACTAGAGTGAGAAATAGATGGTTTGAAATCCTAAATGGAAACCTAGGCACGTATAAAAACACTAATAAAATGAAATTTAAACAAAACATGATTCCAAGCCATATATTGACAAATGTTTATCAATATTTGTAGACCCCTCTCGTTTCATAAATTCTTGGAGCTCAATGTTTGAGATTTGGAATTCTGACATTTGGAATACAATGGTACAAAGTACAAACTTTCTATTTTTATTTTGAAAGAAAATTCCCTCATTGATGGCATGCATAATTAGATACATTATTTTCCATAAAATACTTGTAAACCTTAACCCCCATGCTTTAAAGCCACCAACTATAAATCATGACAAATAGTAGCACATTATTTATACGTTGAAAAGGTCAGGCTAGTGCCCATAGTTTATTGGAATAATGCTTCCACGAATCAGTACAAAGAGAAGGACATGAGGTCCCTTAGTATACTGGGAAACACAGTTGGTGTGTTGTCATTATCATGAAGAGGAAATATGGCTTCCTCAACAACATAGACATTAACATGTGCTAACTATTGAAATTTGAATTACTAGTTTCAAAATATGGATATTGAATATTGTTGAATTTAAAAAGTCATTTCTACATTTTAATCTTGCCTATATTGTTCATTCCTTTGCATTTTTTCATATTAATTCTTTGTAGATAGGTTCATATTGTTTTGCTTTACAAATATCAATTTTGTACCAACTTTTCTTATCTCAATTTCCCTTATTGGAGCTCACATGTGGTTTTGTTCCTTCTGGGAACTCATGGGAAGGTGACTAGAGAAGAGGTAGAAGAGACATCATGGGATATCCCTTTGTAAGAAGATGATGATTCTATTTATTTAAGTTCTATAACTCAATGTATATGTATCATAAAAAAACATCATGTACTCAAGAAAATTGTACGAATGAAAAGATTGTTTATATTTTATGATGTAAATTTAGTCATTATTTGATCATAAAGTTCGAGTCTTTACAATATGGTATGAGTTCCTATAAAAGGTTGTCACTCAAGAATGTATCATAGAATTGGGTTTAGAAACACAAATGCAATAGTTAGAACTTAGATATATAGTTACAACAAAACCCTTGTATCATTTGCTCAATTTTTAGGAAATACCTAGACCACAAGTAGGAAACACAAAAAGACTAGGATGTGGGGTATGTACCTCAATTGAATGTTAAGAAACATACTTACCTCATATACTAGATTTTATATTCATCTAGGCATAGGTCGATATAAATATATTACTGAGAAAGAAGAATTTAAGACACATGTATGTAACTTTAGAATATGGCTGTTGGAACATTAATGTCACCACTACTAGTATAAAATAGTGCCCTAGAGCTCTTCCTTAGTCAAGTACAACCACAAGTAATTACAAAAAAAAACTATCTCAAATTTAGTCAATAAACCAATTTATAAAAAATGTGTAAGTTTTATCACCTTTGGTAGAGGGGAAATAAATGATTATATGTTAGGACTTGGATGAAAATCCTACTAGTACAACTTGTTAAAAAAATTGCCTCATGATAACTTTGACATAAAACCCTACAAAATATGATGATTGAAATTTAAATGACAGGTTCCCCTTTCATATATGTAATAATGATATATGTTAGGAAAAAATACAAATCCAACATTGCATCTTTATATTTTCAAAATATTTTTTTTAAATGCATCCCAACCCATAATAAGATACTTGAATGGTAAAATGTGATGGATATTAGGCCCTATGGATGTTTGAAAAAAAATAGACAATTAATGTTTCATGAAGGATTATATTGATGTAACACATTGAAAAAAATGAATTTCTTGACAAAATAAGACATCACATTAAGATTAGTGACAACAATATTCAATAAATTTGATAAAGTGCAAATATTGTCTATGATAACTAGAGTTTAATGATTATATTCTTAACCTAGATACTTTGTACATAAACCTAGAGATACGATATAGACCGGTCATCACTAAGTGCTTAGGTGACTCTTTATGTTTTGTGAAAATACAAATTTCCATGAAAGTATAAAGTAATTAGGATGATGGGGTAATAATATTTAGAATATAGACACAAGGTGATCGTGACTTGGTTCTCACATTGAATTTGGCCATTTTCAGGTTTGCATCGAAAAGGTTTCCCATCAACAAATTATTTTCTTTATAATACTATATGTACAAAGTAAAATGATTTCAATGAATTTTATCGAAAATTTCTAGAGCTAAATCACGATCAAAGAGGTATAGAAAACCCTATAGGAGAAACTTAGAGTTCATGAAGGATGTAACATAGCAGTACCTAATGAAATTTCTAGTTGAATCCTTTTAAGGGGGTGAAGACTAATACCTGAGTAGACGGTAAGTGCACTGATTTTGGGGATGAAATCTCTTATAATGGGTGGATAGTTGTAACATACTATATTTTGGATGTTAAATGTATTTTGAACTGTAATTCATTATTCTTCCTAAATTGAACTCATTTCTTCATTCAAGGCGTATTCAGTTATCTAATTTGTTTTATTGTCATTTGATATAAATAAGCTGCTTTTGAGTTGTATGTGCCTAAAGAAGATCACCCTCCTCATTCAAGAAATACTTACAAATTAGCTTCTTCATTTATCTATGAGTCACTTTGATATAATTGAACACTATTTCACACTCATGTACATAAGTACATTGATTAAAATTTGTATTTCTATAATTAAAATAGTCTTTCAAATAATGGATTTAGAATCAATGTAGGATATTAATCACATTATTGACTATCAACAATGTTAACATGTCTAAGTACTCAAATTAGCCCCTTGGAACCCTAATTTAAGGTGGTAATACATATGAAACCATTGGTCAAGACCTCATATTAGTTCAATCTTAAAATACATGGATGGACATTTTTGGAAATAAAAGATATTTAAGTCCTTGTTTAAAGTATAACTGCTACACACCCTAGGTTGTCTTCTTAACAGGTGGTCGTGAAACATCTATAAGGATTGTTGTTGTAGAACCCAAACCCTCTTCCAACGCCTTCGATCCCCTCTCCTCTTTGGTTTCAAGGACCCCAACGCCAATGTTGCCGCCAACATAAAGGATCAAGAACTTGATGCCTCCCCATTGTATTCAAGCATGACACTAAATATGCCATCAAGGCTCGACTCTGTCAACCAAGAAAATGGCAGACATCTATTACAATCACCTGCAATCATCTTCTCTCAATGCCAGATAACAACACGACATTGATACCACTCCTCCTCTTCATCACATCCACCCTACATAATACTACCCGCAACCCTCCACAAGAAAAATTGTTGCTCCCGTCTTTTGGCCAAGATGATGACCTGGAACAACACCACCATTACTAGCGCTCCTACTCCTCCCCCTACTTGTGGCTAGAGACCCCTAGAACCCTAGTTCTACTCTTATTTCTCTGTATGGTAGAAATGATCCAACCAAGGTCTGACAATAACCACGGTGGCTCTAACAACATAACTTCTTCCTTTCCTCATTGTACTCTTTCTCTCTCTCATTAAATGGTCTATTACTCAATTCATGTCAATTCTATAGTTTGGATGTTTTGATATCTCTATTTGATGACATCAATGACCACTTTCAATGTTTGTGACCTTAATTTGAGAATCGAAATGAGAGAAATGATTTAACATATAGCCATATTAAATTTATGATTTAGCTCCTTGAAAGTGGTATTTTTGCTCCCAATTATGCTTCACTTTGTACAAATTTTTATTTTGAATTCAACTGCACAAGAATTCTATATAACTCTAATTTTGACATTTGAATATTGACATGTTTGATCCATTTTGTTTTGCTCTTTCTCAATCTTGGGACAGGTTAATTGGGCTCAAATTCAAAATCGTGGCCCAAATGCTAGTATCCCCTTTTCCTTCCTCTTAGAGAAAACGTCAATGGGTCAGGGGAGGTGTTCTCGACCTCCAACCAAATTTGGATAGGAATGGAGGGAGAAAATCCAAACCCTAGCATCTTGTTTCACGTATAATATCCCTCATTCCAACCCTTGGTTCCTTTCATTCCCATTTGTCTCCCTACTTTTTCTCTTCCACCTCCTATGTCAGTCACTCTCCCACACCAACCATGACAAAAGTTCCTTCTTCTTGAGCTAGCGTCGCCAAACTAGAACCCACACTCAAGCCTTCTTGGAGATGAGCACAAGGAAGCTTCTCGTGGCCAGTACCATAGGCCCTCACTAGACCAAGGAGCCAAACTCCAAACCTTTGGTAGGTGTAACATGGTGGGGAGCGGGGGTAAATGGATCCCTTGTTCTTTCCCTATTCTTTGCATTGGAACAGAGGAATGGCATGAACCAGACACGCCAAGAGATGAGTCATCCATGACCATCCAATGCTTCTATTCTTCCCCTATTCTACACAATGAAACATAGGAATCATGTGAACTAGGCAAGCCAGGAGATGAGTCACCCACAACCATCTGATGCTTAGGCGAAGACCGGGATGAAGCCACTCATGCACCAACCGCCGCTAATCTTACCACTCTTTGAGTGACAGCAAGAGGGGCCTTGGCATGCTCAGGAGGCCACGAGTGACGTGGGGAAGTCACAATCGACTCATCCTACACCAGTGTGAGAGGAACCGTGCACACCTGCACTAGCAATTGGATCAAATATCCACGTCCCACCTCCATCAAATAATCAACTGGTAACACCCTAATATGTAACCCTACTGTTCTAATGCAATATTTTAAAATTCAATAACTTAGGAATCCCTAGGCTAGATATAGTAAAATTATATACAAAATTAATCAACTCAAAAGATCTGCAACACAAACTTGGTCCTCAAATCTAATTCTAATGATTTCTCTATTGTTTCCCTAAATGGTGCTAACCATAATCTTTTAGGATAATTTAATGCATGTTTATGATGAAGTTTGAATCACTAATGCACTTCAACCTTCCTAAGCATCAAATTAGTAACCATGATATTCTTGTGACCCTAGTGAAGGTCCTAATCACTACATTCCTCATGAACGACCCTAGTTGCTCATGTGTGTCTAGTTTTGACCGTAATCCATGTACCTTGCCCATTTAATGCTTATCTTTCTACCTAGTGACACCAAATTCTCATCTATCATGAAAATCAATAGATTGATTCTACCATATACATACCATCTTTGTTTCCTATTTTCTATGTGTGTTTTTATTGTTTGAAATGCTTGAACATGACTCCTATATGATGATATAAGTTCAACTATGAACAAAAGAGGTCCTCTTTTCTTATGATGCATCAATTGATATTAGATCTTCCAAACAATATCTTCATGAGTTTTTGTAACCCAACTATCCAACATCGACTCCATTTAATAATAATATATGTGCCCCCTATTGACCAACATTCCCGTATAAGGCTTGTTTATGGTTCTTGTGTATTACTACTTATTTGAACCCTTTTCGTTTGGCCCCCTATCTCATATCAAGGAATACACCCATCATGATAGCTTAGATACAAATGTTCCACCTTATCCTCATGTTGAACCTTGATGGATTATTAACTATGCTGAAGTTTGCTTGTGTTTTGAATGAATAATACCCAAGGTTGGGATTATAATGCATAGGTTGTAGAGGACATCCACCTATTCTTGAATATGATATTATGTCTATAATTTCTTATCTAAACCATATCTTATGATTGGTCCTCATATCTTGATGAATATTTAACATGTTTGCCCTATTATGACTCTTTGCCCATAAAATGTGCATTAATGAACCAGATCATGAAATGCTATCTTGACCTTGTGTGTCTGGTTGCATTCTTTCATAACATGTAGTCCCTTTCATGCATTTTTGCCTAATTTTCAAAATTTTGCTCTTTTTTTCCATGAATCGCATATCATGTAGATTTTTGGTAATTTTTTGCATGTTTTAGCTAGGATTTTCTTGTTTTACTGCTTTAAGTTTGATAATGTAGGTTTAGATGTGACTAAAGGAAAATTGGCACCATTTTGGCCAATGCTTCTCGAACTTGAATGTTCTTACCCAAAAAACATGTTTTGACTTAATCTCCACTATTTGAAATGAAATTGTTAGTCCTTTGACAAATGCATGTTGTTTCTTAGAATTTATTGCTATGTGGTCTTGTTTGTTGACTTTTTACATGTACACTTCTCTTAAGTTTGTGAATGTTTTGGTTGAATTATGAATTGAGAAAGCTACAAATGCTTAGAGACTATGGAATCACTTGATATAAATGTGAATGTCATGTTGTTCTATCATGTGGTGTGATATCATCTGATCAAGTGTTAGATTAGCTTTCATGCGGGGAATCTTATGTCAAAGACTACACTAATGGTCGCTCTTTGATCCGACCATTCTTTCACCATCTTCATGCCTCTCAGGTTTGTGAAAGGATGCCCTAGTGCACATAATCATCCTTGCCACCTCCAAAAGTATGGGGTGGCCAGATCTTCATCTTCACCAAGGGCAAAGAAAAGAAAAGAAAAGAAAAAGAAAGCAAAAAGAAAATAAAAGCATGCTCCTGTTTAATAGCATTCAAATAAATAAAAGATGAGTGCTCTATGTAATAACAGTCCAAAAACCTTTTTGCAACCCTTTCTTCTACTTTCATTACCATTGAGCTAGAAAATATCAAATCTAGCTTACTTTACCCTTTTCCATAGCCACATGGGTCATTTAGTGTGGTTCAAGGCATAAGATTGAATGCATCAAAGCAAAACAATACTCCTAGTCATCTTTGATTAACACCAACATGAAACAGTTTACCGAAAATGATATGAAGGACATATGGACAACTTGTGTATTCTATGCTTTATATTTGAAGTTTTTATGCTCAGTGCCTATTTCATTATTGGTGTGTGAAAGGGGAGAGGAGAGAGGTGGAACACATGCACTTCGTCACTTCGAAGACCATGTAGTCAATAATTTTGTGTTGCTATGCATTTGCCACTCCTGTTTATTGAAAGAAAACTAAAAAGAGATATTAATTTGAGCATACTTGAGGACAAGAACGTTTTAAGTTTGGGGTAGTAATACAACCCTATTTTAGGGCTCCATCTTGTGCCATTTTGTACTTTATTCAAATATAAACACAGTAGAATGCAAGTTAAATCCCTCAATATGAGTATTACTATCAAATGCACTTATGGACGTTCTTTGCACTATTTTCAGATACGTGGACCATGCCTTGGATGGATGAGAGAGAAGGAAGGAGTTCTAGGATTCCTCCACTCATGGAGGGGTCCAAAGAAGGCCCTAAAACTCCCTCAACCTACCCCTAATGGCCAAGATTCAACATCAACCAAAGAAGTCCATGGATGATCAAATTTGAAGTTCATTTAGCCACTAGAGATCCCAACACGGCCGTAGCCCCATGGCCACGGGTCATGTTAATTATTGTGAATAATCAACTAAGATGTCAGATTGTTGCACCAAACTCATAACGGCTATGGCCATCAGCACGGTCGTGGCATATTGAAGACACCACACTCATAGCCACGTGTCATGCCTTTTTTATGAAGAATCAACATGGATATCAAGGGTTTTACACCAAACTCCTCACGGTCATAGCCATTAGCACGGACGTGGCCCATTGATGATACCACGATCATGGCCAGCAGAAGAGAAAATGTTTGTGTTGCCCCCCATGATCAAGACTTCCTCCTCCAAAATGGTCGTGGTACCCCGCCACGACCATGGTGCCACTCACCCAACACACCAATGGCATCCCACCACAGCTGTGGCCACTACCTATACTTAGACTTTTCGCCCTATTTCACACCTTGACCATGTCCACTCTCCCACGACCGTTACCTACTACCCCCACCATGGCGGTGGTACATCAACACGACTGTGGTGACCAACCTACCCTACCCATTTTTTACACTATTTTTCCTAAACTACCCCCACTTACCATAGTGCTTCCCCACCACCTATATATACATAGGTTGCGGCTGGGGCATGAAGGTTAGATCCCCTAGCTATGGCTAATCACCCCTTAAGCACTCATTGCACTCCACCTTGTATATATGCTCTCCATCACCCATTTCCACCTTAGAAACCTAGTTTTCTAGGCTTTTCTCTATAATCCTCCATATTCCCATGCCCATCTACACCATTAGACGAGGAAGGACGTATCCAACCTTCTACAAGGTGAAGAAAGAGGCTTCTAATTCAAGTTTCATGGAGTTCTACCCCCTTCTTCCCTTTCATTTGCTATTTCTTTGATCATGTCTAGCTAAGCCCCTAGTGGTGGGTTGTTTGGGGTTAATATGTGACTTTAATACCATGGTGGGGGAAAATAACTTGTAATGAGCATACTTTCTATCTATGATGATTTCTTCTTGCTTGTATCTCATTCTCTATTTTATTGCATGTGGTTTGTGCTTATAACATGGATTGCTTGCTTTAAGATGTTTGATGATACTTAGCTTCTAGGAGGAATTGGAGTGTATGTGGCCAATCTTGGGAATAGATCCTAGGTCCAATTAGTGGATCCCTAGCTATCCCACTTTGTTCCTAGATACACATCCCTCCTCCTACAAGTGAATGTGAGATCTAAGTGGCTAGTGTAAGTGTGATTAGTGCAATTTCCTAGAGTTTTCTGAAGGCTAGTTGGCTAGTGTCATGAGGTCAAAAACCCTCATCTCTACACCCATTTCTACCATTGTCTCTCAATTGCTAATACCACTTACCCTAGAGATCTTGACTTGATAAGTCCTACTAGAACTACACCTAACCCTAGTTCTCCAAATAGTAGTATAGGGAACATTCTAATAGCACGTACCTTGTTGTTTGGTTTAGTAATCAAGATAGAATTGTGATAATAGTTTGCTATTTTGAGATCCCCCAACTAATATCAAATCACACCCCCAAACGGTCCACCTACCTAATCTCATTGCTTAAAACCAAATTTTCCTTCTTAGCTTGTTCATGATAGTCTAGTTTAGTTACTTTTTCTCAAACTAGTTAATTGCTTAATCTTGCTCTTTAGTGCTAACTTAGGCTCTTGCTCTCTTTTTTGTGGTTAATCTAGTTCTTAGTGCTAATTCTCTGCTAGAGTAGTGTAGTTAACCTTAGTTGTTGCTCTATTAGTTGTTTAATATAGTTCATTAGACTATCATGCTTATGATAACTTAGGGTTGTGATAATCTATATTTCATTTTTGTCTTTACTTCCTTGTTTAGTTTAACAAACAACCAACCCTTTTGAACCCTTCAGCCCTAGCCTCCACAATAGGAATGTAGCCAACGCTAGCCTAGATCTAGTGCCCCCTCTATGCCTGAGGATCGACCCCTACGCTTGCCCTTCACCTATGCTACAATAGTGCCATGTGCGCTTGCAAGTTACCTATTTGGTATTGTAATCAACTTGGTTAGCGTTAATGTAAATATTGAATGATCCACACGTGTGTCCTCCCTTAGGGTTGCATCTGGCCACCTCTAGTTTGGTAGTGTGTAGCCTTGCTGGGAGACACACCAGTATGATATCTATGTTCATAGAGTTCCTAGATCACATCATCGAAGTATTCATGCATGACGTCTCAGGATGTGGATCTGACATTGATAATTGTCTGAAAAATCTAGACCAATTACTAAAAAGGTGTGAGGAGAAACAACTCATACTAAACTGGGAAAAGTGCCCACTTTATGGTCCAAGAGGGCATTGTTCTTGGCCATAAAGTTTTTGAGAAAGGAATTGAAGTTGACTTGAGTAAAATTGAAGCCATTTCTAAAGTCCCATGACCAAACTTGGCAACTAAAGTAAGAAGATTTTTGGGGTATGCTAGTTATTACAAAAGATTCATAAAGGATTTTCCAAAGATATAAAAGTCCATGTCTACTCTACTAGTTAAAAATTCAGTCTCCAACTTCAATGATGACTTCTTAGCAACTTTTGAAACTTTCAAGACAACTCTTACCACAACCCCTATCTTGCAAGCCCCTAATTGGGAGATCCCATTTGCGCTGATGCAAGTGAATTCTCCATTGGACAAGTCCTTGGCTAAAAGAAAGACAAAAATCACCAAGTCATATACTATGCAAGCAAGACACTCGATGAAGCCCAAGTCAGTTATATGATGACAGAATTGAAATTTTGGAGATTTTGTTTTCCTTTGACAAATTCTAGTCCTATCTAATAGGATCAAAGCTAAAGGTGTACATTGTGCATTGTTCCATTAAGTGATTAATTTAGAAAAAGGGCTCCAATCGCAGACTATTATAGTGGGCCATGTTATTATAAGAGTTTGACCATGAAATCATAGATAAGAAAGGAACAAAAAATCTATTACAAGAGTTTGACCACATGTTAAGGATCATTGTATATGAAGAACATCACTTGCACATTAGTGACAATTATGTTGATGAAGCCCTTATGATAGAAAAATCTATTGAACCTGGTCTGCCATGGTTTGCTAACAAATGGAACTATCTGGCATGTCAACAACTACCACTAGAGATTAATACAACTTAAAGAATAAACCATTCAGAGATTTGAAGAACTATTATTGGGATGATCCCCTCCTCTTTAAAAGGTGTGTAGAAAACTTTTATCGAATATGTATTTTAGAAGCGAAAGTGCCTAGAACACTTTATGAATGCCACTCTTCATCTTATGGATGGCATTTGGGCGGAGAAAGGATAGAAGCAAAGGTTTTGCAATCCTGGTTCTACTTGCCTACATTGTTCAAAGACACATAATCTTACATCAAAGCATGTAACAAGTGCCAAAGAACAAGAAATATCTCTAGGTGAAATCAGATGCCTATGTCAGACTGGATTGAGGTGGAAATCTTTGATGTATGGGGAATCAACTTCTTTGGTCCATTCCCTTCCTCAAGAGGCAAGCAATACATCTTGGTTGTGGTATACTATGTATCTAAGTGGGTTGAAGCACTAGCTACCCCACCAATGACTCAAAGGTGGTGATTAGATTATTTGGAAAAAAAATATTTCCAAGGTTTGGGGTCTTACACTGTCATCAGTGAAAAGGGATCCCACTTCAAGGAAAGACAATTTGAAGCTTTATTAAAGAATTATATATTTTAGCACAAAGTGGTAACACCTTATCATCCACAAACGTATGGGAAAGTGGAAGTGTCAAATTGCCAGATCAAACAAATCCTAGAGAAAATAGTCATCATGATAAGAAAAGATTGGTTGATGAAACATGATGATGTGATGTAGGCTTATCGCACTACTTACATGATCCCGATATGGACTACTCCCTGTCATCTTATTTATGGGAAATCATGTCACCTTCCAGTGGAACTAGAGCACAAGGCCTTTTGGGCCATCAAGTTTCTAAACATGGATCCTGACTTGGAAGGTAAACAGAGATATTAGCAATTGCAAGAGTTAGAAGAGCTCAGGCTACATGCCTATGAAAATTCTAGAATCTACAAGAAAAGGACCAAGGTGTGGCACGATCACCATTTGAAAAGCAAAGATGTGTCAGAAGGAGACAAGGCCCTTCTATTTAATTCTAGCATCAGATTGTTTCCTGGTAAACTCAGATCAAGATGGTCAGGTCCTTTCACATGATCCAAGATATACCCATCAGGAATGATGGAAATATATAGCTAAAAGGTTGGGATGTTCAAAGTAAATGGATACAAGGTCAAGAAATACAATCAAGATCAAGTATTTTTTGGGAGAACCGAAATCCATTTGGAGGGATTCCCGTGGGCACCACATGAGAACACATAAAAGAAGACATTCAAACTAATGACTATAAATTAGCACTTCCTGGGAGGCAACCCAAGGATTTCTCAAATTTGTTTAACTTTTACAACTTTCTTTTCTATTATTAGACTCTTGGCCATTTCTAATCTCTAGCCTTAGCCTTCATTTACTCAGATCTCTATTAATTATAATTTACAAATTTTGTTTCAACCTCAGTCTTAAGTTTTGGTAATTTCTATTACCTTTCATAATTTCTAGTATACATAGAATAAAATTTGTAGTTTTCTTTAGATGTTCCCTTAATCTTGAGATATTATTAATGATATAGACTTTAGTTTCAAGTTTTAGACATCTTTCTTTATTGCAAAATCCCCAAGAGAATAAAAATGCAAAAAGCATGCTTCAACTCCAAACAGTATAATCATGTCACATTGGTCGATGAAGATTAATCTTTTAGCGACCGTTGAAATATTGATCCTTGGCCACCGTAGAAATTTTGGCGACCTTTTAGGGTTCTTCCATTTTTGGCAACTACCAACCCAATGTCTTAGAGATCGATGGGCATTCTAAATTTTTTGGCAATCGCCAAGAACAATTCTCAGTAGGTTATAACGTATGGAATATATAAGCCTCTTGGCTCAGTTCCTTTCCCTCTCACCTTACAACTTATAGCGGCAAAACTTTGGCAAAATCTAGAGAGGACTAAAGTGTTGCACCAATACTAACGAGAGGACTGAACACTTTCTGAAAGATAACCTACAACCACCGTCAATGACATTCAATGAAAACCACAGTGTCATCGATTGTCGTCGATCTCTCATTTCTTTCCACCCCTTAACCTTTATCAATCCATTACAGCCTACTCACCTACCTTTAAACTGCCGCCAACCACTTCACATCCCAGCAAACCTATGTCAATGATTGTTTCCCCTTTTCCTCATACACCCACAGTAAAGGGTTTTAAACCTATTTCATCACTGAGGAGGTTAACGTGTGTTTTGCGTGTGAATGCCAATCAAATCCTACCCCCCTAATAATCAATGGTTTTTGAGCTTGGGAGATACAGAGTCTTGTAATAGTTGCTTCGAGTTCTTAGCGAACATTGAGAAAATTTCTCTATGGCTACAAAAATTTTGATGACCTCTAAGACCCTTAACAATGGTTGAGACTCCTTGGAAACTGTTATCTGTATAGATCTTTAGAGACTACATAATTTTTGTCGACTAGATCCACCATGTAGATTTTTAGAGATTGGTGATTTTTCTCAGCACCCCCCAATGACCTTATAGATTTTTAGCGATAGTTGATCACTTTTCTAGGTGTCCACTAAAATTTTTTCTTTTTCGTAATGAGTGCTTGACCTGACCTTTTAGCGGAACCTAAAAAAATTTCATTGATCACCTATATCCAATAATTTTCAATGATCGATGAACATTTTGAAATCTTGGTGACCTTCACATAAATGTGGTTTTCTCAATAATCTCTAGGTTATTGATAATATAAATGACCGCCAAGAACTTGTTTAAATTCCCTCTTCTATTATTATTGTTTCCTGCATTCTCTCTGCCCACTCTTTACCCATTACCTTATTTTAGTGGGTTGAATAGGATATGGTTTCTTCTACTTATAGATGAATTCTATTCAGACTATAGGATGTCACCATCAACTGCTAACTCACTAGATAGGTAGGTCACCTCCCTGGAAGGGATTGAGGAGACGATAATTATGATCAACAAAACATTGAAGGAAAATCAAGGCATGTAGAGGGCAAGAAGATGTGAACTGCTACTATGATAGGTCCCCTGAGGCTGAAGACAAATCACAAGGAATTGAAGCCACAAATACATCTAAATACTTGTCATCTGATGAAGAACCAAATACAAAAGGGAAGCATACGACATCAAGGTTGGCTTTGGATACACCAGTATCAAAGAAGAAAGAAGGTGGTTGTGAAAGCAAGGTCACATATCAGGGGAGCAGGAAGGATGAACATAGTAGCAGATTCTACAGTGAGCATGATTCTAGAATGTAATGATGTAGAGAGGAATCAAGTGTATATGCCTGAGGAGCACGAGGTGGTGTACATACCTCAAGACCAGAATCATCAAGCAAAATACAAAATGTTGATGAGAACAAAGACATTCAAACCAATGAGATATATGACATTTAGGACTTCAAGGAGTTGGGGCTCTATGAATGCATCATGGAATTACTGATGAGGGCAAATATATATCTCCTGCGTACATAATCCAATCATTCCTACACAAATCTAACTACAAAATTTGTGTCTTCTCTCATAATTTTTAAAATAAAGAGAAAGAAGAGGCAGGCGGGGAGTTCAAGATTCAAGTACAAATGGGGGAAAAGTCTATTACATAATAGAAAACATCTGAATGGGATAATTATTGAGTCAGGAGATCAAGATAAGGCATTCATTCAACAAGAAGTGATAAAGAAGCAGTCGGATTCAGCAGCCACAAAATGTGGGAAAAGCTAACTAGAGAAGCCAAACGCATGCCCAAGAAATCCCGAGCAACCCAGATTACATCATGTTTCATTAGAGTGATCCAAAAAAATCATTACAAATAAAGTTTTTTCACGATCCAAAATAGGAAACATGCCTAGAGGGGACATTTTCCTGGTCTGGTCCATCTTGGAGAAAAGACTCATCCACATTGGGAGGTTACTGATTGACAAGTTAGCTATGGCAGCGGGCCCTAAGAAAAAGCAAAAGACAAAAGGCTACTACATGGGAGGCCAAATCACACACATAGAATTCCATTTCATTGGCCTAGAAGAATTAAGGCAATATGAGAGGACTGAAGGATACAACTCATTACACTATAAATACATCATCATTGTTGGGATACTTGCATAGCAGGAGGATAAATTTTACCATAAACAAGCCAAGTCTAATATGCTAATCCCCCTCCCTAAGCTGAGCCATTGTGAGGCACATAAGTTGAGTCCAACCATAGAAGAGATAGACAAAATAAAGTCTAGTATCGTCAGAAGAGCTATAGACCCACTTTCACTTGCCATCATTCTAGAAAAATAAGAACCAAAGAAAGCAAGGGAACCTGCAAGACCAGAGAGGAGGGAGAAACTACCAATCAAAGATTGTAGGGTAGTCTCTAAGACACCGATGTCAGCACTCCAACCGAATCAACTACAATCAGATGTGGTACAAAGTGCAGAACATCCAGTCTCAAAAGAACGAGCTTCCTTTCATGATGAAGGATTTGATGTTGCCCCCACCGCCCCACCATCCCCACCAATGGATAGAAGAAATCTAGAAGTAACTATCGTAAGGATAGAAGACCAACGAAGAGATTTAGATGATAAATATGCAAAGGAAGCATAAGCTAACATGATACAGGAGGCCCTTGCGCCACCAATAGAGGCAAGTGTAGGTCAATCAGTGGATCCAAAGCAACTAGTCCCATCTCAACATGGAGTTAAGAAGGCAACACTACCACCAACTATTGAAGCACCAGTTGCAAGCACGACAACATCAACCCCACATACTAAACAACAATATCCAACAAGATTTGGCAAAGAAATAGAGCATTGATTTGACGCCATCTGTGAGCAAGTGCATAGATCTTCTTCTAATGCACCACTTATTTCTTCTAACCTACAAGCCCTAACTATGTAAGTAGAATGCATAGATGTGAGGACAAAAACACTCCTGCAACTAATGCAAGACATCATCACCAGCCAAAAAGCAATGATGCAAGCCATGGAAACAATGGCAGCTGAGATGGCAGAGCTCAAGCAAGAAAGGGACGCAATGCACAGGGAAGAAGAAAAAATGCACAAATTGCATAAAGAGGAACTGAAGGAGTTAGAAGAACAACACAAACACATGGATGACTAATAAGATGGAAGAGTGTCAAAGCATAGAACCATCCCTTTGTCATCTCAAACATCTTCAAGTCCCTCAAATTAGGGTGAACATAAAGATGAAGAGGTTGCTAGCATGCATCCAATACCCAGATAGGAGTTGGCCAGAGAAGGAGAGCAGCCACAACCTAAGGAGGCATCAACATCCAAAGTCAATGAAATGGTGTAAGAGTTTGATCTAAACTCTTCACCTGTAGAAGACAATGCTTGGGAGGAAAATCACCTTGAAGTCAACTTACATCAGTAGGGAGAAACAAGCATTGTGAAGTCAATAGATTCATTGGATAAAGACACAACTATTTGCTACATAAATGAATTAAACATTTCAATGGACATTTGTGACCTCTACCTTAACTTCCCTGAGCACAACAACATCAACATGAGGTCTACGACAACAAAATGATTATTACTCTAATCACACTCGATATTGTTCTTTTAGAATTCTCACCAACAATAGTCCATCTAGCCAGAATAGAGGTCGAAGTCATTGCCAAAGTTGCCTCGAAAAAGGAGGCTAAAGCCTTAGAAGAAGCAATGCCAGCCAAGATTATTGAAGATCTCATTCTTGAAATAGAACCAAAAAACAATACCATAATCCAAGTCATGCAAAGCACAAACTGTTGGGGGCGGGACTTCTGATGAAGATGAAGGTGGCCTAGCCTCTTTCTTTATAGGTTAACAAGTGAGAGAATGCTCACCATCTACAAACCTCTCCCATTTAAATTATTAGGGATGGACATGACATCTGTATCCAGGATTACATGTCCAGACATCCACGTCCTCACTGATATCATTGATGAATGTCTTCGTAGAATAGATATAGTTTACAATAACCAAGAGAGAACACTAACTAGGGATCACTTCAAGTATATCTTCTTCCAAAGAGAGAGTGTACAAAAAAGTCCATTCAAAGTATTATGCACAACAATCCTGGAGGAGTTCTTACACTCTGACAAGATACAACTAGTTTTTAATGGGATAATTATTCTAGTAAAAAGGTTGTACAACGACAAATACGATTCAAACCTTGTCAAAGACCTACATGAGGCAGTGATACAATGAGGAATGAGATTCATCACCTTGCCAATCAGAACAATGAAACATTGGGCATTAATAGTGTCCGGTCTATATAAGAGACGCATGACCATGTATAACTGTAGTAGTGTTGATATGTCTAGCACATCTCTAGTATTGAAGAATAAAGATGCAAGGAACGTTCAGAAGGTACCAATCTACCTACAAAATGCAATCTAGATGGTAGGAACCTGTCACAGACGAAACTAGAAAAACTTCATGATCATCACCAAGGTCCCACAAGAACAATAGGGATTGAGATGTTATGCTTTCCTAGTGCTTCGTATGATGGAAGTAGTATTTAAAGGCATCCCTCTTGAGGATCTATTCCATGAAAAATTGCATGAGATTTGTGGTATGTATGCAATGGAAGTCATATGTGGGAACCCGTTACACTAAATGAGATTACTCAAAACAGAAAACACAATCAATCACTAATTAATCACACACCCAAAAATATGGGTAAATTAAAATCGATTTCAATGTCACCACCTTCTCATAAACATTTACATAAGATCCCAACATCTTTCTTTTATCCATACTTGGCCATGAATGTGATACAAATTGTTCTATCGCCTTAGGTACAACATATATACACAGTAGAACAATATTCCTATATGCCACACAAATAAGTATTAATATGCTAACAAATGTCCGATTCATTTGTAACACCATATGCAAACATTTTCTCGCCAAACCTGAGAGTATAGGGACAACTCTAGGACAAACTATACATCTAATCAACTCTCTAAAAGATTCATTACTATATCTCCTATTTTCTACCACATGTTTGTTTTCGTCACTTTCGATTACCTAAAAAAATGTGGTGAACCACAAGGGTGAGACCCATGTCCCAACAAGAGATATAACCTTCGACAACGTTTATTGATTACAACATTTTAAAGTAATTAAATAGTTAAAAAGTTTAATCAGATATAACAAATAAGATCAACAACACTGAGTATTAACAAAATACATAAAGTAGCAGATAATAACTATCATCATTATCCATACTATCATCCTTTATCTTGTTGATAATATAAACAATACAATAGCATATGCATATCTAGCATCATGAGCAAGTCTAGTAACATAGCAAAGCTAACAACATGAGCATGTCTAGTTGGTTGAACATATCAACATTATAAGAAGAGCTAACAACATTAGTTCAACTATCTGGATAAGCATGATCAGCAGTATATGCATCTCTAGTTACAAAGGCATGGCTAGCATGCTAAACATAACTAACAACATGAGGAATCTGGCATCATGATTATAATCAGCAATAGCAGTATAATTATCAACATAAGCATAGCTATTGTATGTACACATTTACAATCTTAAGCATACCCACAACCTAAGTATATCTACTCTATCTTAATTGCACTAAGAATCATCTTTATGTAAAGATAACAAATAAGGGTTATCATCCAATGTGAAACATTGTGTAAAACCCTAAACAAATATGCTACATGGTTGTATTACATCTTTTATTACGCCGTGGGGAATTTGAATCGTACCATTCAAAGTCCAACTGACCCCTACAAAGGGCTATTTGGTTCCGTACGAGATCTAGGAGTGCCGGTATCCTAAGATCTCTTCCCCTCGGTTAGTTCGAGTAAAAAGGCAGTGACATATCAGTCAAACCTGCCACCACAGTGACATATAGTCAAGTTGATAATGACTAGTCCGACCTTGGTACATGTCATGACACTAGAAACCAAGGTATTCAAACCCAATCACTGAGGTACAACTGTAGTTGTCCTCTAATGACATCATGTTATAATCATTGAGACACGACCGCAACTGTTCTCAATCACATCAGATGTATGAGGCATGACCATAGCCAACCTCCACAATCTACATTGTGGATGACAAGGATATATCCTCAACCTGCCACTCCCACATACTCAATAGTATGTGCTCTGAGTTTCCCTTATGAATACTCATTTCACCATCCAGCAAGTTCTAATAGTGAAGATGGTTCTACGGAATAGGGTTGCACTTGGTTAGTTATACCAATTGGGTGAATTAAGGTTGCATCAAACAAGCGGACATACAAACCCTAATTCACTTCTAGCAAGCATTTAAATATCAAAACTTGAAAAGATATAAAACATTTGAAACATAATTTCTCATCTCATAATCACATGGTAATATTCACTTGCTATTCATGAGACTACACTAATTATCATGTTATCACAAGATAATAATCTTTTTCACAATATCAAAGGGTATCAACCCTTATCAACATAAGAGGATTACACCTCATTCAGGACTCAACCATGCCCAAAGGTCATTAAGACCATCATACTATCACATGATATAAATCCTTTTCACAATATCACATGGTATTAAACCTTATCAACATAAGAGGATTGCACCTCATTCCAGGCTCAACCATGCCTAAAGGTCATTAAGACCATCATATTATTTCCCTACAAGACCACATTATATTTGCATGCCTTATAACAAGGCTCAACAACATCACTTACATATAATACACCGGATCAACACAATATTGCATTTATGAGCTAGAAGATATTCATACACAATCATAGCAGGGTTATATCAACATTAAGAACATTCATTTTTTTCATCAACATGCAAGGAATCTCGATATGATTACCCTCATCATATTCATAATGCACATGTTTAGCATAAGAAAGTATCAACCATGTGGCTATGATAACCACCAATTAACATATTAAGGTTATGATAATATTAAGGAGGTTATTTCACCATCATGCCATCATATAAGAAGGATAATCATGAACTCCTCTTTATCTATTTGCATTAGAGTTAGGATCACAAGATAAATTATATTAATGTTGCTTATCAACACTCATACCCAAACCCTAACTCACGACATCCCCGTTGGATCATGGATGCATAAGGTGAAGCATCACCATCACATTCCATACTATTTTCAAGTATGAACCCACACATAAATCAAGGTGTAACCATTAGGTTATAGCATACTAGGGCTTCAACAACAATACGAGAGTACTCCATGATTGTATCAATCATTCAAGGACTATTCTTACCCAATTATCATCATTTAGTTATATTAAAGCTAGCTATAACAAGCTATACCTCATTAGGGTTACATATCAACAAAATATGATTACCATCCATTCTATTCATATGAGTGAATAGGTAAGAATACCTTATTAAGGGTAACCCTCCATTTGTTCCATCATCATTCAACATGTATCACCATACCACAATGTCACCCAGAACCATTGGATGTTTAAAAGGTAAGACTATTGGTTGTTTACATAAGTAAACACGTTAGATAAACCACCTGTGAAGTCCTTGATTTGTTCTCTATAAAGAGTCACCATTTAACCCTAGGCATCTGTTGATTAAAAACACAAAAAGTTCCATTGAAAGTAGGGTAAAACCCACAATCGACTGTTCATTTAGAACAAGACATCCATTGTCAACTAGTAAGATCCTTAAGTTGATCATATAAAGGAAACCATATAAATCACATTATTAGGACCAACATATTACATTATCCATCATTACATATTATTGGAGGAATAAACATTAGATCTTGACCATTGGATCTTGTTCATATGTTAAAACCACCAATTACAGTATAGGTCTGACCATTGCCTCAAGTGACCTCAAGAAACCATTGGTCTAAGGCTTATTTGATGCTACAACTACAATGCTTAACTCACCATAGGTTTTAGAGACCTGATACACCATCATTAGTGATCATTAAAGCACCATAGGTTGTTAGATCAACACTATATTCATTAATCATCATCAAATGTTAATCTGATGTCATCATTGATTGATAACATCAGTAAGGTACTTAATGGTTGATCATTATACTTCTAATTGATCCAAAACATGACCTAAGGGGGAGACCATATGTTGTCACAATAATTTGACACCCTTGATCATGACCATCAGTTGTTATGAAGACAACATAATAGGGTTGTTGCAATGGTACCATCACTAGGTCATGATTTATAGAAGAAATCAGCTTTAAACCCTAAAATTTACCATTGTTTGATAAGTGTTTAGCACCATAGGTTGTAAAATTAACCTGATCCAAGTCAAATTATACCTTAGTAATAATTAACACATGATCACAGGTTCATCTAGAACTGAAATCAGAATAGGGAACATTGTAAAAATTGAAATCCAAGTCAAGCATAGCTTTTTAGTGCATGGATCATCATTTTCAATCAAGAACATGATCTAGAAATCTTATGGTAAGCAATAAACATGGAGCATATTATAAAACTTGCCTCTAATGAGAATATAAAACCACACATAGAAGATATCTCGAGCAGGTAGGGTAGAAAATCCAAGAATAAGCTATGAATTCATCCATCTAGCACCTTTCTTCATCAAATGAGCAAACCCTAAGCATAAGGACCAAGAAAGGTAGGGATTTAGGGCTTTAGAGAAATTTCTACCATGACACAAAGGTTACGACCTGGAGAAATCTAGGAGGAAGGATAACAAAGAAATAGACAGAGGAAAGAAGGGAATTCTTACACTTTTAGGTCAACATCACTAGAAGGAAGCTTTTTCAACCCTAAAATGAAGTCAATTTCAACCTTAGATCCTTTCTCCAAGACGATCCCCACTTTCTTCTTTCTTGGGCAGAAAAAATATCAGATGAATAGAGAGAGAGCGGGGTTGGGAGAAGGAGGGAGGTGGTGGAGAGAAAATGGCTCATTTTGGTGCTTGGGGATAAGTATATGACACTTTAAGATAAAGAAAAAGTTGTAGTTCTAGTATCTATCCAAGTGCCCATGGCCTTAATTTATTAAGAATATACAAGAACACACAAAAGAAGTGTGATGATACTTCTCGGAAAACAAGATCAACAAATGTGGAAGCGATTAACTAGCAGCGGAATTATTAAAAATCACTAAATTGTGAAACTTTTTGTAAAGAGATCTACAAACGGTAAAAACTCTTTCATAAAGAAACATGGTGAGTTATTTACAAAATGATAATCATTACATCTATGTAATAATCACATCTTGAGGGTTACAAACATCAACTACCTTGTTAACTGTACAAGGCAAGATACAAAAATCTCGAGGCATTACGCCAAAATCTCAGATCTATAATAAACATCTACTGACTCCTAGGACCTGAGAGTACATAGACGACACATAAGACATACTATCTACAAGACTTGACAAACAGTGTCTCCACCTGAGGATCAGTGTTGTCCCTGATGTTGCTGCTGCTTTTGTTGTTGTTGCACACCCACTGATGGGTTCCTTCATCCTCAGTGTCTACCTAAAAAGTCAAATCCCACGGGGGTGAGACAATTGAATAATTGTCCCAGCGAGAGTTATAACTATCCGCCAGAAGCATTGTTATTGCAATAATGTAATAACATTGATCAGTAGAGCAATAAATGTTCAACAACAGATAAAACATTGAATAAGCAATGTACAACAATATTCTTTTAAGCAGTCATTTCAATTATAACTTGATTGAATGACAAGACATATATCAATAAGGAATATGAAGAACATGTATACAAGTTATTTAACTAGAGCACTATAAACAATGTATCATCAATCATTGTTCTCGTAGTTCAACCTAAGCAGTTATTCTATATGGTTGATTACATCTTTCAAACATATTTATGCCATGAGGAGATGAGTTACACCTCTCATACTCCAACCGACCATTATGAAATCACAATCGGTACCATACATAGGTCATCAGAAGAGCTAGATTCCTATGACCTCATCCTCCTCAGTCAGTATGAGGAATGAAATGCAGGACATCTTGTGTCTCTGCCATAATAGCTTTCCAGGGTATTCTGGCAACTTCGCTATTAGAGTTAAAGTGGTGTTCTGTACTCTCTTCTCCATTGAGGGATTTCTTGTTTATCTCTGATCGATGCGGCATTAACAATATCATCGGGAGATTAGTGATACATCATCTCGGCATAAACATATAATGAAGGATTGAGAGATTAAAGGTACATCTCACATCAAATGCTATATTAGGACGTAAGGATATTCGCGTCCATAACCCCCACATACTCAAAAGTTTGCTCTCTAGGAGTTCCCTTAGGAAAACATGTTTCACCATCATTTAACTTCTGACAATGATGGATCTATGGTTAGGGCTCTACATGATATCATTATACTTGATTATTTAAGTACATTATGGCATTATTTTAGCATCAGACATGTTTTCAAACGTAAACAAATAAGACAATTGGTATAAAGAAAGAGTACTTATTGTATCAAGTTCATATCACATCCAGTTATCATTGGGACATCAATCCCTAACCATCTCATCACTGTGATTCAGGAATATGGGTGTTCAAACCCTTAGTTCAGAAAAACACTTGTTACCAAGTAACATATTGCTATCAAGTCATTTAACAACATGAACATGATTGTAGAAACGCAGATATTTCTTATGGCTCATACAGCCTATCAATCTCATATGTTGCCTCTCACTAGGCAACATAGTATATCATTATTTGCAAAGCTTATAAAGTTCTCTCAGTGGATATGACATCATAACCCTTACCTGGCTATGATCACTTCTTGATAAAGACATGCATGAATAACACAATTGATAACATGCACATTATATCTATATCAGCACAATACAATTTATTTCCAATTCAAGTATAGAACACCACGACCGTGCTATCTTGCACGGCTATGCAAGGGGAAGCCACCACGGCCGTGCTACCTTGCACGGTCGAGTTACAGAAGAATACCACGATGGTGTCATATCACCACACCTGGTTTCTAGGGTTAGGGTTTCCTATCCAATTCAATTAGGGTTATTCAACCCCCTTAGCTTAATAAGGCATGATAATTACTCATAACCCAAAGTTAGGGTTTACTTTTCATACCATCACATTTCCCTAGATTAGGGTTTACTATTCATGTTACATCTCATTACCTTAGATTAGCGTTTTCTATTCATTTTTCAATGAATTAAGATCATACTATCACTATGTATGAGGATTACTTCCATTAATACCCTCAAATTAGGTTAATATTTATTAACCATCATAATTAGGGTTTTCATGATCTCACTATGATGTATCATACCCTAATTAGATATATTCTTACATATTGAAGGTTTATTACTTGATTCTTATTCATTTAAGGAGTCTTTTCTCTCCTCATTCTATCAAATGATGTTTACATCACTCTTGATTAGGCTAAGTCAAATCAACCTTGTCATCATGGTTTATATCACTACTATTGTGATCATTAGGATTCACTTGATCAAAGGGTATTGGCTACTCTATCCCATCAAGGGAACTTTTGTAATGTTCACCATTGATTATAACATGCATTAATCCACTAATTAGTTGGTCCCTTAATCACTTTAGGTATCTCTAAGGTTTAGGTTAATCAACCACTAAACCATCTTGACTACTAAGGCATCAAACGTTGTTGACCTTTTTAGACCTCAAACGGTCTTACACACCAAACCCCCAAATGGTCTTGGATGGACCTTGAAATCGTTTGGTGTCGTTGGCCGTTTGGTCTAGTTTGACTTTTGAAACCGTTTGGTAAAGTGCACACTCAAGACCGTTTGCCCAAGGTGAGGTGAAGAATGTTTGGTCATGAAGACCGTTTGGCCAAGTTTGACTTTTGAAACCACATGGACAAATCGATCTTGAAACCGCATGAGATCAAACGGTTTGGGATCATTTGGTCCCAAATGGTCTTGAGACTGTTTGGTCCAAAACGGTCTTGAGACCGTTTGGACCCAAACAGTCTTGAGACCGTTTGGTCCAAACCACCTCAAAACTGTATGGACCAAAAAGTGTCTCAACCACTTCATTTGAGTTGGGGTTAGCAACATAGAACCCCTCAATCAACCATGCACTTATTAGCCACTTATCAATTGAGTCAATTAGGTCAACCCTCAACTGATTTGACACTCAATTGTCCCTCAATTGATCATCAATTAGGACTTGGATCAATTGAATTAGGGTTTGGGATCGATTACTCTTCAACCTACATCAACATGAGTCTAATTGAGTTGCAACCATTGAACCATCATTCAATTTGGTCATGACCTGACACTAAACGGTCTTGGGATAAGTTAGATGACCTCCAAACGGTCTTGAGACCGTTTTCTCAAGTTGACATCAATAACTAACTCAACCAATTAAGGTTTGACTCATTGATTTGATCATTAGGTCATTAATCAATTTTACTTCAACTTGTTATCCTTAGATTTTCAACCTCTTGACCATTGTCAACCCTAGACCTCCAAACGGTCTTGGGTGACCCCCAAACGGTCTTGGGATCTTTTGGAAATCCTCCAATCGTTCTTGAGACCGTTTTCCCATTATGTAATAAAAAACCAAGTCATTTACTTAAGGGTTAAACCCTAGGTTTGGTCACCAAATCAACACTTAACTGCTCAACAACTTGATATCATTGGACCCTCAATTAGTCAATCCTACTTAAACCTAGACCTACAAACGGTATTGAGTTATCACCAAACGGTCTTCAGACCGTTTGGGTGATCCCCAAATGGTTTTGAAACCGTTTGGGCCACTCAACCCAAACTTCAACATGATTTAATTATTGAAATCAGCAAATAACCCGATTAGGGTTTAGGTGATTGATATGCCTTCAATTGATGATTTATTTGGAATTAGATGATGATTTTTGGTAGTTGATTAGTCCATATTATTAAAAACAGACCTCCAAATGGTCAACGCCTGGTCAAGACATCCAAACGGTCCTAAATTGTTTGCTTCTATGCGGTTTGTGAAACCATTTGCATTCAAACGGTTTAAAATCGTTTGCTCCCAAACGGTTTGGGAAACCATTTGCAAAAGTTGGGAGATCGTTTGCTAAAGAAAGATTTAGGATAAACATAGATATTAACGTCATCATCTTCTACCTCAAGAACAGGGGTGGTTCTTCATGGAAATAAGAACAAGAACACATAAAGGTGTCTAAAGAAGAAGAATAAGCATATATACTAGGAGAAGAGGATGCATTAACAAAGCTTAAGGGTTAGAATTATAAAACCCGCCTTAAGTATATGATCTAGAGCTCCAAGCTTCGTAGATTTAATGGTGGATGAAGCTCAAGGTTGTCCAAGGTCCGTTCTTCAAGTTTTGGATGGAGAAGATGGCTAGAAAGAAGAATTGTGTAAAGAAAACTACTAAACCAACCTTGTATTAGAGTTTTCACCATGAATTTGGGATAGATGGTGGTCCAAACTTACCAAACCAACTTGGTCGTCCTTCCCCTGCTCCTGAGATCCTCCTTAGTCGTCCAAAGCAAGAATATGAGAAAAGAATCTAAGGGAAACGTTCCCTTGCTTTCCTGTTAAAGATGTTATATATATTTTTGGATATTTTCAAGGGAAAGAAGTTTATCTCTTTTATTTCTTAAACATGTCCCCCCCTTCTCCACTTCTTGGCCACATTTCCTCCTTCTTTCCTTTGTATAAGCTCCTCCTTTTCCCAAGGTTAAAAGGTAAAGAAACCAAACACCTTACTAAGTTGCATATATAAAAGGGCCATTTTGCTTAAAACTTGGTTATTTAAATATTAAGGTTATCTTTCTTACATGATTATTCAAATGAGGCGCCCCTCTCATTTTCTTTGCTTTAATTGATGTCAAGAAACATAATAGATACTCTAGAAGGTATATATTACATGTTTCACCCTATATTTTGGGTAAATTGCATTTTACACCAAAACTAGGTTTTAAAGCACAAGGATTGCTCTACAAGCTATATCTTGGTGCTCAAGCGTGTGGAATCCATACCACTACATCATATTCATTCTTATGATGTCTCATCATTATAGGAACATATTTACATGTGCAATTTTCAAGTTAACCCCTCAACTTGGGTAATTTGCATATTAGTCCAAAATTAACAAAACAATATTGCAACATTGTTCAAAAAGGACTGAAATGGAAATATAAGATCCTCAAAAGCTTTAATTACTTTTCATAAGATAAACACAAGCATCTAATCACATATTTAAGCAAAACACCTAGGGTTAGTTCATAACCCAGGTCAGGGATGTTACAAATTATCCACCCCTTACAAGGATTTCGTCCCCGAAATCAACAATACATATTAAGAGAAAAGTGTAGGGTATTTCCTTCTCATCTCTTCCTCTAGTTCCCATGTGGCTTCTTCAACACCATGATGATTCCAGATGACTTTCACAAGACTTATGTCTTTCTTTTTTAGCTTTTTAATTCTTATCAAGGATCGATACAGGTCCTTCTTCATAAGATATATCATCATTCAATTCTAATTCCATAGGTTGCAGAACTGATTCTGTATCAGGGTGACATTTCCTAAGCATGGAAATGTTAAACACAGGGTGTAACCTCTGTAACTCTAGTGGTAACTCTAGCTTATAGGCTACTCTTACAATCCATTCAGCGATTGGATAAGGCCCCATAAACCTAGGAGCTAACTTCCCTTTCCTTCCAAATCTAAGAACTCCTTTCCATGGTGAGACTTTGAGGTACACTCTATCTCCAACCTGGAATTCTAAGGGTCTACGACACTTATCAAAATAAGATTTCTGCCTATCCTGTGTAGTCTTTATATGTTGTTGTATTACTTTAATCTTCTCGGTGGTCTGCTGTACAAGATCAGGACCTAAAAGTTGATATTCACCAGTTTCATGCCAATATTGGGGTGATCTACAACATCTACCATACAAAGCTTCATAAGGTTCCATGTCAATGCTATGTTGATAGATGTTGTTGTAGGCAAACTCTATCAAGCTTAAGTGCAGATCCTAACTCCCTGTAAACTGAAGAACACATGCTCTAAGCAAGTCCTCCAAGGTCTATATAGTCCTTTCTGACTGTTCATCAGTCTAAGGATGAAAGGTTGTACTAAACCTTAATTTTATGCCTAAGGCTTTATGAAGTCGCTCCCAAAAATGACTCGTACATTGGGTACCTCTGTCAGAAATGATGGTAATTGCGACTCCATGAAGCTGCACTATCTCATCGACATATAACTGTGCTAACTTCTCAGCAGAATAGGTTGTTTTGACAGGAAAGAAATGTGTTGTCTTCATCAACCTATCAACTATTACCCAAAAGGAATCATGTCCTTTGGTTGTCCTGGGTAGACCAACCACAAAGTCCATGGTTACATGATCCCACTTCCAATGTGGTATGGGTAAAGGTTGCATTGTTCCTGCAGGCTTCTGGTGTACAACTTTATCTTGCTGACACACAGAACACCGCATAACGAACTCAACAATGTCTTTCTTCATTCCATGCCACCATTAAATATCTTTCAAGTTTTGATACATCTTGGTGCTTCCTGGATGCATAGCATAAATCAAAGAATGAGCTTCTTCGAGGACTAACTTTCTTAAGTTATCCACATCTGGTACTATCATTCTACCATGAAAACAGGCTGCTTGATCATCTGATTCATGGAAACCATCTCGTTTCTCACTACCATACTCTGATCTAATATGTTGAACTGTAGAATCAACTTGCTGTGCCTCCTTGATCTGTTGTCTCAAAGTAGGTTTTATGTGCACCTCAGCTAACAACCCGGCTAACAATGATACTTTTAGTTGTACATTGTCTTTCCTTAAGGAGATAAGCATATCCCTTCTAGAGCACACCAAGGAATTCAGTTGTGCTATATATAAAGCTGGTGTTGCTGATTTCCTACTCAAAGCATCTGCAACCAAATTGACCTTCCCTGGATGGTAATCAATTGTACAGTCATAATCTTTGATTAACTCCATCCAGCAACATTGCCTCATGTTAAGCTCATGCTGAGAAAAGATATACTTAAGGTTCTTCTTATCAGTGAAAATCTAGAATGTTTCTCCATAAAGATAATGTCTCCAGATCTTCAAGGCATGAACCACAACAGCTAGTTCTAGATCATGTGTCGGATAATTCTCCTTGTGTTTCTTAAGATGTCGGGAAGCAAAAGAAATCACTTGTTTATACTGCATCAACACACATCCTAGTCCATTCTTGGAGGCATCACAGAAAACTATATATCCTTTCCCTTACTTGGGTAACACAAGTACAGGTGCACTTGTCAACCTTTCCTTCAACAACTGAAATGATTGTTGACACTTGTCACTCCAGGTAAAAGCAACATCCTTCTTGGTCAACTTAGTTAAGGGTAAATCTATAGAACTGATGTTCTTAATGAACCTCCGGTAATAGCCTGCCAACCCTAAGAAACTACGGACCTCTGTCGGTCTCTTCGGCTGCTCCTAAAGTAGAATAGATTCTACCTTTATATGGTCAACATGAATACCTGAGACAGATATCACGTGTCCAAGGAAAGATACTTCTGGTAACCAGAATTCACACTTGCTAAACTTAGCATATATCTTGTTTTCTCCTAGCAAAGTTAGAGCCTAACGAAGATATTGTTCATGTTGCTGAGCATCCCTACTATAGACCAGGATGTCATCTATGAAGACAACAACACATTGATCAAGAAAAGGTCGGAATATTCTATTCATGAGTTCCATAAATGCAGCTGGGGCATTAGTTAGTCCACACGACATAACTGTGAACTCATAGTGACCATACCTCGTCCTAAAGGCAGATTTTGGTATGTCACTATCCTTAATATGTAGTTGGTGATATCTTGATCTCAAATCTATCTTTGAGAAGATACTTGCACCATGCAACTGGTCAAAAAGATCATCAGTTCTCGGTAGAGGATACTTATTCTTTATCGTTACTTTATTTAATTGACTGTAATGAATGCACAACCACATTGATCCATCTTTCTTCTTAACAAAAAGGATCGGAGCACCCCAAGGCGAGGTACTTGGTCGGATGAAACCCTTCTCGGGCAACTCTTGCAGCTATTTCTTGAGTTCTGCCATCTCAGCAAGCGCCTTCCTAAATGGTGTTTGTGCTATAGGTTGCGTGTATGGGATTAAATTGATCTTAAAATCAATCTCTCGAGGCGGCGGTACATGTTACGACCCCATCTGAGCTTAATTGGTAAACTAGGGTTTACCTAGACAATTGCAAAGATTAATTGGAATAATCATTCTTGAAATCTAATTAATGACCATAACACAATTAGGATGTTTTAACTATGATAAGAAGTTTAAGTGTTCGTTTGTCTTGAGAATTAGGGTTTGAGAAGCATAGGCCCTAATCGGCCCAAAATAGGGTTTTGATGATACATGAACACAAAATTTGATAAGTATAGTGTCTCAGTAAATGATTTTTAGTATTTTATGTGTAACTCTGATTTATCTAAAATTTGGTTATGATTTGGATATATAAAATGTGAACAACATTGGAAAATATCAGAATTTTTGAAGAATGTTCTGACCTGTTTATCGGTCGAAGTTTCAAACTCGACCGATCATATTTTCAGAATGATATAGCAGTGTGGTAATTGAATTTTATCTTTTTATTGGTACATACAATTGATCTCAAATTTTAACTGTTCTTGAAAAACACAATTTTAGATACTATGTTAAATTCGTGTAATTTTTGGATGACTTTTGATCTCTACAGTAAGGGTGTCGGTCGAGTTCTGTGCAGGACAAACTCGACCGAATATGCTGCAGACTACAATATAGCAGTGAACTGTTCGATTATTAGTTATTTATTGGTAACCTGAAATGATCTGAAATTTTTACTGGAGGTCTAAAACTACATTATGCATAACATATAAAATTTCCAGAATATTTGGAGCTTCTGTTAGCTATTCAGTAGGCGAATTACAGAAACTATTGTGAAACTGAATATTCATCCAATATAATTAAAGTTGAGTGTTGGGTTAATATGCAATTGACCCAAGCAGATCAAATTGACTTATATGATCAACCACACACACACACAGCTCTCATTCTTCATCATCCACCCCAGAGAAACGAAAATCTAGAGAGAGAGGGATAGTTAGGGCTTGAGTGGAGAAAGAGGAGGAATTGCTGACCTAGGGTTTTGCGGTCCAAGGAATGGTGAAATCAAGTAAGTTTGGATTCTTTGCATAGACTTTTATGGTGAATCTTCTCTTTCATGTCAAGATTCCGTCCATGCTCTGATTTTATCCAAGATGATGTCGAAATTCCCTCTTTTCTCACCCTTTCTTCATAATCCCTCATTTTCAAGGTTTCCGAGTTGAATGGAAGATGAATTGGGAGATTTGCTAGGGATTTGATATGAGTTCGAGATCCCCTGAGTTGAGCTGCAGTTTTGAGGTGTTTTCACACCTTAGGGTGAGTGGGTTCTTCCTTCAAACAGTGTAACGCATGAAATTTGATTATAGCATCCAAATCCCTAATTGCTTAGTATGTGATTCTAAACCCTGAATGTCCATTTGTTCTGTGTAGTTACAATTTGATATGAAATGGGCTTCTTGTCTGTTTGAACGACTCTCTGATGATAGAATCATATTAGAAATGTATACAACACATTCTAGAAATAATGCTTTTCGGATTCATATTGTATGATGTAATTAGGGTTTAACCTAACTGAGATCTCACTAGGGTTTTAATCCAATTGAAGAGATATCTAGACTTAAACCAAACCTAGGTCTAAATGCTCTCAATCAAGCTTAAGGCTATCATATTTCAATATCTAAAACCTTTGGGATTCGTCACTAAGTCTATGACTTTGATTTCACTAGTTTAAGCTCGAATGATATGTGACACGGTCGTGGGGTGACACCACGACCGTGTTGGAGCAAACCCTAATTGAACACTTAAACATCAAAGTTAAATAAAGAGGACTAGTAATCCTATAAGTGGTTAGGATGTATCTCATGGGTTATCTTAATTGAATTTTATTCTTGATACATGATATCTCAGTGAATGGTATGGAAAACATAAATTTAGTTAAATTTCCATGGTTTCATATCTATATTGATTGTATATGATTTGATGAAAATAATCTTTATTTAGTGAATGCTTATATCTTATGAAATCCTTATGAGAGCCATGTGACAAGTGAATGAGGCAAATGAAAAGGTGAATGAGGCGAATGAAACACCAAGAGTAGAATGTTAGCATGTGATGAATGAATAAGGCAAATGAAACCCTAAGGATAGGGTGGTTCAATGAATCATGTTATGGTGATATGAAAGGTCTCGATATGAGATGTGGTGATGCTTAACTGTTGAATTGTATGTTTCTAGTGCATTTAACTTTATATGCTTGTTCTCTCTGAGTTGATATCTACATATTGTAGGGCTTCTTATTTTCAATACATATCTCGTAAATTGCAGGTGATCAGATATGACAGAAAAGGGATGTTACTGAGATATGATATATGTTGAATACATGAGTTATGATGTTTCTTATGATTTGATATGGCAGGCCGTGTGAGCCTTGTGAAAAATGTTAAATGAGTTATGATTTCTGTTTAAAATGTACCTATAATGTTAATGTTAGACTTAGGTGCCCTGAACACCGTAGAACCCCTTTGAGAGGTCTGCTTCTTAGGGGTGAAACTCGTGTCCAACATCAACCGGTTGAGTAATTCTGGTGGCACGAGGACAGAAAGGTAGTGTTCAACAATAATCCGTGCGGAGTCACGGTGGCACTGGAGTAAATAGGGGTTATTCAACAATAATCCGTGTGTGTGTCATGGTGGTAACCCAGACTCTCCCCCTGTGTTGTCAAGTTAGAGGAGGAGTCTAGAGCACTCAGAGTTAGTGCAATGAGGCTGGAGAGCCTATAGGCCGGAGAGCCTGTGGTCCTGTAGCAGAACAGGGCTGGCAGTCAGACTTAGCATTTCCCAAGTGTGTCGCTAAGTCTTGTACAGTGTGGTCGTAGTGCACTGCGAGTCTCTATGCAGAGTACACTGCATAGATCAGGGCATAAGCTAAAATATGATTATATAGGTTCACAGAGGCGCTTATAAATGAAAGAGTTAAGGAAGACTAGAGCATAGTCTTCTAGTAGTTATTCTTTGGATGTAATATTTACATTCTTTGTTATTTCAATTATATTGTTTTAGAACTGCTCAGTGTAGTATTTATTGTTGTTAAATTTCATATCGTTTACTCAAAGTTATATCTGTAATCACATTAGTGCCTTAGATTGTTTCTTTGAAGTACTCATTCACTGAGCGAGTAGGCTCACCCTTCTACTCAAACATTTTAGGGTTGACAGCGTGGACTTGAAGATGGTCAGAGCATCAATGTAGATCTTCCACAGGAGTCAAGTACAAGATTAGTTGAGTCAGTCGGTCCTTGTCACTCTAGGTCCTCAGTAAGAGATAAGAGAGAGAGTTGTAATTACGATGTGTAATATTATTCCTCTTTTGAAATTATATGCTAATTAGTAGGTCTTATGTGCATAAGGTGTAAGAGACATCATGAATGTTTATACATGTATCTTTGCTATTAAAGTCTGATTAGTAAAAGAAATGTTCAGATTCCCTTGTTAAGATGATTTATGTGGTTCAATGCGAAGAAACAAGAGTTTTAAAGAAAAGAAAAAAAAGTTAAGGGTGTTCTTTGTATTACATATAAATCCTATCTTATGCCCTAATCTCATGATTTGAGGAAATTGTGAGATTGGGGTGTAACAGTACACCTGGAAGTTCTTCAGGAAATACATCTACAAATTCCCTAACTATCGGAACTTCAGTAGGGTTAGGACTATCCTTGGTAGTATCTACCACATGGGCCAAGAATGGATAACATCCTTGCCTCATCAGCTTCTCAACAACCATAGCTGACACAAGACAGGTGCGTAGAATCTTTCTTTGTCCTTGAAAGATCCATGTGTCACTATCATCAACAAACACAACTTGCTTGGACTCACAATCCAAGACAATCTTATACCTTTCTAAGGTATCCATCCCAAAGATTATATCAAATCCATGCATCTAAAGTGGTATAAGATCCACTTGAATGTGATGTTTAGAAAAGAAGAGGATGCTGGGATAACATACCTCCTGCAACACAGCAGAGCCACTCAACAGAGTTTCTCGTAACAAACTATCTGCTCTATGACTTATAGTCAAGTCGTAGTCAAGAATCACTCTTCGAGTGATAAAGGAATGTGTAGCGCCTGGATCAATTAAAACAGATACAATGCAAGATGTAGACATATCAGAATATAATAATTCCATCTGACCTACCACAACCTGAGGGTTGATCACTGCTTCAGGTGGATTCATTGCGTAGAATCTTGTTGTTGCCTGTGGTTGATTCGGTGCTCGATGACAAGGTGCGGATGATCCAGCTTGGGACACTTGTCCACGTCCTCTAGCGTTACCTGGAAACTGTCGTCTTTGAGATCCTTGCTGACTCTGCCTTTGAGGTTGAGTCACACTCACTTCTCTGGCTCTGCAATCCTTCATGAGATGTCCCATCTTACCATATATATAACAACTTCTATTCAGTTGTTGTGGTTTGGGTGGTCCTGTAACCAATATAGTGTTGGTATGTATGCCCTGAGAGCCAATCATGTGATGATTGATGGGATACATTAAGATTGATTTGATAAACATCAAAGGCAAGCTTCCAATTCATTCTGGTTCAGTCATATGAGATAGTGATAGAACAGATTGAATGTCTAGAGAATGACAGTACTCAATGACGTATTCTTTCAGGTTAAGGACCTGAACGATGAGATCATACGGATGCTAAGAGTTTGTACATTCTTATTATGTCCCTAGTCGGATGTCATAGTGGAAGGTAGATAGACAACTATGACACACAAGACTAGATTGTGGTGTTGGTTGATGACAGAATCTCATTAGTCATGATATAGAGATATCAAACCAAACACATAGGTACTTGTTAGAGAACAAGGTACCAGACAGACCCACCGTGAGTTTGACACATGGAACCATGAGATGGTAGTCACAGTCAGTACTCATAGTGATGGTGGTGAGTGTGATTCTTAGACCTGAAATCACTGCACTCAACACATGTCGTTGGGCACACTTTGACATCATCAAACGCAGTCCTGAAACATGGGTTGTTATAAAGGTGATGATTGGGTGGCTTTGACACATGGGGCTTTTGAGGGGCGAGTGATAGATATGGGATTTGTCCCTCCTGAGGGAGTTTGATATCCATGGCCACTTGATGAGTAGGATTGAGAAAGGCGTGCACGCATGTGTGAGTCAGTATGTGATACTGATGTCATACATATCTCTTCCAATCTACTCTGAGATCAAGAAAGTGAATGAACGTTGACAGGATGACGGATCCATGCCTCGAGTTCATTCGGGATATCAGTGACAAAGGAATTATACACTCACTGTAACACCATTCATGGATTGTAGGATGAAAGTTGTTCTCCAACTTTCTACTTTCACTTGGGTAGCACTGATGTGTGACTAGGCACCGCTCTGTGCTTGTGAAGTCATAAGTGTTATGGACTTTCACTGCCAACGTGAAATGGACCTGCAGGGTCACACACATAGGATTTAACCTGGAAGAGGAGTTTTTCCACAAGCAATGTTTAGATTGATTACTAAAGGAGTTTAGTAGTTCAATTAAACACTCAATCAGTCGATGGCTCAATATCATATGGTTCAAGGTGTTGGACGCATTGATTGGAGTATCGGATTGATTGAAATCACAATTGACTGATTCATCACAATCTGCACTCCCAACCGATCGGTTCATGTGATGAACTGGTCGGCTGAGGTTGCTGAACCGGTCGGCTCAAGGGTTGAGTCGATCGGCTCATGCACATAGTGAATCGATTGGTTCAAGTGTTGAACCGATTGGTTCAACTGGTGCAATCGAGCAACTTGGGAAAGTAGGATTGGTGCGAGTTTGCCTTTCGTTTCAATTTCTAATTTGATTGGAAATGGGATTTCCAATTTGATTGGAAATAGTATTGGTATTTCGATGCCAATTGGGAAAGAAACAAGGAAAGTCAATTTGACCCGGATCAGGACATTAAACCGATCGGTTCAGGGCACCAACCGATCGGTTGGAGTGCCCCAACCGGTCGGCTCATGTCCAACCGATCGGCTCAGTGGGTGAACCGACCGGTTCAGCCATGAACCGATCAGTTCAGGTTGCGAGATGGTTGCTTTTTGTGGAAAATCCCGAACCCTTCTACTCCTTCTTTTAGTCCCGCATTGCCCGGGATGGAGAACCCTGTCCCATGACTCTCCTATATATATAGGGGTACTTGGGGGATTCTCACAGTACAGCTCAGTGCAAGCAGTTGCTCTGCGAGTTGTCGTTCTCTCTGGTTTTGGTAACTGTGAGAGAGCCTGAGCAAGTGCTTCCCGCAAAAGGGAGGTGCAACAAGGGAAAGACAACTGCAGTTGCAGCAGCAGGCAGGAGAGCAGGTAGGCGACTAGTACGTCTACAGGAGGGTGCGACTCCTTCCACTTCCTTGTGGGACAAGGAGTGTGGAGTTCCAGGTGGTCCGTGTGGACTACTACGGAGGCGGGAGGACACTGCCGCTTTGGAGGACAACTGTCATCCGACAGTCCGGTTCGAGCAGAAGTTGTGAGTCCCGGTGCGACCAGGAGCTGCACAGACACCGTCGAAGTCCGGAGTTGAAGACCGTGCATTGCGCGAGGTATTGTCGCCGAGAAAGCCTCGGGATAAGGTATGATTCTGCAAACCATCCTTTCCTAATTCATAGACGTTGACGCGTTTCCTCGGTATGGGTTGGGGGAGAAATTTTTTTGTTTCCGCTGCCTTCTCTGTCTCCCCTAAAACCCAACAGTGGTATCAGAGCCACGTCAACTGCTCTATGTTTTAGGAATATCGATATGATCGATTTTGGTTTGTCGCCTTTATTTATTGCATACGATGCGAATAATATCGGCTTTATGCATGTCCAATCTTAAATCCACAAATCCCTAATTACATATATGATATGTATTATTAATGCACTCGATACGCGTCGCCCTTAAACGAGTTTTGTGGTGGATGTATGTAGCGTGATTATGGCCTATAAACCCCTATCTGTGATTGGTTGTGTGTGGTTGCTTGCATCTCGGTCTGCGCACCGATCTTCCCTCTCTTATTCCTGATGTAACTCGAAATAATTCGAGATTCTTTCCTACCTTTGCTCCCCCCGAATGTAAATCGGGGTTTCCCTTTTAAAGCAAATGTAATAAATAGAATAGGATTTTATTTCCTGTTATGTCAAAGACCGGAGGACATCAAGACGACTTCTCAGACGGTCGGTTCAAGGAGTGAACCAATCGGTTGATGGCCGGTTCATGGAGCGAGATGAGCGGGTGGCGGACACGACGAGATGCACGATGACCAAGCGAGCCAATCAGTTGAAGGAGTCAACCGATCGGTTGGTGGCACCCAGACGACCGGCTAGAGAGTACAGATCATTCATGTGATGAGTTGATCTACTCGGATGGCAAGGCACAAAGTTCATCTTGTACAGGTTGCATGTGATGTTGACCTAGATGACCTTGATTCCTCTTGGCTTGAGGAATCACATTAGGATGGCCATAATCATCGCTTTTATCGTTTGTGCATGGTTTTTTGTGGGATATAGCATGTATATGATACGTACTATGTATTGTGGTGATTGGATATGTATATGTATATAAAACCAAATCCCTCATTAAAATATTAAGTTTTAGATGCCTTCCAAATGCGACACACGTGAAAAACTTGATCGACCAAGTGTGGGCACGCCCAAGCGTGGTGCACCGTCTATCTCGTGGAAGCGTGAAGGATGAATGTGTGGGTCTGCCCAAGCAGGGGGCATATTCATCGTGTTTGCTTTGGGTCGGACTTAACAAGGTGACCTAGATAGGATCTAGCGCCTTGAGGCATGGAGATGTTCATTGCAAGGAGTTGTAGATGACATCTTATCAAGAGTTGCATATGATGCAATTGGCAAAAGTTGCCTACCTGAGAGATCTATGTTGTGGGTGACAGCCCTAGCTGGTCCATGACTTAGAGGATTTCAGGATCTTGCCCACTAGAAGTTTGTACGCTGCAATCTTCTGAATTGATGGTGAGGGCTATCAATTTGAAGTAAAATAGTGGGAGTGATAATTAATTAAAGGCCTAATTATATCGTCAAACTTTCAAATCAATCAAATAAGTCAAAAATGAGTTTTTGGACTAAAATTGCATATTTTCCTTTTGTAGTTCAAATGGCAACAAACAACAACAACTTTTCTTTGCGATCAGTCCTTGACAAGGACAAGCTAAATGGGACAAACTTCCACGACTGGTATCGGACATTGAGAATTGTTCTCACTCAAGAGCGTAAGATCTATGTCCTGGATACTCCAATTCCAGAGGAACCCGCTCCAAATGCACCAAAGGCAGAAAGGGATGCTTACAAGAAGCATTCTGATGATGCCATTGATGCAAAGTGCTTGATGCTGTGTTCAATGAACCATGAGTTGCAGAGGCAACATGAGAACATGGGTGTCATAGAGATG
Source organism: Alisma plantago-aquatica (assembly GCA_963693085.1). Classification (NCBI taxonomy): domain Eukaryota; kingdom Viridiplantae; phylum Streptophyta; class Magnoliopsida; order Alismatales; family Alismataceae; genus Alisma; species Alisma plantago-aquatica. The sequence goes on from OY856409.1 coordinate 845,029,150, forward strand.
ATTCTGCATCTCAGGAACATGTATGAAGATCAGGCACGGCAAGAGAGGTACAATGTTTCTAGGGCGCTGTTCAAGTGCGTCATGATAGAAGGAGATCCAGTTGGTCCTCACACACTCAAGATGATTGGGTATGTGGAGAACCTGCAGAGACTGGGATTTCCACTGAGCCAAGAGTTGGCTACTGACGTGATACTGCAATCGTTGCCAGAATCTTACATTCAGTTTGTGATGAACTACAACATGAACACCTTTGATAGGCCACTGTCAGAGTTGTTGGGCATGTTGAGGACAGCCGAGTTACAGATGAAGAAGGACAAGCCTAAGTCCGTGATGGTGATCACGAGCAAGAAGGGCAAGTCCAAGGGCAAGGGCAAGGGCAAAGCTAAGAAAGGTTCTGAAGCTAGCCAGGAGTCCAAGCCATCTTCAACTCTCAAGGCCAAGGGAGGCGTGACCAAGAAAGGAAATTGCCACCATTGTCAAAAACCAGGACATTGGAAAAGGAATTGTCATCTCTACCTGGAAGAACAAAAGAAGAAAGAGGCGACTGAAGCTTCTACTTAAAGGTGTCATGAAAGTAAACTTGTAACACTTCTGAGATATATGATATCAAGATGTAAAGTGTAAAGCATTCTTACTTTGGGCAAGTGTTGCCTTTATAGATAGGAATACTTTAGTTTATTTTCAGCATACAAGGAATGTAATACAGTTATGAACTGCTATTTCATATTTTCCAATAAATAGAAACACTTTATTTTTTGCATATTGTATGACAATGATGGCAATTAATAAAGAGATGTTTCAATTTATAAAGATGTGATCTTTGTGGCAATGCCTTTTTTATCTTATGATATTTGATATGCATAAGATGATACTTAAAGTTATAGATAACTCAAACAATATAATTAGCATTGATCATGAGAAATTCATTTCTATTTTCCATATGATGGATAAAGATAGACTCTTTTGGTTAGAGAACCAGTAAGAGACATGAATATCTAGGACATGATAAATCAATCTTCACTAATGTAGTGGGAGAGTGATTATCCTATTAGGTATAATACATGTGATGTATTTACATACCTATTGGAACAAATGCTAATACTTCAAAAAGGTGTTTAGAGAAATACCAATATGAATATCTTGAAGTGTTCAAGATTATCATAAAATGAAGTACAGATTTGGTAAAGTATTAATTCTTGATGAGATCAAGGAATAGAATACTTGGACCAAATGTTTGAGATCCTTGTGAGTGATTATGATAGTGTATCATAGTGTACTCATGATTAAGGCATGGTGATGTCTAAATCAAGAAGGAATCATACTCTAAGGAGTTAGAGAATGATTATCAAATAACTGAATTCTTCTTAAAAGAATACCCCACACTAATATAAGAAATTAAGAATCACAAGGGTTGTGAGTTCTTATATCCTTAACAGATACACCTCAAATTATCTATGTGATGAGTTGTTCATGTGATGAGTCAACTATCTAGATGAATATGAGGAACTGAATCTTGAGTTATGGTTTATGACCATTACATCCTAAATGACATCCATGTGAACCATAAGGTATGACCTTGATGGTAGCACTTATTGGATCATATCCATAAGTGCAGATGAGTCTTAAGTGTTAAGACACATGGATAACATTTTGAGAAGGATGATGCTTGTTGATTGCAACTTAATGACTAAGGAATTTGGCATATGGATACTAAAACCGCATTCCTATGAGGAATAAAACAAGGATGTGTACGTGACACAACCTATGAGGTTTATGAATCCACTAATGCAAATGAAATCTATAAGTTACAATGGACTAATCAATGTGATTGATTGAGTACAAGCAACTCAAAATTGGATTTTTACTTTGATGATATAGTCAAAGGGTTTGACTGATATGTCAAAGATAAAGAAGGGATCTGTGATTTAGTGGGAGCGTATTCACATTCCACATATTGATGTGAAATGGAAATGTTCTAAATTGGAAATCCAAAAGTGGAAATTATCTTTAAGGAAGATAGAGATGTTTCCTATGTGATAGGAATAGAGATCTATAGAGATAGTTCTCGAAAAACCTCTTGACCTGAAAAGAGAATGCATACATTGGCAATCTGTATTGAAATGTTCAATATGCACAGATTAAGTGGGAGAAAAACTTGTCCATATCAAATGGAGTTAGTATCCCAAGGACAAGTGTCCAATTCTTATGAAGAATGTGAACACTAAGAATAGATATGGATCTATCATGTATGTAATCATCCCATTGTCTTGCATGTATGACATGGCAAGAATAAAAGGTATTCATCATCTTGAATGTATGACATGACAAAATGATGAGATCATCCTGATAACTCGTACGTGGGACATGACGAGTGGATGTCTGTCTACTTCCAGTAAGGGTTGCTGGAATACCATGAGAACTTGATAAGTACTTGTGAAGTACTAGTTCTATGGAGATTAGGAAGAGTTCGATGTAAAGAGTTACATTGATGCGAACTTCCGAAAAGACAGAAAATTAATCGCAAAATATACATAAGATGTATAAAAGTAAATGTTTGTTGATAATTGGAAGTGTTCCAATAAAGCCATTTAAAAGGGAAATGCCGAGTATCTATGTGTTAGTGAACAGCAGTAGATACTATATGGAACTAGAAGTTCATAAGATGAACTTGTAGATATTCCAGTCATTGATGACAAGTCTGGAATCCTTGATCATGCAATGCGGCTAAAAGTTAGCATATGGAATACTAGATCGCATATTACGGCAACTCCATCTCATACGTGTGACATACAGCGAAGAGATGTGAGACATGCAATTTGTACAGACTTTGGCAAGGTGTTGTCATTACTCACTATGTTGGCACTAGAGCACAGTAACATGTGGGACATGTTTGAAGATCACTGTGAATATGATTCATGGGTGATTGGCTCGCAGTGCAAGTGGGAGTCTGTTGGTATGTATGCCCTGAGAGCCAATCATGTGATGATTGATGGGATACATTAAGATTGATTTGATAAACATCAAAGGCAAGCTTCCAATTCATTCTGGTTCAGTCATATGAGATAGTGATAGAACAGATTGAATGTCTAGAGAATGACAGTACTCAATGACGTATGCTTTCAGGTTAAGGACCTGAACGATGAGATCATACGGATGCTAAGAGTTTGTACATTCTTATTATGTCCCTAGTCGGATGTCATAGTGGAAGGTAGATAGACAACTATGACACACAAGACTAGATTGTGGTGTTGGTTGATGACAGAATCTCATTAGTCATGATATAGAGATATCAAACCAAACACATAGGTACTTGTTAGAGAACAAGGTACCGGACAGACCCACCGTGAGTTTGACACATGGAACCATGAGATGGTAGTCACAGTCAGTACTCACAGTGATGGTGGTGAGTGTGATTCTTAGACCTGAAATCACTGCACTCAACACATGTCGTTGGGCACACTTTGACATCATCAAATGCAGTCCTGAAACATGGGTTGTTATAAAGGTGATGATTGGGTGGCTTTGACACATGGGGCTTTTGAGGGGCGAGTGATAGATATGGGATTTGTCCCTCCTGAGGGAGTTTGATATCCATGGCCACTTGATGAGTAGGATTGAGAAAGGCGTGCACGCATGTGTGAGTCAGTATGTGATACTGATGTCATACATATCTCTTCCAATCTACTCTGAGATCAAGAAAGTGAATGAACGTTGACAGGATGACGGATCCTTGCCTCGAGTTCATTCGGGATATCAGTGACAAAGGAATTATACACTCACTGTAACACCATTCACGGATTGTAGGATGAAAGTTGTTCTCCAACTTTCTACTTTCACTTGGGTAGCACTGTTGTGTGACTAGGCACCGCTCTGTGCTTGTGAAGTCATAAGTGTTATGGACTTTCACTGCCAATGTGAAATGGACCTGCAGGGTCACACACATAGGATTTAACCTGGAAGAGGAGTTTTTCCACAAGCAATGTTTAGATTGATTACTAAAGGAGTTTAGTAGTTCAATTAAACACTCAATCAGTCGATGGCTCAATATCATATGGTTCAAGGTGTTGGACGCATTGATTGGAGTATCGGATTGATTGAAATCGCAATTGAATGATTCGACACAATCTGCACTCCCAACCGATCGGTTCATGTGATGAACCGGTCGGCTGAGGTTGCTGAACCGGTCGGCTCAAGGGTTGAGTCGATCGGCTCATGCACATAGTGAATCAATTGGTTCAAGTGTTGAACCGATTGGTTCAACTGGTGCAATCGAGCAACTTGGGAAAGTAGGATTGGTGCGAGTTTGCCTTTCGTTTCGATTTCTAATTTGATTGGAAATGGGATTTCCAATTTGATTGGAAATAGTATTGGTATTTCGATGCCAATTGGGAAAGAAACAAGGAAAGTCAATTTGACCCGGATCAGGACATTGAACCGATCGGTTCAGGGCACCAACCGATCAGTTGGAGTGCCCCAACCGGTCGGCTCATGTCCAACCGATCGGCTCAGTGGGTGAACCGACCGGTTCAGCCATGAACCGATCAGTTCAGGTTGCGAGATGGTTGTTTTTTGTGGAAAATCTCGAACCCTTCTACTCCTGCTTTTAGTCCCGCATTGCCCGAGATGGAGAACCATGTCCCATGACTCTCCTATATATATAGGGGTACTTGGGGGCTTCTCACAGTACAGCTCAGTGCAAGCAGTTGCTCTGCGAGTTGTCGTTCTCTCTGGTTTTGGTAACCGTGAGAGAGCCCGAGCAAGTGCTTCCCGCAAAAGGGAGGTGCAACAAGGGAAAGACAACTGCAGTTGCAGCAACAGGCAGGAGAGCAGGTAGGCGACTAGTACGTCTACAGGAGGGTGCGACTCCTTCCACTTCCTTGTGGGACAAGGAGTGTGGAGTTCCAGGTGGTCCGTGTGGACTACTACGGAGGCGGGAGGACATTGCTGCTTTGGAGGACAACTGTCATCCGACAGTCCGGTTCGAGCAGGAGTTGTGAGTCCCGGTGCGACCAGGAGCTGCACAGACACCGTCGAAGTCCGGAGTTGAATATCGCGCATTGCGCGAGGTATTGTCGCCGAGCAAGCCTCGGGACAAGGTATGATTCCGCAAACCATCCTTTCCTAATTCATAGACGTTGACGCGTTTCCTCAGTATGGGTTGGGGGAGAAAATTTTTTGTTTTCGCTGCCTTCTCTGTCTCCCCTAAAACCCAACATATAGATGCTGAGCTATGGGCTCCTTCCAAAGGTAAGCTTTGTCCTCTACCCCTATTTGACGTCCACTGCACCTGGGTATTGGATCTAGGTGGTGGTGTAGGTACAGAAAACCTAGGTTTCTTGAAACCTTTAGATGAAGATCCTTGGAATTGGGGATACATCCTCTTGTTCTGGGTCTGTCTCTTCTCTACTACAAACCTCTCTACTCTCCTGATAGATTCCATAAAGGTAGCAAACCTTTCTCTATTCTCTAGAGCAGACACGGGACTAGTCAATTTAGCGTTTAGTCCTTTCTCAAAATGCCTAATCCTTACTTCATCTATAGTCGCCATATGCGGACAGAACCACAAAAGCTCCATGAACTTAGCCTTGTACTCAATAATATTCATAGGTCCCTGTCTTAGCCTCCCAAACTGAGAGATTTTCTCATCCAGAAACGTCTTAGGGAAATATCTATTGATAAATTTCCGTCAGAAAACTTCCCATGCAATCTCCACACCTAGCCTCTTCTGTTCTTCCATGGTCCACCAATGACCAACACTCCACTTGAGAAGATACACAACATGTCTAACCTTTTTAGCTTCTGGGATGTTTAGGATTCTAAAGGCCTTCTCTAGTTCATTTAACCACAAGTCAGCATCTGTTGGGTCAGTTGTTCCAACATACTCTGTGGCTCCAAGTCAGAAAATTTGTTCAAACGTCTTTCCGATTCCTTGTCCTTCAGGATGGGTAGGTGCCTTAGGTGCAGGTATAGGCATCCTATCAGTCATATGTGTCATGGCAGTCATAAACTGCCCAAACATGGCTTGAACGGCTGGGTTCCCCATGTCAGTTGGATTGAACTAGGGTGGTTCAAGCACATGTTCTTCTATTTCTAGGTTTCTTGCACCTTCTCTGGGTGTAGGAACACTACTCTCTACAACATTTTCCTCATGTGGTCCAGACATCCTTAGTCTTATCTTCTTCTCCTGAGGAGCAGAAGACACTATCATATATAATGGGAAGCACTAGAACAAACTCAACATCCTAAGTCCTATGTCTCTGTAGACTAAGCGAACCTAGATCTCTAATACCACTAAATTGTGACGATACTTCTCAGAAAATGAGATCAACGAATGCGGAAGCGATTAAATAGCAGCAGAATTATTAAAAATCACTAAATTGTGAAACTTTTTGTAAAGAGATCTACAAATAGAAAAAACTCTTTCATAAAGAAACATGGTGAGTTATTTACAAACTAATCCATCATTACATCTCTGTAATAATCACATCTCGAGGGTTACAAACATCAACTACCTTGTTAACTGTACAAGGCAAGATACAAAAATCTCGAGGCATTACGCCAAAATCTCAAATCTATAATAAACATCTACTGACTCCTAGGACCTGAGAGTACAGAGATGACACATAGGACATACTATCTACAAGACTTGACAGACAGTGTCTCCACTTGAGGATCATTGTTATCCCTGATGTTGCTGTTGTTGTTGTTGTTGTTGCACACCCACTGATGGGTTCCTACGTCCTCGACGTCTACCTAAAAAGTCGAATACCACGGGGGTGAGACAATTAAATAATTGTCCCAACGAGAGTTATAACTCTCCGCCAGAAGCGTTGTTATTGCAATAATGTAATAACATTGAGCAGTAGAGCAATAAATGTTCAACAACAGATAAAACATTGAATAAGCTATGTACAACAATATTCTTTTAAGCAGTCATTTCAATTATAACTTGATTGAATGACAAGACATATATCAATAAGGAATATGAAGAACATGTATACTAGTTATTTAACTGGAGCATTGTAAACAATGTATCATTAATCATTGTTTCTCGTAGTTCAACCTAAGCAGTTTTGCTATATGGCTGATTACATCTTTCAAACATATTTATGCCCTGCGGAGATGAGTTACACCTCTCATACTCCAACCGACCATTACAAAATCGCAATCGGTACCATACATAGGTCATCAGAAGAGCTAGATTCCTATGACCTCATCCTCCTCAGTCAGTATGAGGAACGACATGCAGGACGTCTTGTGTCTCTTCCATAATAGCTTTCTAGGGTATTCTGGAAACTTTGCTATTAGAGTTACAATGGCGTTCTGTACTCTCTTTGCCATCGAGGGATTTCTTGTTTATCTCTGAACGATGCGGCATTAACAATATCATCGGGAAATTAGTGATACATCATCTCGGCATAAACATATAATGAAGGATTGAGAGATTAAAGGTACATCTCACATCAAATGCTATATTAGGACGTAAGGATATCTGCGTCCATAACCCCCACATACTCAAAAGTTTGCTCTCCAGGAGTTCCCTTAGGAAAACCTGTTTCACCATCATTTAACTTCTGACAATGATGGATCTATGGTTAGGGCTCTACATGATATCATTATACTTGATTATTTAAGTACATTATGGCATTATTTTAGCATCAGACATGTTTTCAAACATAAACCAATAAGACAATTGCTATAAAGAAAGAGTACTAATTGTATCAAGTTCATATCACATCTAGTTATCATTGGGATATCAATCCCTAACCATCTCATCGTTGTGATTCAGGAATATGGGTGTAAAACCCTTAGTTTAGAAAAACACTTGTTACCAAGTAACATATTGCTATCAAGTCATTTAACAACATGAACATGATTGTAGCAACACAGATATTTCTTATGGCTCATACAACCTATCAATCTCATATGTTACCTCTCACTATGAAACATAGCATATCATTATTTGCAAATCTTATAAAGTGCTCTCAGTGGATATGACATCATAACCCTTACCTGGCTATGATCACTTCTTGATAAAGACATGCATGACTAACACAATTGATAACATGCACATTATGTCTATATCAGAAAAATACAATTTATTTCCAATTCAAGTATAGAACACCACGACCGTGCTATCTTGCACAGTCGTGCAAGGGGAAGCCACCACGGCCGTGCTACCTTGCACGGTCGAGTTACAGAAGAATACCTCGATTGTGTCATATCACCACACCTGGTTTCTAGGGTTATGGTTTCCTATCCAATTCAATTAGGGTTATTCAACCCCCTTAGCTTAATAAGGCATGACAATTACTCATTTCATACTCAAGTATAGAGTTTCATGTTTAAAAGCATAACCCAAAGTTAGGGTTTAATTTTCATACCATCACATTTCCCTAGATTGGGGTTTACTATTCATGTTACATCTCATTACCCTAGATTAGCGTTTTCTATTCATTTTTCAATGAATTAAGATCATACTATCACTATGTATGAGGATTACTTCCATTAATACCCTCAAATTAGGTTAAGATTTATTAACCATTATAATTAGGGTTTTCATGATCTCACTATGATGGATCATACCCTAATTAGATATATTCTTACATATTGAAGGTTTATTACTTGATTCTTATTCATTTAAGGAGTCTTTTCTCTCCTCATTCTATCAAATGATGTTTACATCACTCTTGATTAGGCTAAGTCAAATCAACCTTGTCATCATGGTTTATATCACTACTATTGTGATCATTAGGATTCACTTGATCAAAGGGTATTGGCTACTCTATCCCATCAAGGGTACTTTTGTAATGTTCACCATTGATTATAACATGCATTAATCCACAAATTACTTGGTCCCTTAATCACTTTAGGTATCTCTAAGGTTTAGGTTAATCAACCACTAAACCATCTTGACTACTAAGGCATCAAACGTTCTTGACCTTTTTAGACCTCAAACGGTCTTACACACCAAACCCCCAAATGGTCTTGGATGGACCTTGAAACCGTTTGGTGTCGTTGGCCGTTTGGTCTAGTTTGACTTTTGAAACTATTTGGTAAAGTGCACACTCAAGACCGTTTGCCCAAGGTGAGGTGAAAACTGTTTGGCCATGAAGACCGTTTGGCCAAGTTTGACTTTTGAAACCACATGGACAAATCGATCTTGAAACCGCATGAGATCAAACGGTTTGGGATTGTTTGGTCCCAAATGGTCTTGAGACTGTTTGGTCCAAAACGTTCTTGAGACCGTTTGGACCCAAACAGTCTTGAGACTGTTTGGTCCAAACCACCTCAAAACCGTATGGACCAAAAAGTGTCTCAACCACTTCAATTGAGTTGGGGTTACCAACATTGAACCCCTCAATCAACCATGCACTTATTAGCCACTTATCAATTGAGTCAATTAGGTCAACCCTCAAATGATTTGACACTCAATTGTCCCTCAATTGATCATCAATTAGGACTTGGATCAATTGAATTAGGGTTTGGGATTGATTACTCTTCAACCTACATCAACATGAGTATAATTGAGTTGCAACCATTGAACCATCATTCAATTTGGTCATGACCTGACACCAAATGGTCTTGGGATAGTTTGGATGACCTCCAAACGGTCTTGAGACCGTTTTCTCAAGTTCACATCAATAACTAACTCAACCAATTAAGGTTTGACTCATTGATTTTATCATTAGGTCATTAATCAATTTTACTTCAACTTGTTATCCTTAGATTTTCAACCTCTTGACCATAGTCAACCCTAGACCTCCAAACGGTCTTGGGTGACCCCAAACGGTCTTGGGATCTTTTGGACATCCTCCAATCGGTCTTGAGACCGTTTTCCCATTATGTCATCAAAAACCAAGTCATTTACTTAAGGGTTAAACCCTAGGTTTGGTCACCAAATCAGCACTTAATTGCTCAACAACTTGATATCATTGGACTCTAAATTAGTCAATCCTACTTAAACCTAGACCTACAAACGGTCTTGAGTTATCACCAAACGGTCTTCAGACCGTTTGGGTGATCCCCAAATGGTTTTGAAACCGTTTGGGCCACTCAACCCAAACTTCAACATGATTCAATTATTGAAATCAGCAAATAACCCGATTAGGGTTTAGGTGATTGATATGCCTTCAATTGATGATTTATTTGGAATTAGATGATGATTTTTGGTAGTTGATTAGTCCATATTATTAAAAACAGACCTCCAAATTTTCAATGCCTGGTCAACATATCCAAATGGTCTTAAACTGTTTGCTTCTATGCGGTTTGTGAAACTGTTTGCATTCAAACGGTTTAAAACCGTTTGCTCCCAAACAGTTTGGGAAACCGTTTACAAAAGTTGAGAGGCCGTTTGCTAAAGCAAGATTTAGGATAAACATAGATATTAACGTCATCATCTTCTACCTCAAGAACAGGGGTGGTTCTTCATGGAAATAAGAACAAGAACACACAAAGGTGTCTAAAGAAGAAGAATAAGCATATATACTAGGAGAAGAGGATGCATTAACAAAGCTTAACGGTTAGAATTATAAAACCCACCTTAAGATCTGATCTAGAGCTCCAAGATTCGTAGATTTAATGGTGGATGAAGATCGAGGTTGCCAAAGGTCCGTTCCTCATGTTTTGGATGGAGAAGATGACTAGAAAGAAGAATTGTGTAAGGAAAACTACTAAACCAACCTTGTATTAGAGTTTTCACCATGAATTTGGGATAGATGGTGGTCCAAACTTACCATACCAACTTGGTCGTCCTTCCCCTGCTCCTGAGATCCTCCTTAGTCGGCCAAAGCAAGAAGATGAGAAAAGAAACTAAGGGAAACGTTCGCTTGCTTTGTTGTTAAAGATGTTATATATATTTTTGGATATTTTCAAGGAAAAGAAGTTTATCTCTTTTATTTCTTATACATATCCCCCAAGTCCTTCTAAAATTCTTGGCCACGTTTCCTCCTTCTTTCCTTATAAAAAGCTCCTCCTTTTCCCAAGGTTAAAAGGTAAAGAAACCAAACACCTTACTAAGTTGCATATATAAAAGGGCCATTTTGCTTAAAACTTGGTTATTTAAATATTAAGGTTATCTTTCTTACATGATTATTCAAATGCGGTGCCTCTTTCATTTTCTTTGCTTTAATTGATGCCAAGAAACATGAGAGATACTCTAGAAGGTATATATTACATGTTGCACCCTATATTTTGGGTAAATTGCATTTTACACCAAAACTAGGTTTTAAAGCACAAGGATTGCTCTACAAGCTATATCTTGGTGCTCAAGCGTGTGGAATCCATACCACTACATCATATTCATTCTTATGATGTCTCATCATCAGAGGAACATCTTTACATGTGCAATTTGCAAGTTAACCCCTCGATTTGGGTAATTTGCACATTAGTCCAAAATTAACAAAACAATATTGCAACATTGTTCAAAAAGGACTGAAATGGAAATATAAGTTCCTCAAAAGCTTTAATTACTTTTCATTAGTTAACCACAAGCATCTAATCACATATTTAAGCAAAACACCTATGGTTAGTTCATAACCCAGGTCAGAGATGTTACAAATTATCCACCCCTTACAAGGATTTCGTCCCTGAAATCAACAATACATATTAAGAGAAAAGAGCAGGGTATTTCCTTCTCATCTCTTCCTCTAGTTCCCATGTGGCTTCTTCAACACCATGATGATTCCAGATGACTTTCACAAGACTTATGTCTTTCTTTTTCAGCTTTTTAATTCTTATCAAGGATCGATACAGGTCCTTCTTCATAAGATATATCATCATTCAATTCTACTTCCATAGGTTGTAGAACTGATTATGTATCAGGGTGACATTTCCAAAGCATGGAAATGTGAAACACAGGGTGTAACCTCTGTAACTCTAGTGGTAACTCTTGCTTATAGGCTACTCTTCCAATCCAATCAACGATTGGATAAGGCCCCATAAACCTAGGAGCTAACTTCCCTTTCCTTCCAAATCTAAGAAATCCTTTCCATGGTGAGACTTTGAGGTACACTCTGTCTCCAACCTGGAATTCTTAGGGTCTATGACACTTATCAACATAAGATTTCTGCCTATCCTGTGTAGTCTTTATATGTTGTTGTATTACTTTAATCTTCTCGGTGGTCTGCTGCACAAGATCTGGACCTAAAAGTTGATATTCACCAGTTTCATGCCAACATAGGGGTGATCTACAACATCTACCATACAAAGCTTCATAAGGTGCCATGTCAATGCTATGTTGATAGATGTTGTTGTAGTCAAACTCTATCAAGCTTAGTGCAGATCCCAACTCCCTGTAAACTGAAGAACACATGCTCTAAGCAAGTCCTCCAAGGTCTATATAGTCCTTTCTGACTATTCATCAGTCTAAGGATGAAAGGTTGTACTATCCCTTAATTTTGTGCCTAAAGCTTTATGAAGTCGCTCCCAAAAATGAATCGTAAACTGGGAACCTCTGTCAGAAACGATGGTAATTGGGACTCCATGCAGCCGCACTATCTCATCAACATATAATTGTTCTAACCTCTCAGCAGAATAGGTTGTTTTCACAGGCAAGAAATGTGTTGTCTTCATCAACCTATCAACTATTACCCAGATGGAATCATGTCCTTTGGCTGTCCTGGGTAGACCAACCACAAAGTCTATGGTTACATGATCCCACATCCAATGTGGTATGGGTAAAGGTTGCATTGTTCCTACAGGCTTCTGGAGTACAACTTTATCTTGCTGACACATAGAACACCGCATAACGAACTCAGCAATGTCTTTCTTCATTCCATGCCACCATTACATATCTTTCAAGTTTTGATACATCTTGGTGCTTCCTGGATGCATAGCATAAATCAAAGAATGTTCTTCTTCGAGGACTAACTTTCTCAAGTTATCCACCTCCGGTACTATCATTCTACCATGAAAACTGGCTACTTGATCATCTGATTCATGGAAACCATCTCGTTTCTCACTACCATACTCTGATCTAATATGTTGAACTGTAGCATCAACTTGTTGTGCCTCCTTGATCTGCTGTCTCAAAGTAGGTTTTATGTGCATCTCATCTAACAACCCGAGTAACAATGATACTTTTAATTGTACATTGTCTTGCCTTAAGTAGATAAGCATATCCCTTCTAGAGCACACCAAGGAATTCAGTTGTGCTCTATCTAAAGCTGGTGTTGCTAATTTCCTACTCAAAGCATCTGCAACCACATTGACCTTCCCTGGATGGTAATCAATTGTACAGTCATAATCTTTGATTAACTCCATCCAGCAACATTGCCTCATGTTAAGCTCATGCAGAGAAAAGATATACTTAAGCTTCTTCTGATCAGTGAAAATATGGAATGTTTCTCCATAAAGATAATGTCTCCAGATCTTTAAGGCATGAACCACAACAGCTAGTTCTAGATCGTGTGTCAGATAATTCTCCTTGTGTTTCTTAAGATGTCGGGAAGCAAAAGAAATCACTTGTTTATCCTGCATCAACACACATCCTAGTCCATTCTTGGAGGCATCACAGAAAACTATATATCCTTTCCCTTACTTGGGTAACACAAGTACATGTGCACTTGTCAACCTTTCCTTCAACAACTGAAATGATTGTTGACACTTGTCACTCCAGGTAAAAGCAACATCCTTCTTGGTCAACTTAGTTAAGGGTAAATCTATAGAACTGATGTTCTTAATGAACCTCCGATAATAGCCTACCAACGCTAAGAAACTATGGATCTCTGTCGGTGTCTTTGGCTTCTCCCAAAGAAGAATGGATTCTACCTTTTTATGGTCAACACGAATACCCGAGACAGATATCACGTGTCCAAGGAAAGATACTTTTGGTAACCAGAACTCACACTTGCTAAACTTAACATATATCTTGTGTTCTCCTAGAAAAGTTAGAGCCTAACGAAGATGTTGTTCATGTTGCTGAGCATCCCTACTACAGACCAGGATGTCATCCATGAAGACAACAACACACTGATCAAGAAAAGGTCGGGAGATTCTATTCATGAGTTCCATAAATGCAGCTGGTGCATTAGTTAGTCCAAACGACATAATTGTGAACTCATAGTGATCATACCTCGTCCTAAACGCAGATTTTGGTATGTCACTATCCTTAATATGTAGCTGGTGATATCCTGATCTCAAATCTATCTTTGAGAAGATACTTGCACCACACAACTGGTCAAAAAGATCATCAATTCTCAGTAGAGGATACTTATTCTTTATCGTTACTTTATTTAATTGGCTGTAATCAATGCAAAACTGCATTGATCCTTCTTTCTTCTTAACAAAAAGGACCGGAGCACCCCAAGGCGAGGTACTTGGTCAGATGTAACCCTTCTCGAGCAATTCTTGCAGCTATTTCTTGAGTTCTGCCATCTGAGCAGGCGCCATCCTATACGGTGTTTCTGCTATAGGTTGCGTGTATGGGATTAAATTGATCTCAAAATCAATCTCTCGAGGCAGCGGTACACCTGGAAGTTCTTCAGGAAATACATCTACAAATTCCCTGACTATAAGAACTTCAGCAGGGTTAGGACTATCCTTGGCAGTATCTACCACATGGGCCAAGAATGGATAACATCCTTGCCTCATCAGCTTCTCAACAACCATAGCTGACACAAGACAGGTGGGTAGAATCTTTCTTTGTCCTTGAAAGATCCATGTTTCACTATCATCAGCAAACACAACTTGCTTGGACTTACAATCCAAGACAACCTTATACCTTTCTAAGGTATCCATCCCAAGGATTATATCAAATCCATGCATCTGAAGTGGTATAAGATCCACTTGAATGCGATGTTCAGAAAAGAAGAGGATGTAGGGATAACATACCTCCTGCAACACAACAGATCCCCTCATGGAGTTTCTAGAAACAAACTATCTGCTCTATGACTTATAGTTAGTCGTAGTCAAGAATCACTCTTCGAGTGATAAAAGAGTGCGTAGCGCCTAGATCAATTAAAATAGATACAACGCAAGATGTAGACATATCAGAATATAATAATTCCATCTGACCTGCCAGAACCCGAGGGTTGATCACTGCATCAGGTGGATTCATCGCGTAGAATCTCGTTGTTGCCTGTGGTTGATTTGGTGCTCAATGACTAGGTGTCGATGATCCAACTTGGGACGCTTGTCCACATCCTCTAGCGTTACCTGGAAACTGTTGTCTTTGAGATCCTTACTGACTCTGCCTTTGAGGTTGAGTCACACTCACTTCTCTGGCTCTGCAGTCCTTCATGAGATGTCCCATCTTACCATATATATAACAGCTTCTATTTAGTTGTTGTGGTTTGGGTGGTCCTGTAACCGATATAGATGTTGAGCTATGGGCTCCTTCCAAAGGTAAGCTTCATCCTCTACCCCTATTTGACATCCACTGTGTCTGGGTATTTGATCTAGGTGGTGGTGTAGGTACAGAAAACCTAGGTTTCTTGAAACCTTTAGATGAATATCCTTGGAATTGGGGATACATCCTCTTATTCTGGGTCTGTCTCTTCTCTACTACAAACCTCTCTGCTGTCCTGATAGATTTCATAAAGGTAGCAAACCTTTCTCTATTCTCTAGAGCAGACACGGGACTAGTCAATTCAGCGTTTAGTCCTTTCTCAAAATGCCTAATCCTTTATTCATCTATAGTTGCCATATGCGGACAGAACTGCAAAAGCTCCATGAACATAGCCTTGTACTCACTAATGTTCATAGTTCCCTATCTTAGCCTCTCAAACTGAGAGATTTTCTCATCCAGAAATGTCTTAGGGAAATATCTATTAATAAATTCCTATCAAAAAACTTCCCATGCAATCTCCACACCTGGCCTCTTCTATTCTTCCATGGTCCACCATTGACCAGCACTCCACTCGAGAAGATACACAACATATCTAACCTTTTCAGCTTCTGGGATGTTTAGGATTCTAAAGACCTTCTCTAGTTCAGTTAACCACAAGTCAGCATCTACTGGATCATCTGTTCCAACATACTATGTGGCTCCAAGTCGGAAAATTTGTTCAAACGTCTTTCTGGTTCCATGTCCTTCAGGATGGGTAGGTGCCTTAGGTGCAGGTATAGGCATCCTATCAGTCATATGTGTCATGGCAGTCATAAACCGCCCAAACATGGCTTGAACGGCTGGGTTCCCCATGTCAGTTGGATTGAAATGGGGTGGTTCAAGCATAGGTTCTTCTATTTCTGGGTTTCTTGCACCTTGTCTGGGTGCAGGAACACTACTCTCTGCAACATTATCCTCATGTGGTCTAGACATCCTTAGTCTTATCTTCTTCTCCTGAGGAGCAGAAGACACTATCAGATATACTGGGAAGCACTAGAACAGACTCAACATCCTAAGTCCTATGTCTCTGTAGACTCAACAAACCTAGAGCTCTAATACCACTAAATTGTGATGATACTTCTCGGTAAATGAGATCAACAAATGCGGAAGTGATTAACTAGCAGCAGAATTATTAAAAATCACTAAATTGTGAAACTTTTTGTAAAGAGATCTACAAACGGAAAAAACTCTTTCATAAAGAAACATGGTGAGTTATTTACAAACTGATCCATCATTACATCTCTATAATAATCACATCTCGAGGGTTACAAACATCAACTACCTTGTTAACTGTACAAGGCAAGATACAAAAATCTCGAAGCATTACACCTAAATCTCAAATCTATAATAAACATCTACTGACTCCTAAGACCTGAGAGTACAGAGATACTATCTACAAGACTTGACAGATAGTGTCTCCACCTGAGGATCACTGTTGTCCCTGATGTTGTTGTTGTTGTTGCACACCCATTGATGGGTTCCTACGTCCTCGGCGTCTACCTAAAAAGTCGAATCCCACGGGGGTGAGAAAATTGAATAATTGTCTCAGCGAGAGTTATAACTCTCTGCCAGAAGCGTTGTTATTGCAATAATGTAATAACATTGAGCAGTAGAGCAATAAATGTTCAACAATAGATAAAACATTGAATAAGCTATGCACAACAATATTATTTTAAGCAGTCATTTCAATTATAACTTGATTGAATGACAAGACATATATCAATAAGGAATATGAAGAACATGTATACTAGTTATTTAACTAGAGCACTGTAAACAATGTATCATCAATCATTGTTTCTCGTAGTTCAACCTAAACAGTTATGCTATATGGTTGATTACATCTTTCAAACATATTTATGCCCTGAGGAGATGAGTTACACCTCTCATACTCCAACCGACTATTACGAAATCGCAATCGGTACCATACATAGGTCATCAGAAGAGCTAGATTCCTATGACCTTATCCTCCTCAGTCAGTATGAGGAACGACATGTAGGACATCTTGTGTCTCTGCCATAATAGCTTTCCAGGGTATTCTGGAAACTTCGTTATTAGAGTTACATTGGCGTTCTGTACTCCCTTCGCCATTGAGGGATTTCTTGTTTATCTCTGATCGATGCGGCATTAACAATATCATCGGGAGATTAGTGATACATCATCTCTGCATAAACATATAATGAAGGATTGAGAGATTAAAGGTACATCTCACATCAAATGCTATATTAGGACGTAAGGATATTCACGTCCATAACCCCCACATACTCAAAAGTTTGCTCTCCAGGAGTTACCTTAGGAAAACCTGTTTCACCATCATTTAACTTCTGACAATGATGGATCTATGGTTAGGTCTCTACATGATATCATTATACTTCATTATTTAAGTACATTATGGCATTATTTTAGCATCAGACATGTTTTCAAACATAAACCAATAAGAAAATTGCTATAAAGAAAGAGTAATAATTGTATCAAGTTCATATCACATCCAGTTATCATTGGGATATCAATCCCTAACCATCTCATCATTGTGATTCAGGAATATGGGTGTTCAAACCCTTAGTTCAGATAAACACTTGTTACCAAGTAACATATTTCTATCAAGTCATTTAACAACATGAACATGATTGTAGCAACGCAGATATTTCTTATGGCTCATACAGCATATCAATCTCATATGTTACCTCTCACTAGGAAACATAGCATATCATTATTTGCAAAGCTTATAAAGTGCTCTCAGTGGATATGACATCATAACCCTTACCTGGCTATGATCACTTCTTGATAAAGACCTGCATGACTAACACAATTGATAACATGCACATTATACCTATATCAGCACAATACAATTTATTTCCAATTCAAGTATAGAACACCACAGCCGTGCTATCTTGCACGGTCGTGCAAGGGGAAGCCACCACGGCCGTGCTACCTTGCATGGTTGAGTTATAGAAGAATACCACGATCGTGTCATATCACCACACCTGGTTTCTAGGGTTAGGGTTTCCTATCCAATTCAATTAGGGTTATTCAACCCCCTTAGCTTAATAAGGCATGATAATTACTCATTTCATACTCAAGTATAGAGTTTCATGCTTAAAAGCATAACCCAAAGTTAGGGTTTACTTTTCATACCATCACATTTCCCTAGATTAGGGTTCACTATTCATGTTACATCTCATTACCCTAGATTAGCATTTTCTATTCATTTTTCAATGAATTAAGATCATACTATCACTATGTATGAGGATTACTTCCATTAATACCCTCAAATTAGGTTAAGATTTATTAACCATCATAATTAGGGTTTTCATGATCTCACTATGATGGATCATACCCTAATTAGATATATTCTTACATATTGAAGGTTTATTACTTGATTCTTATTCATTTAAGGAGTCTTTTCTCTCCTCATTATATCAATTGATGTTTACATCACTCTTGATTAGGCTAAGTCAAATCAACCTTGTCATCATGGTTTATATCACTACTATTGTGATCATTAGGATTCACTTGATCAAAGGGTATTGGCTACTCTATCCCATCAAGGGTACTTTTGTAATGTTCACCATTGATTATGTCATGTATTAATCCACTAATTACTTGGTCCCTTAATCACTTTAGGTATCTCTAAGGTTTAGTTTAATCAACCACAAAACCATCTTGACTACTAAGGCATCAAACGTTCTTGACCTTTTTAGACCTCAAACGATCTTGCACACCAAACCCCCAAATGGTCTTGGATGGACCTTGAAACCGTTTGGTGTCATTGGCCGTTTGGTCTAGTTAGACTTTTGAAACCGTTTGGTAAAGTGCACACTCAGGACCGTTTGCCCAAGGTGAGGTGAAGACTGTTTGGTCATGAAGACCGTTTGGCCAAGTTTGACTTTTGAAACCACATGGAGAAATCGATCTTGAAACCGCATGAGATCAAACGGTTTGGGATCGTTTGGTCCCAAATGGTTTTGAGACCGTTTGGTCCAAAACGTTCTTGAGACCGTTTGGACCCAAACAGTATTGACACCGTTTGGTCCAAACCACCTCAAAAGCGTATGGACCAAAAAGTGTCTCAACCACTTCAATTGAGTTGGGGTTACCAACATTGAACCCCTCAATCATCCATGCACTTATTAGCCACTTATCAATTGAGTCAATTAGGTCAACCCTCAACTGATTTGACACTCAATTGTCCCTCAATTGATCATCAATTAGGACTTGGATCAATTGAATTAGGGTTTGGGATCGATTACTCTACAACCTACATCAACATGAGTCTAATTGAGTTGCAACCATTGAACCATCATTCAATTTGGTCATGACCTGACACCAAACGGTCTTGGGATATTTTGGATGACCTCGAAACAGTCTTGAGACCGTTTTCTCAAGTTGACATCAATAACTAACTCAACCAATTAAGGTTTGACTCATTGATTTGATCATTAGGTCATTAATCAATTTTACTTCAACTTGTTATCCTTAGATTTTCAACCTCTCGACCATAGTCAAACCTAGACCTCCAAACGGTCTTGGGTGACCCAAAACGGTCTTGGGATCTTTTGGACATCCTCCAATCGGTCTTGAGACCGTTTTCCCATTATGTCACCAAAACCCAAGTCATTTACTTAAGGGTTAAACCCTAGGTTTGGTCACCAAATCAGCACTTAATTTCTCAACAACTTGATATCATTGGACCCTCAATTAGTCAATCCTACTTAAACCTAGACTTACAAACGGTCTTGAGTTATCACCAAACGGTCTTCAGACCGTTTGGGTGATCCCCAAATGGTTTTGAAACCGTTTGGGCCACTCAACCCAAACTTCAACATGATTCAATTATTGAAATCAGCAAATAACCCGATTAGGGTTTAGGTGATTGATATTCCTTCAAATGATGATTTATTTGGAATTAGATAATGATTTTTGGTAGTTTATTATTCCAAATTATTAAAAACATACCTCCAAATGGTCAACGCCTGGTCAAAACATCCAAACGGTCTTAAATTGTTTGCTTCTATGCAGTTTGTGAAACTGTTTGCATTCAAACGATTTAAAACCGTTTGCTCCCAAACTGTTTGGGAAACCGTGTGCAAAAGTTGGGAGATCGTTTGCTAAAGCAAGATTTAGGATAAACATAGATATTAACGTCATCATCTTATACCTCAAGAACAGGGGTGGTTCTTCATGGAAATAAGAACAAGAACACACAAAGGTGTCTAAAGAAGAAGAATAAGCATATATACTAGGAGAAGAGGATGCATTAACAAAGCTTAAGGGTTAGAATTATAAAACCCACCTTAAGATCTGATCTAGAGATCCAAGCTTCGTAGATTTCATGGTGGATGAAGCTCAAGGTTGTCCAAGGTCCGTTCTTCAAGTTTTGGATGGAGAAGATGGCTAGAAAGAAGAATTGTGTAAAGAAAACTACTAAACCAACCTTGTATTAGAGTTTTCACCATGAATTTGGGATAGATGGTGGTCCAAAATTACCAAACCAACTTGGTCGTCCTTCCCCTGCTCCTGAGATCCTCCTTAGTCGGCCAAAGCAAGAAGATGAGAAATGAAACTAAGGGAAACGTTCCCTTGCTTTGTTGTTAAAGAAGTTATATATATTTTTGGATATTTTCAAGGAAAAGAAGTTTATCTCTTTTATTTCTTAAACATATCCCCCAAGTCCTTCTCCACTTCTTGGCCACGTTTCCTCCTACTTTCCTTATACATATATCCTCCTTTTCCCAAGGTTAAAAGGTAAAGAAACCAAACACCTTACTAAGTTGCATATATAAAAGGGACATTTTGCTTAAAACTTGGTTATTTAAATATTAAGGTTATCTTTCTTACATGATTATTAAAATGAGGCGCCCCTCTCATTTTCTTTGCTTTAATTGATGACAAGAAACATGAGAGATACTCTAGAAGGTATATATTACATGTTGTACCCTATATTTTGGGTAAATTGCATTTTACACAAAAACTAGGTTTTAAAGCACAAGGATTGCTCTACAAGCTATATCTTGGTGCTCAAGCGTGTGGAATCCATAAAACTACATAATATTCATTCTTATGATGTCTCATCATCAGAGGAATATCTTTACATGTGCAATTTGCAAGTTAACCCCTCAACTTGGGTAATTTGCACATTAGTCCAAAATTAACAAAACAATATTGCAACATTGTTCAAAAAGGACTAAAATGGAAATATAAGTTCCTCAAAAGCTTTAATTACTTTTCATAAGATAACCACAAGCATATAATCACATATTTAAGCAAAACACCTAGGGTTAGTTCATAACCCAGGTCAGGGATGTTACAAATTATCCACCCCTTACAAGGATTTCGTCCCCGAAATCAACAATACATATTAAGAGAAAAGAACATGGTATTTCCTTCTCATCTCTTCCTCTAGTTCCCATGTGGCTTATTCAACACCATGATGATTCCAGATGACTTTCACAAGACTTATATCTTTCTTTTTCAGCTTTTTAATTCTTATCAAGGATCGATACAGGTCCTTCTTCATCAGATATATCATCATTCAATTCTACTTCCCTAGGTTGCAAAATTGATTCTGTATTAGGGTGACATTTCATAAGCATGGAAATGTGAAACACAGGGTGTAACCTCTGTAACTCTAGTGGTAACTCTAGCTTATAGGCTACTCTTCCAATCCATTCAATGATTGGATAAGGCCCCATAAACCTAGGAGCTAACTTCCCTTTCCTTCCAAATCTAAGAACTCCTTTCCATGGTGAGACTTTGAGGTAAACTCTGTCTCCAACCTGGAATTCTAAGGTTCTACGACTCTTATCAACATAAGATTTCTGCCTATCCTGTGTAGTCTTTATATGTTGTTGTATTACTTTAATCTTCTCGGTGGTCTGCTGCATAATATCATGACCTAAAAGTTGATATTCATCAGTTTCATGCCAACATAGGGGTGATCTACAACATCTACCATACAAAACTTCATAAGATGCCATTTCAATGCTATGTTGATAGATGTTGTTGTAGGCAAACTCTATCAAGCTTAGGTGCAGATCCCAACTCCCTGTAAACTGAAGAACACTTGCTCTAAGCAAGTCCTCCAAGGTCTCTATAGTCCTTTATGACTGTTCATCAGTCTAAGGATGAAAGGTTGTACTAAACCTTAATTTTGTGCCTAAGGATTTATGAAGTCGCTCCCAAAAATGACTCGTAAACTGGGTACCTCTGTCAGAAATGATGGTAATTGGGACTCCATGCAGTCGCACTATCTCATCGACATATAACTGTGCTAACTTCCTAGAAGAATAGGTTGTTTTGACAGGCAAGAAATGTGTTGTCTTCATCAACCTATCAACTATTACCCAGATGGAATCATGTCCTTTGGCTGTCCTGGGTAGACCAACCACAAAGTCCATGGTTACATGATCCCACTTCCAATGTGGTATAGGTAAATGTTGCATTATTCCTGTAGGCTTCTGGTGTACAACTCTATCTTGTTGACACACAGAACACCGCATAACGAACTCAACAATGCCTTTCTTCATTCCATGCCACCATTACATATCTTTCAAGTTTTGATACATCTTGTTCTTCCTGGATGCATAGCATAAATCAAAGAATGAGCTTCTTCAAGGACTAACTTTCTCAAGTTATCCACATCTGGTACTATCATTCTACCATGAAAACAGGCTACTTGATCATCTGATTCATGGAAACCATCTCGTTTCTCACTACCATACTCCAATCTAATATGTTGAACAGTAGCATCAACTTGCTGTGCCTCCTTGATCTTCTGTCTCAAAGTAAGTTTTATGTGCATCTCAGCTAACAACCCAGCTAACAATGATACTTTTAATTGTACATTGTCTTGCCTTAACGAGATAAGCATATCCCTTCTAGAGCACACCAAGGAATTCAGTTGTGCTCTATCTAAAGCTGGTGTTGCTGATTTCCTACTCAAAGCATCTGCAACCACATTGACCTTCCCTGGATGGTAATCAATTGTACAGTCATAATCTTTGATTAACTCCATCCAGCAGCATTGCCTCATGTTAAGGTCATGCTGAGAAAATATATACTTAAGGTTCTTCTGATCAGTGAAAATCTGGAATGTTTCTCCATATAGATAATGTCTCCAGATCTTCAAGGCATGAACCACAGTAGCTAGTTCTAGATTGTGTGTCGGATAATTCTCCTTGTGTTTCTTAAGATGTCAGGAAGCAAAAGAAATCACTTGTTTACCCTGCATCAACACACATCCTAGTCCATTCTTGGAGGCATCACAGAAAACTATATATCCTTTCCCTTACTTCGGTAACAGAAGTATAGGTGCACTTGTCAACCATTCCTTCAAAAACTGAAATGATTGTTGACACTTGTCACTCTAGGTAAAATCAACATCCTTCTTGGTCAACTTAGTTAAGGGTAAATCTATGGAACTGATGTTCTTAATGAACCTCCGATAATAGCCTGCCAACCCTAAGAAACTACGGATCTCTATCGGTGTCTTCAGCTGCTCCCAAAGCATAATAGATTCTACCTTTTTATGGTCAACACGAATACCCAAGATAGATATCACGTGTCCAAGGAAAGATACTTTTGGTAACCAGAACTCACACTTGCTAAACTTACCATATATCTTGTGTTCTCCTAGCAAAGTTAGAGCCTAACGAAGATGTTGTTCATGTTGTTGAGCATCCCTACTATAGACCAGGATGCCATCTATGAAGACAACAACACACTGATCAAGAAAAGGTCGGAAGATTCTATTCATGAGTTCCATAAATGCAGATGGTGCATTAGTTAGTCCAAACGACATAACTGTGAACTCATAGTGATCATACCTCGTCCTAAAGGCAGATTTTGGTATGTCACTATCCTTAATACGTAGTTGGTGATATCCTGATCTCAAATCTATCTTTGAGAAGATACTTGCACCACGCAACTGGTCAAAAAGATCATCAATTCTCGGTAGAGGATACTTATTCTTTATCGTTACTTTATTTAATTGACTGTAATCAATGCACAACCGCATTGATCCATCTTTCTTCTTAACAAAAAGGACCGGAGCACCCCAAGGCAAGGTACTTGGTCGGATGAAACCCTTCTCGAGCAACTCTTGCAGCTATTTCTTGAGTTCTGCCATCTCAGTAGGCGCCATCCTATACGGTGTTTGTGCTATAGGTTGCGTGTATGGGATTAAATTAATCTCAAAATCAATCTCTCAAGGCGGCGGTACACCTGGAAGTTCTTTAGGAAATACATCTACAAATTCCCTGACTATCGGAACTTCAGCAAGGTTAGGACTATCCTTGGTAGTATCTACCACATGGGCCAAGAATGGATAACATCCTTGCCTCATCAGCTTCTCAACAACCATAGCTGACACAAGACAGGTGGGTAGAATCTTTCTTTCTCCTTGAAAGATCCATGTGTCACTATCATCAGCAAACACAACTTGCTTGGACTTACAATCCAGGACAACCTTATACCTTTCTAAGGTATCCATCCCAAGGATTATATCAAATCCATGCATCTGAAGTGGTATAAGATCCACTTGAATGTGATGTTTAGTAAAGAAGAGGATGCAGGGATAACATACCTCCTGTAACACAACAGATCCCCTCAACGGTGTTTCTAGCAACAAACTATCTGCTCTATGACTTATAGTCAAGTCGTAGTCAAGAATCACTCTTCGAGTGATAAAGGAGTGTGTAGTGCCTGGATCTATTAAAACACATAAAACGCAAGATGTAGATATATCAAAATATAATAATTCCATCTGACCTGCCACAACCCGAGGGTTGATCACTACACCAGGTGGATTCATCGCGTAGAATCTCGTTGTTGCCTATGGTTGATTCAGTTCTCGATGACTAGGTGCTGATGATCCAGCTTGGGATGCTTGTCCACATCCTCTAGCGTTACCTGGAAACTTTCGTCTTTGAGATCTTTGCTGACTCTGCCTTTGAGGTTGACTCACACTCACTTCTCTGGCTCTGCAGTCCTTCATGAGATGTCCCATCTTACCATATATATAACAACTTCTATTCAGTTGTTCTGGTTTGGGTGGTCCTGTAACCGATATATATGTTGAGCTATGGTCTCCTTCCAAAGGTAAGCTTTGTCCTCTACCCCTATTTGACTTCCACTCTGTCTGGGTATTTGATCTAGGTGGTGGTGTAGGTACAGAAAACCTAGGTTTCTTGAAACCTTTAGATGAAGATCCTTGGAATTGGGGATACATTCTCTTGTTCTGGGTCTGTCTCTTATCTACTACAAACCTCTCTACTCTCCTGATAGATTCCATAAAGGTAGCAAACCTTTCTCTATTCTCTAGAGAAGACATGGGACTAGTCAATTCAGCGTTTAGTCCTTTCTCAAAATGCCTAATCCTTTCTTCATCTATAGTCGCCATATGCGGACAGAACCGCAAAAGCTCTATGAACTTAGCCTTGTACTCACTAATGTCATAGTTCCCTGTCTTAGCCTCTCAAACTGAGAGATTTTCTCATCTAGAAACGTCTTAGGGAAATATCTATTGATAAATTCCCATCAGAAAACTTCCCATGCAATCTCCACACCTGGCCTCTTCTGTTCTTCCATGGTCCACCAATGACCAACACTCCACTTGAGAAGATACACAGCATGTCTAACCTTTTCAGCTTCTGGGATGTTTAGGATTCTAAAGGCCTTCTCTAGTTCATTTAACCACAAGTCAGCATCTGCTGGGTCAGCTGTTCCAACATACTCTGTGGCTCCAAGTCAGAAAATTCATTCAAACATCTTTCTGATTCCTTGTCCTTCAGGATGGGTAGGTGCCTTAGGTGCAGGTATAGGCATCCTATCAGTCATATGTGTCATGGCAGTCATAAACAGCCAAACATGGCTTGAACGACTGGGTTCCCCATGTCAGTTGGATTGAACTGGGGTGGTTCAAGCACAGGTTCTTCTATTTCTGGGTTTCTTGCACCTTCTCTGGGTGCAGGAACACTACTCTCTGCAACATTTTCCTCGTGTGGTCTAGACATCCTTAGTCTTATCTTCTTCTCCTGAGGAGCAGAAGACACTATTAGATATACAGGGAAGCACTAGAACAGACTCAACATCTAATGTCTTATGTCTCTGTAGACTCAGGAAACCTAGAGCTCTAATACCACTAAATTGTGACGATACTTCTCGGAAATGAGATCAACAAATGCGGAAGCGATTAACTAGCAGCAGAATTATTAAAAATCACTAAATTGTGAAACTTTTTGTAAAGATATCTACAAACGGAAAAAACTCTTTCATAAAGAAACATGGTGAGTTATTTACAAACTGATCCATCATTACATCTCTGTAATAATCACATCTCGAGGGTTACAAACATCAACTACCTTGTTAACTGTACAAGGCAAGATACAAAAATCTCGAGGCATTACGCCAAAATCTCAAATCTATAATAAACATCTACTGACTCCTAGAACTTGAGAGTACAGAGACGACACATAGGACATACTATCTACAAGACTTGACAGACAGTATCTCCACCTGAGGATCACTGTTGTCCCTGATGTTGCTATTGTTGTTGTTGTTGCACACCCACTGATGGGTTCCTACGTCCTCGACGTCTACCTAAAAAGTCGAATCCCACGGGGGTGAGACAATTGAATAATTGTCCCAGCGAGAGTTATAACTCTCCTCCAGAAGCATTGTTATTGCAATAATGTAATAACATTGAGCAGTAGAGCAATAAATGTTCAACAACAGATAAAACATTGAATAAGCTATCTACATCAATATTCTTTTAAGCAATCATTTCAATTATAACTTGATTGAATAACAAGACATATATCAATAAGGAATATGAAGAACATTTATACTAGTTATTTAACTAGAGAACTGTAAACAATGTATCATCAATCATTGTTTCTCGTAGTTCAACCTAAGCAGTTATGCTATGCGGCTGATTACATCTTTCAAACATATTTATGCCCTTAGGAGATGAGTTACACCTCTCATACTCCAAGTGACCATTACAAAATCCCAATCGGTACCATACATAGGTCATCAGAAGAGTCAGATTCCTATGACCTCATCCTCCTCAGTCAGTATGAGGAACAACATGCAGGACATCTTGTGTCTCTGCCATAATAGCTTTCCAGGGTATTCTGGCAACTTTTCTATTAGAGTTACAGTGGCGTTCTGTACTCTCTTCGCCATCGAGGGATATCTTGTTTATCTCTCATTGATGCGGTGTTAATAATATTATCGGGAGATTAGTGATACATCATCCCGACATAAACATATAATGAAGGATTGAGAGATTAAAGGTACATCTCACATCAAATCCTACATTAGGACGTAAGGATATTCGCGTCCATAACCCCCACATACTCAAAGTATGCTCTCCAGGAGTTCCCTTAGGAAAACATGTTCCACCATTATTTAACCTCTGATAATGATGGATCTATTGTCAGGGCTCTACATAATATCATTATACTTGATAATTTAAGTACATTATGGCATTCTTTTAGCATCGGACATGTTTTCAAACATAAACCAATAAGACAATTGCTATAAAGAAAGAGTACTAATTGTATCAAGTTCATATCACATCCAGTTATCTTTGGGATATCAATCCCTAACCATCTCATCATTATGATTCAAGAATATGGGTGTTCAAACCCTTAGTTAAGCAAAACACTTGTTACTAAGTAACCTATTGCTATCAAGTCATTTAACAACATGAACATGATTGTAGCAACGCAGATATTTCTCATGGCTCATACAGCCTACCAATGTCATATGTTACCTCTCACTAGGCAACATAGCATATCATTATTTGCAAAGCTTATAAAGTGCTCTCAATGGATATGAAATCATAACCCTTACCTGGCTATGATCACTTCTTTATAACGACTTGCATGACTAACACAATTGATAACATGCACATTATATCTATATCGACACAATACAATTTATTTCCAATTCAAGTATAGAACACCACGGTCGTGCTATCTTGCACGGTCGTGCAAGGGGAAGCCACAACGGTTGTGCTACTTTGCACGGTCGTGTTACAGAAGAATACCACGACCATGTCATATCACCACGGCTGGTTTCTAGGGTTAGGGTTTCCTATCCAATTCAATTAGGGTTATTCAACCCCCTTAGATTAATAAGGCATGATAATTCCTCATTTCATACTCAAGTATAGAGTTTCATTCTTAAAAGCATAACCCAAAGTTAGGGATTACAATTCATACCATCACATTTCCCTAAATTAGGGTTTATTATTCATGTTACATCTCATTACCCTAGATTAGGGTTTTCTATTCATTTTTCAATGAATTAAGATCATACTATCACTATGTATGAGGATTACCTCCATTAATGCCCTCAAATTAGGTTAAGATTCATTAACCATCATAATTAGGGTTTTCATGATCTCACTAAGATTGATCATACCCTAATTAGATATATTCTTACATATTGAAGGTTTATTACTTGATTCTTATTCATTTAAGGAGTCTTTTCTCTCCTCATTCTATCAAATGATGTTTACATCACTATTGATTAGGCTAAGTCAAATCAACCTTGTCATCATGGTTTATATCACTACTATTATGATCATTAGGATTCACTTGATCAAAGGGTATTGGCTACTCTATCCCATCAAGGGTACTTTTGTAATGTTCACCATTGATTATAACATGCATTAATCCACTAATTATTTTGTCCCTTAATCACTTTAGGTATCTCTAAGGTTTAGGTTAATCAACCACTAAACCATCTTGACCACTAAGGCATCAAACGTTCTTGACATTTTTAGACGTTAAACGGTCTTACACACCAAACCACCAAACGGTCTTGGATGGACCTTGAAACAATTTGGTGTCATTGACCGTTTGGTCTAGTTTGAATTTTGAAACCGTTTGGTAAAGTGCACACTCAAGACCGTTTGCCCAAGGTGAGGTGAAGACCATTTGGTCATGAAGACCGTTTGGCCAAGTTTGACTTTTGAAACCGCATGGATAAATCGATCTTGATACCGCATGAGATCAAACGGTTTGGGATCGTTTGGTCCCAAACATTCTTGAGACCGTTTGGACCCAAACGGTCTTGAGACCATTTGGTCTAAACCACCTCAAAACCGTATGGACCAAAAAGTGTCTCAACCACTTCAATTGAGTTAGGGTTACCAACATTGAACCCCTCAATAAACCATGCACATGTTAGCCACTTATCAATTGAGTCAATTAGGTCAACCCTCAACTGATTTGACACTCAATTGTCCCTCAATTGAGCATCAATTAGGACTTGGATCAATTGAATTAGGGTTTGGGATTGATTACTCTTCAATGTACATCAACATGAGTCTAATTGAGTTGCAACCATTGAACCATCATTCAATTTGGTCATGACTTGACCCCGAACGGTCTTGGGATCATTTGGATGACCTCCAAACGGTCTTGAGACCGTTTTCTCAAGTTAACATCAATAACTAACTCAACTTATTAAGGTTTGACTCATTGATTTGATCATTAGGTCATTAATAAATTGTACTTCAACTTGTTATCCTTAGATTTTCAACCTCTTGACCATAGTCAACCCTAGACCTCAAAACGGTCTTGGGTGACCCCCAAACGGTCTTGGGATCGTTTGGACTTTGCCCATTATGTCATCAAAAACCAAGTCATTTACTGAGGGGTTGAACCCTAGGTTTGGTCACCAAATCAGCACTTAATTTCTCAACAACATGATATCATTGGACCCTCAATTGGTCAACCCTACTTAACCCTAGACCTCCAAATGGTCTTGGGTTATCACCCAACGGTCTTGAGACCGTTTGGGTGATCCCCAAATGGTTTTGAAACCGTTTGGGCCACTCAACCCAAACTTCAACCTGATTCAATTATTGAAATCAGCAAATAACCTGATTAGGGTTTCAGTGATTGATGCACCTTCAATTGATGATTTATTTGGAATTAGATGATGATTTTTGGTAGGTGATTAGTCCATATTATTAAAAACAGACCTCCAAATGGTCAACGCATCCAAACGGTCTTAAACCATTTGCTTCTATGCGGTTTGTGAAATCGTTTGCATTCAAACAGTTTATAACTGTTTGCTCCCAAATGGTTTGGGAAACCGTTTGCAAAAGTTGGGAGACTGTTTGCTAAAGCAAGGTTTAGGATAAACATAGATATTAACGTCATCATATTCTACCTCAAGAACAGGGGCGGTTCTTCATGGAAATAAGAACAAGAACACACAAAGGTGTCTAAAGAAGAAGAATAAGCATATATACTAGGAGAAGAGGATGCATTAACAACGCTTAAGGGTTAGAATTATAAAACCCGCCTTAAGCTCTGATCTAGAGCTCCAAGCTTCGTAGCTTTAATGGTGGATGAAGCTCCAAAGGTTGTCCAAGGTTCGTTCTTCAAATTTTGGATGGAGAAGATGGCTAGAAAGAAGAATTGTGTAAAGAAAACTACTAAACTGACCGTGTATTAGAGTTTTCACCATGAATTCGGGATAGATGGTGGTCCAAAATTACCAAACCAACTTGGTCGTCCTTCCTCTACTCCTGAGATCCTCCTTAGTCAGCTAAAGAAAGAAGATGAGAAAAG
The DNA here is from genome assembly GCA_963693085.1 of Alisma plantago-aquatica. Classification (NCBI taxonomy): domain Eukaryota; kingdom Viridiplantae; phylum Streptophyta; class Magnoliopsida; order Alismatales; family Alismataceae; genus Alisma; species Alisma plantago-aquatica. Next base: position 845,060,071 of record OY856409.1, read on the forward strand.
AAACTAAGGGAAACATTCCCTTGCTTTGTTGTTAAAGATGTTATATATATATTTTTGGATATTTTCAAGGAAAAGAAGTTTATCTCTTTTATTTCTCAAACATATCCCCCAAGTCCTTTTCCACTTCTAGGCCACATTTCCTCCTTCTTTGCTTATACAAAGCTCCTCCTTTTCCCAAGGTTAAAAGGTAAAGAAACCAAACACCTTACTAAGTTTCATATATAAAGGGCCATTTTTCTTAAAACTTGGTTATTTAAATATTAAGTTTATCTTTCTTACATGAATATTCAAATGAGGCGCCCCTCTCATTTTATTTGCATTAATTGATGCCAAGAAATATTAGAGATACTCTAGAAGGTATATATTACATGTTGCACCCTAGATGTTGGGTAAATTGCATTTTACACCAAAACTAGGTTTTAAAGCACAAGGATTGCTCTACAAGCTATATCTTGGTGCTCAAGCGTGTGGAATCTATACCACTACATCATATTCATTCTTATGATGTCTCATCATCAGAGGAACATCTTAACATGTGCAATTTGCAAGTTAACCCCTCAACTTGGGTAATTTGCACATTAGTCCCAAATTAACAAAACAATATTGCAACATTGTTCAAAAAGGACTGAAATGGAAATATAAGTTCCTCAAAAGCTTTAATTACTTTTCATACGATAACCACAAGCATCTAATCACATATTTAAGCAAAACACCTAGGGTTAGTTCATAACCTAGGTCAGGGATGTTACAAGAAGCTTTCCCATCATGTGTATAGACCCGATTAGCTTTCCTTTGTCGAATTTCCCAGTCAATCAAATAATTCATTAGTTGATAGCTACTAAAGGTAGCTCATTTGTGAAGGGGGAAAACCTAAAATACCCTTGGAGCAAACACCTTCATACCATGGCTCAACTGGGAGCCCCATGGTTCAAAAATCTCAAGAATGATAATATAACATCTAAGGAACATAATGTATGTGACAAATTGCAAAGAAAATCCCTCAATTGGGTAAATTGTAGAAAAATCCAAAATGTACAGAAAACTGCATAACTTGCTCAAGCAATGTCCAAATTGGACCAAATTTGACACATAAGCTTGTATTAAGATTTCAAAACATATAAAAAGGTTATATTAGGGTTCTAAGCATATAAATATGGTAATTAAGCTCATTCAACTTATTAAGAAAGTTTAGGGGCCTTATATCATATATGATTGCCCTCTCTTCAATGACTCGGCAATGCCTCATGTTGCCATACCTCATAGACTTCATATGGTGGTACCTCTACTAGAGAAAATAGCCATGGAATGAACAGCTAAAAACTCAATGGGTAGATCCTTCTGAACCTACCTAGGCATCAATTTGGAAAGGAGGATGTTGGTCTAATGAGCATCAACATGAGAGCAACAAACAAAGCAAAGAAAACTCCTAAGATCAACATTTGGTAGAACAATAGGAGACTAAACCTAGGAAAAATGTTGCAGAACATCTAGCCTTAGAAACTACAGATCCAGTACAACAAACACCAAATGGTCAGCCATGGGAGGGGGAAATTAGTGATGAACAGTTGCAAGAAATAAGTCTATATGGGCTGTCTAGAATAGCAGAGCCCACATTTCCAAACTTCGACATAAGGCCTTGTGAAGTATCTTTGGACTCTCTTTTCCTCATCACGGATAGATCAAAGGTAGACGAAAATCATGGGGATTTAGTCTTCGAAAGAAAAGGAATATGTGTGTTGAATGACTATCTCCAAGAAACTCTGAGAATAGGAGGCAACTTTGACTGTAAGTGTAATGACAGCTTATCAATTTCTTTCGGAGGATAGTATTCTAAATGCACACATGGCCTATTACCTACTTGTAGAGGTCATCTTTAACAACAAATAGTTAGGGGAAAAAGAATGCATGAAGTGGCCTATTGAACTTTCCTGAATTCATATTCATGTCAATCATTCATGACAATCATTGGACGCTTCTAGTGATAAACATTAAGGGAAAGACTATAGTATTATACTACAACTCTGATGTATCCTTTGCAATAAACAAGTATGCAAACATGAAGACATAAAAACACCAAAGAAGAATCTAATACATGCATAGAAGAAATTATAGACATGATCCATGAATTTGGCAAGGGGTACAAGTTTGTCACAAAAAATCTTCAAGAAACCACAATACTGCCACAGAAGCCCCCAACATCTCAAACTCACAAATGAATGTGGTTTTCATTGTCTGGATTGGATGACTACTCTATCTCTCAAGGACACAAAAATAGAGAGTCAAGAACTCTATCACACACTCGGAGGAGGATATGCCAGGATGTTGTTGCAGTCCCACTCGGCAGTCAAGGAACCTTCTTGCAATGAATAACCAAGCATGTTTTTTTCCACTATCTTTCCTTGACACTCTGGGACGGAGTGCATGATCAGTTTAAGGGGGTCTATAAATTCACATGAGAGGTATTTCTCTCATACTTTCTTTACCTTGAATCATTAATTTCCCTCTTTAATTGCCTAAATTTTGGAATTTTGGTTTTGCACATGTTCCTAAACGTGAAAATTTTGAAAAACAAATCTGAACAGTTAGAATTGAATATAACAAGAATAATTTTGGGACGGAATTTTCCTGGATATAGTCATAACTTCCATTGTTAGACTTACTTGTCTTCAGGGTAACTTATAGCATAATTATTTCAAGAACGACACTTTTGTAGATACTCAATTCACCTAAAATTCTGAGTGTGAAAATATTTTAGCGTCATCCTTACCTTAACATAATGTAAACACAAAAGATGCTTTCCACCCAAGATAAAATCTCAAAGTAAGGATGACTCAGTCTACTATGCTCCTGATTGATCACTTTGTTCCAAAGTACAGGTAAGAAAGTACAAAACTCTAGCAAAGAGGAAATAGCTACTCCTAGTTCGAAAATCCCCACTTGGGATCAAAATAGACTTGGTAGACAAAAAATTCGCTTGAAATCATATAATCCCCAGGCCTACAAGCAAGAATAAAAGACAAAATGAATAAAATATGAGAGTTGTATGTAGTAAGAAGTTGAAAGCCTTCACCAAACCAGTGTATAGGTGCACTCAAAAGTGCAGATATGTTGTACCCGGTAGTGGGGATAGGAAGCCAAATTTTTAGACACCTTCCTTACAAGGGGGACCTTGAACAACCACCTAACATTACATTAGGACCCAATCTGGTAAAGTTATCACTACAACAGTGAACATGGTTGAGGGAACCCAGGGGGGAGGAAACACTTCAGCCTTAGCTTATCCTAACACAATAGATAGGATCTCCAAAAGAATAAAAGTTGTGTGTGAAAGCTACCTCTATCAGAACCTTGTACAAGTACGGCCTAGAAAATGGTCATCAATATATTACGAAGGAGAAATCCTTCAAAAAAAGAAGGTTGTAGTAGAGAATACGAGTATCACAATTCTAGATATAAGAGAGAGGGTCTTGGAATTGACAGTATGTCTCAACTTAACACTGACATTATGACATTCCTCACACACACAAAGGCAATAATTTAGTAAAGCCCTCTAAAGTTGTTTGATGCATTAATTCTACTTGTTAGCCTAAAGATAGGCTAGCCTCTAAGTTTGGTGGGGTGATAACCTCCAATTCTTTAGATATTTGAGTGCCTGTTTTATCCATATTTTGTCTCCTCTACTATTTTTTATCTAGCTAATTTTAATCATTCTTGACAAGTTCTGATATGGCTACATAAGCTCAACCCTCTTTCTATTTTTGCACAGAGGACACCTCTTGTAGAGGTTGCTAGAACCCCTAAAGTCAAGTGGTCATCAAAGTTTTGACACTTTGGCAATAGATGAATATTACCACAATTCGACGGTCACTGATCATTCTTGGTGATCACTGGACTTCCTCACACTTATCTACCGAAGGGTAATTCAGTTTAGCAATCATGAGGTTTTCCCTTTTAGCGATTATTATCATTGGATATCCTCTACGACTGTTGAAGCTTCACTACGACTAGAAACCAATGGGCCTTGTGCCACCTTTGTGATCAATGACCCCGATGCCCTTGAGACCGAAGGATGATTTGCCTTAACGACCGGTGAAAGTCACTTCTTTAGTGGTATTTCTCAGTGATCACAATGGATGATCATCCTCTGTGATCATCACAACCTTGGTGACCATTAAAGAGTGCTTCACCTCAGCGACTGTTGAGGCTCTTAAGTCAGTTATCATCACCTATAAATAGATACCCCCTTCATCCACGAAGGGGATCAGATCATCAGAGAGATGACAAAGTGTTGTTGTGTCTAAGTGCCACTAGGTTCAGTCACTTCCATTGATCTTAAATCTCTAACGACAAAAGTCCCAAGGAGAGAGAAGATCATTGTCCATCATTCCCCCACTAGCCATCTTCTTTTAGAGAAGTAGTCATCTCCAATGGCTACGCCAAATCTAGATCTAAAGGAACTTGCATCAACCTTACTCTTCCTTAGTGTTTTTGGTGTATCACCCTCCTTCTTCTCTAGATCTACTATTCACATACATTGTGTTCATCCATTCTATTATCTATCTTAATGTAACTATATTTGTAATCTTGAAATGTTGCGCATCATCATGAATGGCTAAAATCATTACTTGGGTTGGTAGTAGCCACATAGGCTCTCCCGATATGTAAATACTTATATCCATTAAGTATATATATATAAATATATATATATGCTCTTATCAATAGTTATCTCCATATTCTTGTTCTTATTGCTTCACTTACATGCTTATCTACCATGTTCCGATGTCTGATTGTTAGTGCCTCAAGAGAGTTGTATTAACCTTATCGAAGTGTTCTGGAGTTGCATGAATGCATAAGAATATTGGAATGCTAAATCTAATGATCATATGGTTTTATTGTGATTGTTTGTTTTCCATCTTGAGAGAGAGACAACATCATAATATAGGCCTATCCTAAGCTTGAGAGAGGATGGAATAGATATGTATGATGTAAAGACCCCACCTCCCAGTAACCCCCATTTAAAGGAGACTAAGAGGTCATAGTCGTTATCCCAATTTTCCGGATCAAAGGTTTGAAAAAAAATCAATAACAATTGTCAAATTCTACCAAACTAAACTAAAAGGCTGAAATAAAATTTAACTATGCATACCTTTTTCAAAAACTTGGTTATCTATTTCTATCCACATCTGGAGTCTATTATAACTAATCCTCCTTTGTACTTTAATTCTCATTTAATTCCACACATGCCACTTTACTGTTTGTCATTTTCATTTGTACCTAAAACACTGACAAACAAAACGTCAGTCAGCATAAATAATTATGTTGGTATGTGGGGGAAACAAAAATCATGCAATTAACTGTAACAACATATTTTAGTCAATTATGATTTAACAAACAACTTTAAGTTTTTAGCATAACTGCTCAATCCCTACATAACCTAGCCTTTGTAATGTCCCTACAGTGGACCTAGATGCTACCTTCCTTATGGTAGATCCCCATTAAATCCCTCATGATCCTACCTAATAGGTGAACCAATTTCTAGGGTTGAGTCACATGGCACTACCCATAGGTAGCCCACTCCTTAACTCATGGTGTGCTAAAGAGTTTCATGGCACTACACGTGGGTAGCCCAATTTCTAACTCTTAATAACCTGATGGTCCCACTTAACAAGTAGACCCTTTACCAGGTTACCCTTTTCATCATTAGCAAAGCCACAGAGGAGGACCAGGATCTGAGCCAGTTATGTATCTGTACTTATGGTGATAATCATAGTCACTTTATAGTTGCATGAAATAAAAGTCATCCAAGCAGTTATTTTCAGGCAACTGATAAAACATTTGAGAATCGACGTGAAACTAAAGTGATTGACCATAAGCATAATCACATACCTATCAAGATGATTTGAGACAGAATTAATCCAACCAATGCAAGAAATCTAACAGGCAAGCAAGCATACAAAGAGATCCTGAAATGTGCATACAATTTCCTATTATTGATCATGCCATCAAGATCTATTAAACCTAGCTCGCTTCCTAGGGTTTCTAGTCCACCTTTAGGGTTTCCATTACTATTACTCACAAACCCTAATTATCTCATCTATTCTTCATGAAAGATATTAAGGTTACCTTTTAACAACATATAACCCTAATTTTGATTTAAAGGCACAACTAAACGTCAACTAAGTCCCTTATGCCTCTTTTACATTAAAGCTACCAATTTTATCCTTTTTAATTCATGACAAGATCATTAGGCCCAATTATCATCTTTGGTTCCTTCTGGATTAACAACTCATAGTTCATTATGGTCTAATTCACATATGAACTCTTTTTATCATCAATTCCACCTTTATCCATTAGAAAACCCTAATTACTACATTAAGGGTATTTATCCACAATTAGGAACTTTTATACTCAAAATAGCTTAGAACTATCCTATCTCAACTTTAATCATGAAATTGAACAACTAAAGCCATTGAGAGTCACATTTACTAATAATAGGGTTTTAAGGCCCATTAAAGCATATTTATGCACATGAAACTCTAAATTAAACTAATAATGTGCAAAGTTCATCCGTTTTGTTCTCAATATACCTTTTTACAATTAACAGATTAATATCAACTTTAATCATCCATTAAACCCTAATAAATACATTAATCATCTCAAAATAGGGTTTCATAATCATTAAAGCATTAAAGTTGATAACTTCCATTACTTTTCGAATTTCAAGAGGAATTATTCTATAACATTATTTTTAATGAATTCCTCTCATTTTTTTGAACAAAATACGTATATTATATGTACCAATCCGAGTTACCATTATTTAGATATGAATTTTGCAAGAATTACCTTTTTGGACCAATGGCAGGACGCCACATCGCCCTTTCCATGCAACGTTGTTGGTTTGGAAAACATAATAGACAGACACATTTGCCCTCACTTAAACAGCCATCTCTGAATAACATGGAGGTGTAGAACCGTCAACAACCGCCTGGTTCATCTTCTTCTTAATGAAGCCCGACCTGGACGCCGACGGCTGCCTTCCCGCGGCCTGCCCCTCCTTCTTCGAGGCTCGAGGACCACCGCAAGTTGGAGCCCTAGCTCCATTTTAACCATGGTCACACGCAAGGAACCCCTAGGTTGCGGCCAAGATGGTCGTTCCCGAGTGAAACCAATCCTCCATTGCTTCTGCGATTGCTGCAAACTTGCAGACCTATGGCAGGAGTTGCGCAAAGACAAGGGTGTTGGGTTGGTAGCCGGTCAGTCTTGGGTTGTCGTGGAAGATTCCCGCCTCCATCATGACAGCTCCAAAGCCCCTTGTTTTTGTTGGGTTTTACGGGAGGTAGAGAAGGCAGAGGAAACAAAAAATTTCTCCTCCCCAAACCCAAAACAAGGAAAGACGTCAACGTCTATACAATTTGGAAAGGGATGGTTTATGGAATCACACCTTGTCCCGAGGCTTGCTCGGCGACAAAACCTTGCGGCTTGTGCAGTCTTCACCTCCAGTGTTGGACGGTGTCTGTGCATCTCCTGGTCGCACCGGGACTGAGGACTCCTGGTCTCACTGGGACTGTCGGGATTGACAGCTGTCCTCCGAGCGGCAGAAACCTCCCGCCTCTGAAGTCGTCCACACGGACCACCTGGAACTCCAATCTCCTTGTCCCACAAGGAATTGGAAGGAGTCACACCCTCCTGTCAGTGTACTATTCACTGACACACTCTCCTACGACCAGTTGCTTTCTGCAGTTGTCTTTCCCTTGTTGTGCCTCCCTTTTCGGGTAGCACTTGCTCGGGCTCTCTCGGTTACCAAAACCAGAGAGAACGACAACTTTGCAGAGCAACTGGTTGCACTGAGTTGTACTTTGAGAAGCCCCCAATACCCCTATATATAGGAGGGTCATGGGACAGGGTTCGAGATTTTCCACAAAACAGGAGTAGAAGGGTTCAAGATTTTCCACAAAACAACCAACTCGCAACCTGAACCGATCGTTTCACAATTGAAACGGTCAGTTGGGGACTTGAATCGGTCAGTTGACTCCTCAACCGATCGGTTGGGACCCATGAGACGATCGGTTCACTTATAAACTGGTCGGTTCATGGTCCTGATCAGTTCCCGATTGACTTTCCCTCTTTTGTTTCTAATTGGTATCAAATACCAATCTTTTTCTCAATCAAATTGGGAAAGTGAAACGCAAGGAAAATTCTCACCAATATTACTTTCCCAACTTGCTTGGTTGCACCAGTTGAATCGATCATTTCGACACTTGAAGCAATCGTTTCACCCTATCCATGAGCCGATCGACTCACCACCTAGGTCGATCGGTTCACCAAGTTGAGCCGATCGGTTCATCTCATGAGATGATCGGTTCGGAGTGCAGATTGTGAAGAATCAGTTAGTTGCAGTTTCAATCAATTCGATACTCTAATCAATGCGTCCAACACCTTGAACATTATGATACTGAGCTATCAATTGATCGAGTGTTTAATTGAACTACTAAACTCCTTTAGTAATCAATCTAAACATTGTTTGTGGACAAAACTCCTCTTCCAGGTTAAATCCTATGTGTTTGACCTTGCAGGTCCATTACACATTGGTAGTGAAAGTCCATAACACTTATGACTTCACAAGCAAAGAGCGGTGTCTAGTCACACATCAATGCTACCCAAGTGAAATAGAAAGTGGGAGAACAACTTTCAATCCTACAATCCATGAATGGTGTTACAGTGAATGTATAATTCCTTTGTCACGGATATCCCTAATGAACTCGAGGCATGGAACAGTCATCCTGTCAACATTCATTCACTTTCTTGATCTCAGAGTAAGATTGGAAGAGATATGTATGACATCAATATCACATATTGATTCACACATGCGTGCACGCCTTTCTCAATCCTACTCATCAAGTGGCCATGGATATCATACTCCCTCAGGAGGGACAAATCACATATCTATCACTCACCCCTCAAAAGCCCCATGTGTCAAAGCCACCCAATCATCACCTTTATAACAACCCATGTTTCAAGATTGCGTTTGATGATGTCAAAGTGTGCCCAACGACATGTGTTGAGTGTAGTGATTTTAGGTCCAAGAATCACACTCACCACCATCATTGTGAGTACTAACTGTGACTACCATGTCATGATTCCATGTGTCAAACTCACGGTGGGTCTGTCTGGTACACTTGTTCTCTAACAAGTACCTATGTGTTTGGTTTGATATCTCTATATCATGACTAATGAGATTATGTCATCAACCAACACCACAATCTAGTCTTATGTGTCATTGTTGTCTATCTACCTTCCACAATGACATCCGACTAGGGACATAACAAGAATGTACAAACTCTTAGAATCTGTATGATCTCATCGTTCAGGTCCTGAACCTGAATGCATATGTCATTGAGTATTGTCATTCTCTAGACATTCAATCTATTCTATCACTATCTCATATGATAGAATCTGAAAGAATTGGAAGATTGCCTTTTGATGTTTATCAAATCAATCTTAATGTATCCCACCAATCATCCCATGATTGGCTCTCAGGTCATACATACCAACAAACTCCCACTTGCACTACGAGTCAATCACCCTTGAATCATATTCATAGTGATCTCCAAACATGTCCCACATGTTACTCTGCTCTAGTGCGAACATGGTGAGTAATCACAACACCTTGACAATGTTAGTATAAATTGCATGTCTCACATCTCTTTGTTGTACGTCACACGTATGAGATGGAGTTGTCGTAATATGTGATCTAGTATTCCTTTGTTAACCTTTAGCCACATTGCATGATCAAGGATTCCATACTTGTCATCAATGAGCGGAATATCTATAAGTTCATCTCATGAACTTCTAGATCCATATAGTATCTACTGTTGTTCGCTAACGCATAGATACTCGACATTTCCTTTTAAATGGTTTTATTGGAACACTTCCAATTATCAACAAACTTTCACTTTTATATATCCTATATATATTTTGCGATTAATTTTCTGTCCTTTCGGAAGTTCACATCAATGTAACTCTTTACATTAAACCCTTCCTTATCTCCATAGAACTAGTGCTTCTCAAGTACTTATCAAGTTCTAATGGTATTCCAGTAACCCTTACTGGAAGTAGACAGACATCCACTCGTCATGTCTCACATATGAGTTATCAAGATGAGAACATCATATTGCCATGTCCTACACACAAGATGATGAATGCATTTTGTTCTTGCCATGTCGATACATGCAAGATAATGGGATGATTACATACATGATAGATCCATATCTATTATTAGTGTTCCCAGTCTTCATAAGAATTGGACACTTGGCTTTGGGATACTAACTCCATGTAACATGGACAAGTTTTCTCCCACTGAATTTGTGCATACTGATTCCTTCAGTACAAATTTCCATTGTATGCTTTCTCTTTTCAAGTCAAGAGGTTTTAGAGAACTATCTCTATAGATCTTTATTCCTATCACATAGGAAACATCTCTATCTTCCTTAAAGATAATTTCCACTTTTGGATTTCCATTCTAGAATTTCACATCAACATGTGGAATGTGAACACACTCCCACTAAATCACAGATCCCTTCTTTATCTTTGACATATCAGTCAAACCCTTTGAATATATCATCAAAGTAAAGATCCAATTCTGAGTTGCTTGTACTCAATCAATCACATTTATTAGTCCATTTTAACTTATAGACTTCATTTGCATTAGTGGATAAATAAACCTTATAGGTTGTTTCACGTACACATCATTGTTTTATTCCTCATAGGAATGCGGTTTTAGTATCCATATGCCAAATTTCTTAGTCATTTAGTTGCAATCAACAAGCATCATCCTTCTCAAAATGTTATCCATGTGTCTTAACACCTAAGACTTACTGGCACTTATGGATTTCATCCAATAAGTGCTACCATCAAGGTCATACATTATGGTTCACATGGATATCATTTAGGATGTAATGGTCATAAACCATAACTCAAACTTCAGTTCCTCATATTCATCTAGATAGTTGACTCATCACATGAACAACTCATCACATAGATAAACGAGGTGTATTCGTCAAGGATATAAGAACTTACAACTCATTGTGATTCTTAATGTCCTTTATTAGTGTGGGGTATTCTTTTATTAAGAAGAATTCAGTTATTTGATAATCATTCTCTAACTCTTTAGAGTATGATTCCTTCTTGATTTAGACATCACCATGCCTCAATCATGAGTTCACTATGATACACTATCATAATCACTCATAAGGATCTCAAACATTTGGTCCAAGTATTTCATTCGATCTCATCAAGAATTAACACTTTACCAAATTTGCACTTCATGTATAATAATCTTGAACACTTCAAGATATTCATATTGGTATTTCTCTAAACACCCTATGAAGTATTAGGATTTATTCCAATAGGTATGTAAATACATCACATGTATTATACCTAATAGGATAATCATTCTCCCACTACCTTTAGTGAAGAGTGATATATCATGTCCAAGATATTCACGTCTCCTACTGGTTCTCTAACCAAAGGAGTCTAGATTTATCCATCATATGAAAACTAGAAATGAATTTCTCATGATTTATGCTAATTTTATTGTTTGAGTTATCTATAAATTTTAGGTATCATTTTATCTTATGCATATCAAATGCCACAAGATAAATAAGGCATTGCCACAAAGATCATATCTTTATAAATTGAAACATCTCTTTATTGATTGTCATCATTGTCATACAATATGCAAAAAATAAAGTGTTTCTATCTATTGGGAAATATGAAATAGCAGTTCATAACTGTATTACATTCCTTTTAGGCTGAAAATAAACTGAAAGGTACTCCTATCTATGGCAGAAACACTTGCTCCAATTATGGGTACTCCTTTCTTGGTCCTTTCACAAAGGCCATCACTTCTTTGTGGATATTGAATATCATTTATGACATATCCATATCTTGGTATCATATACCTCAGATAAAGAAGTTGTTCATTTCATCATACCTTATGTGGAGATCTCCATCCCCTCCTTCATCTTCTTTTGTTCTTCCAGATATAGAGGGCAATTCCCTTATACACCCTTTCCCCATGTGCCTTGAGGTTGAAGACGGCTTGGGTTGCTGGCTAGCATCAGAACACTTCTTTGCTTTGCCCTTGCCCTTGCCCTTAAGACTTACCTTTCATTGATCTCATCAAAGATTAGGGTTAGTCTTTCTTCATATTTTCCTCTACTGTCCTCAACATGTCCAACAACTTTGTCAATGCTTGTCAAAGTTGTTCATGTTGTAGTTTATCATGAAATGTATGATTCTCGCAACATTTGCAGTATCATACCAATACCCAACTCTTGGCTCAGAGGGAATCCTTCTAAGTCAGGTCTTTCCACATACCCAATCATATTGAGTGTGTGAATACCTTACTAGATCTCCTTCTGTCATGACATACTAGGACAATGTTTTGGAGACATCATATGTCTCATGTTGTCTCTGCAACTCATAGTTCAGAGAACACAACATCAAGCACTCCTCATCAATGTCATCCTCGGTATGCTTCCATAAGCATACTTTCAGCCATTGATGTGGTGGGATTGAGTTCATCTGGTTCTGGTATAACTAGGACTTAGAGCTTTCTCTCTTTGATTGAGAACACTTCTCAACGTCATAACCAATCGTGGAAGTTTGTCCCATTCAGCTTGTCCTTTTCAAGGACCGGTCGCAAAGAAAAGTTATTGTTGTTTGTTGTCATTTGTACTACAAAAGGAAATATGCAATTTTAGTCCAAAAACTCATTTTTTGACTTATTTGATTGATTTGAAAAGTTGACAATATAATTAGGCCTTTAATTAATTATCGCTCCCACTATTTTAGTTCAAATTGATAGCCCTCACCATCAATTTGGAAGATTGCAGCATACAACCTTCTAGTAGTCAAGATCCTGAAATCCTCAAAGTCATGGACCAGCTAGGGCTGTAACCCATAACTTAGATCTCTCAGGTAGGCAATCATGACAATTGCATCATATGCAACTCTTGATGAATGAACATGCGCAACACATTGCCATGAACATTCCTTGCCTCTGGTCTTAGATGCTCTAAGAATCACCAGTTAAGTCTAACCCAAAAGCCGACACGGTAAACATGCACCCTGCTTTGGAAGAACCTACATGTCTACCCTTCACACTTGCACAAGATAGATGGTGCACAACACTTTGGCGTAACCTACGCTTGGTCGATTGAGTTTTTCATGTGTGCTACTAATTGAAGGCATATAAGACTTAATATTTAAATGAGGGATTTGGTTTTTATATACATATACATATCCAATCACCACAATACATAGTATGTATCACATACATGTTATATCCCACAGAAAACATGCAAAACCATAAAAGCGATGATTATGACCATCCTAATATGATTCCTCAAGCCATGAGGAATCACGGTCATCTAGGTCTACATCACATGCAACCTGTATAAGATGAACTCTGTGCTTTTCCTTCTAAGTAGATCAACTCATCACATGAATGACTTGCTCGTTCTGGCCCGGTCATCTGGGTGCCACCAACCAATCGGTTGGCTCCTCCAACCGATCGGTTCACCTGGTCTTCGTGCATCTCTTCATGGCCACCACCCGCTCATCTCGCTCCTTGAATTGGTCATCAACCGATCGGCTCACTCCTTGAACCGATCGTCTGGGACATAACCCGATCGGTTCACGCCTTGAACCGATCATCTCATCTATCATTAGGATGTCCTCCGTTCTTTGACATAACATAAAATAAAATTCTATCCTATTTTACATTGTAAAAATAGAAACCTCGAGTTACATTCGAGGGGAGCAAAGGTAGGAAAGAAATCTCGAATTATTTCGAGTTACATCAGGAATAGGAGAAGGAAGATCGATGCGCAGACCGAGATGCAAGCAACCACATACAACCATACACAGATAGGGTTTATTGGCTATAACCATGCTATACATCCACCACAAAACTCATTTAAGGGCGACGTGTATCGATTGCATTAATAATACATATCATATATGTAATTTGGGATTTGTGGATTTAGGATTGGACATGCATAAAGCCAATATTATTCGCATCGTATGAAATAAATAAAGGTGACAAACCAAAATCAATCATATTGATAATCCTAAATTATAGAGCAGTTGACGTGGCTCTGATACCACTGTTGGGTTTTAGGGGAGGCAGAGAAGGTAGTGGAAACAAAAAATTTCTCCTCCCCAAACCCAAAACAAGGAAACGCGTCAACGTCTATACAATAGGAAAGGGATGGTTTGTGGAATCATACCTTGTCTCGAGTCTTGCTCGGCGACAATACCTCGTGGCTTGTGCGCTCTTCACCTCCGGTCTTGGACGGTGTCTGTGCATCTCCTGGTCGCACCGGGACTAATGACTCCTGGTCTCACCGGGACTGTCGGGATTGACAGTTGTCCTCCGAGTGGCAGAAACCTCCCACCTCTAAAGTCGTCCACACAGACCACCTAGAACTCCAATCTCCTTGTCCCACAAGGAATTGGAAGGAGTCGCACCCTCCTGTCAGCATATTAGTCACTGACACACTCTCCTACCACCAGTTGTTTTCTGTAGTTGTCTTTCCCTTGTTGTGCCTCCCTTATCGAGTAGTACTTGCTCGGGCTCTCTCGGTTACCAAAACCAGAGAGAACGACAACTTTGCAGAGCAACTGGTTGCACTGAGTTGTACTTTGAGAAGCCCCCAATACCTCTATATATAGGAGGGTAATGGGATAGGGTTCTCCATCCTGAGCAATGCGGGACTAAAAGAAGAAGTAGAAGGGTTCGATATTTTCCACAAAACAACCAACTAGCAACCTGAATCGATCGTTTCACAACTGAAACAGTCGGTTGGGGACCTGAACTGGTCGGGTGACTCCTCAACCGATCGGTTGGGACCCATGAGATGGTTGGTTCACTTTTGAACTGATCGGTTCATGGTCCTGATCAGTTCCCGATTGACTTTCCCTCTTTTATTTCTAATTGGTATCAAATACCATCCTTTTCCCAATCAAATTGGGAAAGTGAAACGCAAGGAAAATTCTCACCAATCTTACTTTCCCAACTTGCTCGATTACACCAATTGAATCGATGGTTTCAACACTTGTAGCAATCATTTCACCCTGTCCATGAGCCGATCGAATCACCACCTGAGCCGATCGATTCACCAAGTTGAGCCGATCGGTTCATCTCATGAGCCGATCAGTTGGGAGTGTAGATTGTGTAGAATCCGTCAGTTGTAGTTTCAATCAATTTGATACTCTAATCAATGCATCCAACATCTTGAACATTATGATACTGACCTATCAATTAATTGAGTGTTTAATTGAACTACTAAACTCCTTTAGTAATCAATCTAAACATTGTTTGTGGAAAAAACTCCTCTTCCAGGTTAAATCCTATGTGTGTGACCCTGCAGGTCCATTTCACATTGGCAGTGAAAGTCCATAACACTTATGACTTCACAAGCAAAGAGCGGTGCCTAGTCACACATCAGTGCTACCCAAGTGAAATAGAAAGTAGGAGAACAGCTTTCAATCCTACAATCTGTGAATGGTGTTATAGTGAATGTATAATTCCTTTGCCACTGACATTCTGAATGAACTCAAGGCATGGAACAGTCATCCTGTCAACGTTCATTCACTTTCTTGATCTCAGAGTAGATTGGAAGAGATATATATGACATCAATATCACATATTGATTCACACATGCGTGCACGCCTTTCTGAATCCTACTCATCAAGTGGCCATGGATATCATACTCCCTTAGGAGAGAAAAATCCCATATCTATCACTCACCCCTCAAAAGCCCCATGTGTCAAAGCCACCCAATCATCACCTTTATAACAACTAATGTTTCAGGACTATGTTTGATGATGTCAAAGTGTGCCCAACGACATGAGTTGGGTGTAATGATTTCAGGTCAAAGAATCACACTCACCACCGTCACTGTGAGTACTGACTGTGACTACCATGTCATGGTTCCATGTGTCAAACCCACGGTGGGTTTGTCCGGTACATTTGTTCTTTAACAAGTACCTACGTGTTTGGTTTGATATCTCTATATCATGACTAATGAGATTTTGTCATCAACCAACACCACAATCTAGTCTTGTGTGTCATTGCTGTCTATCTACCTTCCACAATGACATCCGACTAGGGACATAACAAGAATGTACAAACTATTAGCATCTGTATGATCTCATCATTCAGGTCCTGAACCTGAAGGCATATGTCATTCAGTACAGTCATTCTCTAGACATTCAATCTGTTCTATCACTATCTCATATGACTGAACCAGAAAGAATTGGAAGCTTGCCTTTTGATGTTTATCAAATCAATCTTAATGTATCCCACCAATCATCCCATGATTGGCTCTCAGTGCATACATACCAACAGTTTGTTCCAGGGTTTCTCTACCCTCTCGGTTAGGGTTTAAATGAATAAGATGATTGGAGAGAGAGAAGGATGTGTGGGATTCTTAAACTCAAGCCAAAGGCTCTACCCTTATATAGGGTAGGGTATCAACGCCCTAAGATGCTTGCCCACGAAGAAACAAAGTCCTTTTTCAATAGAAATCTGATTCCTTCAATAAGAAGCAAGTTTCTCTCTCTCTTAAATTTCTTTGGATATTATTTATCCTTTGAATATTTAGGAATTCGAAAATTTCTCTCTCTTATTCTCTTTATATTTGCTTTTTAATCCATTGGCACGAAATTATGTATTCTTTTAGTAGAAAATACCACCTTTTTAAAAATACCACAAAATTCATTAATAATGTATTACATTATCCTCTTATTTTGCATTATTGGTATTTTCTCTTTCTTTCTTCTCCATTGGAGCTCCTAGAAACCCAAGAAACTCTAAGATTTCATAATCCTTTTTAGTGATAACTCATTATCCTTCTAGATGCATCTATATTCATTATTTCTCATTGTCTTGTTTATTTCTTATTAAAATATATCTTTTTGGGGATTTCTCTTTATCTTTCTTTTTAGTTTCCTCATTGGCATACCTTTTAACATCAAGAACCCTTTGGATGCGAAAATCCACCAACAATAACTCAATTATACCTCTTTCCACTTGTTTCCCACATTTTTTCAATTTCTTTCTTAATAAAGAAATATTTAATTGATCTTTTGTTTTCTTATTGCATTATATTTGCAACTTTGGACTCCTTGGGATCCAAGTAACCCAATAGGCACGAAATCCAACTTTAGATAACATTCCTTTGCCTTCTAGAGATTTCTACATCTTTCCTTTCTCCATTTTCTTATATACTCATTTAATAATGGAGTCTCTTTGGTCTTTTCCTTGTTATTAGGCCCAATAGCCAATAAAGCCCACAAAACAACCATCAAGGCTATTGTAAACGAAATCCATTTATTCAAATCAAATTATATCATTATTTGTTCAAATATATTTATTATGAGAAATTACATTTCTCACCAAATGAACCCAAAAAATTGGGGTTGTAACATCCTCCCCCCCTTACAGGAATTTTGTCCTCAAAATTCCATCAAGCAAATAAACAATTTAGGATAAGACCTTTCCATGTCCATCATTGGCCCCTATGTGGCTTTACCTTATCCATGGCGCTTTCAAAGAACCTTTATCATCACATATTCTTTTCTCCAAGTTTCTTTCACCTTGGTATCTATAAATCTCACAGGTGACTCAGGTCATTTCAGCCTCCCTTGGGGCTCACTAGGTTCATTTCTCAGCACATGGCATGTCTACCTCACATAGTGCTCTAAATTGGACACATGGAACTCATCACACGTTACTTTATCCTGAGGGGTAAGGTTAAACTTAACCTTCTCCACCAGTCCATCCCAAATGGGCCCTTGTATTGGGGACTTATCTGTCTCAGCTATAGCTCAGAGGGGTTAGATTTTAATATCACATATTCTCCCCCACAGTGAACTACATGCTAGTCTGCTTTGCATCCGCTTATGACTCATGTCGTCCCTGGGCTCCTTTCAGCCATCATACAATCAAAGCGACTTCATCTGCACTCATTGCGGTCCTTTTCAGGCCTTCACGAGGTCCCTTCACCAACATCATCTTAATGAAGTGGTGACCGACACCACCTCCCTTACAAAGCTCCTTTACATCCTGACGCTAGCTATGGTGGTTATCATCACATCTTACAGAGGACAAGAACTGTCTCTAGATATCACCCTGAACGAGCACACATGCTCTCGTCAGACCCTCTAGTCTGGATCATACTAACCATCAGTTAGTGGTGATAAGCGATACCAACATCGAGTTCTTCATGTACCTACTCCCACTTATGGAAGTGAACCTTTAGGTCATACTCAAGAACTTTTGAACTTGCATCATGGTGTATTTGAACCATCTCCCTCATATGTAGTTCAACCGGATCTGTCCCTTGACAGTATTCTTTCTTTCTCTTATTATCTAGGTAAGGTGATCTACCATAACCCATATTGCATCTCGACCTTCCTTGGTCCATGGGAGACTTACCACAACATTTGTAGTGATGAACTCCCATTGTCTTCTAAGAACTCTCTTTATCCTCTATATCAATACACTGGGTTACTGGTGTTTGTCCTTGACTTCCTGTCATGCATGGCAACATACCACATGCAACATCATCTTAATCATCCAAAGTACAATTGTCACTTACTATCTTCGTAGTGCCACAGTGTACGGTGATCATAAAATCATGATCTCCTATATGTCATTATTCCTTAAGATTTATTCCTTGGAAACACTTGACCACCCTAGTCGGGTTTCATCACTTTATTTTCCAACGAAGTGCATATGAGGTTCTACAACCATCCTTTTATTGCATCAAGGGCTAGGTTGGCTAACCAAACAATAACTAACTTGTTAAACATATCTTATTACATCTGAGTGTTAGCCAAACTTATCTCCTTTTTTCAAACATAGTGTTAACCTAACAACCTCTTCTAGCCTCTAGCTAAACTAGGTAGCTGCATCTCATCCAGAGCATCCATTACCACTTCACATCCTTAGGTGTTAGGTAATGTTGATGACATACACCTCCATATATTCCACTTATTATCTCATCTCAGCTCTAAGTCTATCTTCATCAAGAAAACTCTGAGCTTATTCTCTTGGTTTTCAAACTCAACCTTGTATAACTCATAGCTCATGATAAAAACATCCTCATAAGATGTCTACCTTATTTCTCTTAGGGTTGGTAAACCATCCATGTATCGTTCACTCCACAAGGGTATGTTATCATGTTTGTCCTCATACCTCATAGCAACGTTACAACTCACTTCATATTTTATCCTTGGTGTATGACATACGTATTGTCCTATCTCCCACTCCCATAACAAGAGGAAATAAGAATTTGGTTGTAGTCCAAATACAGAGTTCTTCCTGTTCCAAGAGTAGAGATGGTACATCCCACCTTGCCATTACACCTTTAAATCTAAGTTGAAACATGCAACATATGTCTCTACATCACAAACATCTCAATATCAAAGTTACTTCCATGGAAAACTAGTCTCAAACCTACTTGGGCCACCACACAATCCTTGGTCATCTCCTCTAGGTCTGTAGTGTGCTGACACTTTTGGGGTCATCCCTCTTCCCTTATACATCCAGAGAGTGCCCTACTCATCTTCCCTTTGGGTCCCATGAGTTCATGAAGGTGATCAATCTCCTAACCCATGGCCCTCAGACAATGATATTTGTTACCTTCGACCCTATGGTCATGTGTAACTAGGGAATTAGGCAACTCCTACTTCTATTGGTCTTATCCCTACTTGACCCTAGGATAGACTTAGGATTTTATTATAGTATATGTCCAACTTAGAAGCTTACCCAAGACTTCATCATCTCTCTCTCTGCATTCATGGGCTGACTTTCATCCTTTCATAAGGTTCATGGAAACCTGCCTACCTTGGTCAGGCCCCATACCAATTACCTCCATGGTAATACATCCTCATCCACTTAGAGATGGTTATCTATGGGTCTACAGGTTCATTCTCATACCATGTACTTTTCACTTAGATTCTCAAGATCCTATGATACCTCTTTAGGTTACCTTAAACCAACAAAACTAGTATACACCCTACAAAAGGGTCCCTCTCCCAGGATAGGATGAAACTACATCTTGATAACAAAGGTCACAAACGTCCTTATTTCTAGGGTTTACATCCACATGAGCATGCTTTACCCTAGCAAGCTACTAAGGAACAAGTAGACCACCTACTAAATCATTCTAGGTCATACTTGTTCTCATCCTCAACATTGGATCAAGATCATACCTTCCCATGTCATCAACTTAGCTTTGAGGGGTTCATCAAACATGCCTTAAACATAAGGGGTCTCCCTTTCCTCTAAACATGAGGAGTACAATGCTCGAATCTATTGAAAATCAAACCTCATCATGAGCATCAGGTACACCACTTCCCCTCTTAGGCCTAGGAACCCTAGGTTCACTTTTCTGATGACCAACTGCCTGCTCAACTTTTTAACCACGAGCGAAGCATGTATAGGGTATGACATGCACTTTCATTCTACTTGAACAACACTTTAGAGTGGAGTCCTCCTCAAGGACAACCAACATGGTATAAGGCCTCACAACCTATTACTAAACCTCTTCAGGGTCTAAGGAACTCTTCTTCTTAAACCTGAAGGTAAACACCTATACCATAGGCTCATAGGTACCAGTAGCCTCATCCTCCCTCTAGGGTTTGGTTTCTCTAAAGGTAACCAAGATATCCTCAACCTCTAGGGATGGATCATGAGGCAACCACTATCATCCACTTAGGGCACATCATTCTCAACTCTCCTCTATTCCTCATATCTCAGAGTATAGGCTTCTAACCTTCTTGCTTGGGTCCTGCCCTCTCTCTCTAGAGCTCACCCTACAACTAGCCTCACTACCAGAGGTCCTCTCTCCATGAACGTGGATCAAGCTCACAAACATACCCCTACATGAGTGATACCTATGTTCAAATTTATGTTTGCTCAAGGTTATCCAAAGCTATCCTGGGTAGGATTTCAACCCACTTCTCACACTACTGACGTATTATGGGTGCATACTATGCCATGATCATATAAGCCCATAGGTTTTCCATAGGTTATTCCCTAATCTCATCAATGAAGGAGCTATCCTTTGTTCTAACATACACGACCCTTCCTAGGGGTCGCCAAAGGCACTAGGTCATCCAACCTCATATGGCTCACAATGTCATGGTCATCCAAAAGCATGTCCACCCACACACTTGGTCTATCATGACATCTAACTCATCATGTCATATCTCTAACCAACACTTAGGGTTAGGGTTATCATCATCCAGAGGATGTGCCAGGTCTCCACTTATGATGGGGGTCTCTACCTCCAAGACTAACTCTCCTCCTGACAAGAAGGTCTAGCCTCAGGTCTCTCCTGAGGGCATGACAACTTATGTCATACGACCTAAGCATGTATCTATTCTTTAGTTTACGCTTAATCTATTAAGCTTATGTCCATGACATCTTATTTACATGCTTTTAATTAATTTGGTGGAGGATTCCTTAAACCTTATCAACCTCACCCATACCTCAGGAGGGTGAGGAAAAGAGAGAAACCCATAATCCTTATAATCCTTAACAACATTTGAGTTGAGAAGGGATGAACAAGATGAGAGAGTCCTAAAGGTATCTTACTTCGAGTCCAATCCTGAGACATTGGCCAGGAAGCACTACTACAGAACCTACCTTTAGTGTCGGTTATTTAAAGCCTGTAGTGTCGGTTTATAAGCGAAACCTATGTGGGCGACACTAAAAGTCCAACCATTGGTCGTCGGTTCCATAACCGACACCCAAACTCTTCGCGCGCCACCGAAAACGCACCATCATGGGACTATAGTCGTCGGTTATTAGGTAACCAACCGACTACCAAACCCTTCACGCCACAGTAAGGGCGCCATCTTGGGCACCATCCTTGTCGGTTATCTACAAATAATCGACAACCAATCCCTTTGCGCCACACAAAATAGATGCCGGTTATTTGTAAAAAACCGACACTATAACATTGTGTGTCGGTTATTTACAAATAACTGATGACTATTGTTTTTTTTTTGCTGTCAGTCTGCAGACCTGCTGTGGCTGGTCGCAGGATGAGAAACTTGTTCAGTTCAGTTATGAACTGTAGGTTTTATGACATCCATTGATATCAGCCGACAACAGGCCGCAAACCTGCAAAATTAACAATAATAAAATAGCACATGTATATAGCAATGCAACCTGCAGTTCTATTTTATTTTCACACATTTATAAACATTCACACATGCTATAAATCTGTAGTTCCATTGATTCACATTCACACATGTAGACTTCATATAGCAACCAACACTTTCATTCATTTTCATTCAAACACATGTACAAACATCCAGACATGTAGAAACATTCACACATATATTATAATTCAAAAATTCATTGACAAAGTATCATTGTTTAGTCATTATTCACTATCAGGATCCCAATTATATTTTAAAACCCCCACTAATTGTATGGCTATTGCCCATTCTTCTACTACTTCATTTAATTCTCCCATCGTATAGGGAGAATCTACTTTCGGTAAGTCCTTTCCTGTATTGGGGTCCATTTTAAACACCTGTAAAGAGAATGATGTATAATTAATGAGCTATAAATAAGATTGATATATTTCATATTATCTCTTGTCAGCTATATAATACCTCAGCAATACAACCGATGTCCATTGCGGCATTTTTGACAAGTATGTGCATATATCGCATGACATAGTATCCACATGCCCATCCGTTGTCTTGTGTAGCACACTATAAATTCAAACATACAAAATATTAAAAAATACAACTAATTAAGCATTGTTCACATAAATAATATATACATATATTGCAGTAGGGAACTTACTTTCACGTTCTTCCAAATTATTGGATTGTTCTTTTTCGTGGGGACCTTTCCTCCAGCCTTTTTGTACTCCTCCAAACCCCTACATGTTAATGTAACACAGAACATTGCAATTAAATAGTAATGTAATAACATATGTTAACGGATATGAAAAATGAAATATTTCTCACCGAAATATTGCCATTTTCATTTTGTGTCCAAATCTTGTATTCAATTTACTCCCCTTAGGATCTAGATAATAGACAGTGAACGTCTCGGGGGCAATAACCAATAACTCCCAATGCTTACCACTAGAGGAAAAAACGTTATAAATTAATAACTCAAAATTAAAATAAAATGTAATTTTCTTAATTCCAAATTATAATAAGCAAAATAAACTTACTCTACATTGAATGGAGCCATTATCACTGTCTTCTTTTTTTCAGCAAAAATTGAAAAAGCCTCACAGCAGTATTGTTGAACTGATGTAGGGTCTTTAGCTACTAGACTAATCAAGGATGGAATCAAAAACCCTACATGTTCGAATCCATAATCTGCACATATGTTGTCTAAGTAGCTGCAAAATATGTATTAATTACGCATGCATTAATAAATAAGAAACCAGATCACCAGATCATACACAAGGTATATGGATGTATAAAGAATATCTCACCTTATCCATAGCTCTATCACAGATGTATTTAGCCAATCATTTCGAAACATCTCCAAAATATCTTGTATAAATATTTTTGTTTCGTATGACTGACCTGTAGAATCTGAATCAGAAGAAACAATTATAGGGGAGTATATATCATGTTCCCCTAACCATACTGCCATACCCCTACAGTTAGGACCTAACGGGACAGGTAGGTCCTGTGAAACCCAACTAGGTAATGCAGGAGGTGGAAGTGGAGGCCTAGATGTTGTGGGTGTCTTCTTTTTAACCTATATATATATATAATAATTTCAGATCAACTGTCAGCATATACAAACACTAACAATTGAACGTAATGTAAATTTACCACACCTTTTCAGTAAATAAGACATACGCTTTTTCCCACAATATCACTCCGCCTAGTGCCTCACCAAGCGTTTCACAATCTGGGTGGGCATATGGCAGTTGAAGTGCCTCAAATTGGGGGAATACATGTATCGGGCTCACCCGAATACAACCAGCTGGTACTGGAGACCCGTGACACGTTTCCCCTGGTAGGGATGGGTAAGCCGATGCCTCTGCCACGACATATTCTTTACTTTTTAGACGGCATGGCCTCAACCCCTACAAATTTTTGTGTACAGAATGTTATATACATATATACATATCATCTTTTTTGAAACGACTACACTGTCATATATACGTATCATCTTGAATTAAAAAACTAGTTACTATGTCATAAAAATACTTACAGTGGATGTGCTAGGTGGTGGGTCTACAGGATTACTCCCAACCTCTGTAGTAGGAGTAGGAGTAGAGGCTGCAGTAGGTATTGTCTGGTAAGTGGCAGTCTGAGATGCCTGCCACTTTTGCATTGCTTCTTCGAGTTTCCTGTCAAATAGCTTATCCACCTATACATGGATAAAAGAAACGTCAAATTCTAATTTTTGAATTCTCTTTTACAATAACATCTACAAGGGAAAAATATGTTACCTCTTCTTGTGAAAGTCCCGCTTTTGGGACATGTTTGCGCTGGGATGGCCCAAAATAAGCTTTGATGCCCACACCAGCGCATGCAGCCCTAACACATCCAGGATGCTCTGGGTTACCCAGAGCAACTGTCAATTCATCCCTTGTGCCCTCAGGGATGAACTTTCCTTGTTTCCTCAGCTCGTGCAGCTCCCGCTAATCGCCAAAACAAAAATTTGTACTTAAGTAAACAACACAAATAATCAATATTCGAATGATTGTTGTAAGAGTTGTATTTTACCATTTTTGCAGCCGCCTCAGCAGTTGCGGCCTTAGTTAATTCTCCCTTCTTATTTTGCCTCCCAGCTATCCAGATATCATGGCGAGGCAGAGGTGTGCTACCTATGGTAGAGGACTCCTGAGTAGCAGCAGACTGAGCAGCAGCAGCCTCAGCCTGTAGTCTTTGGCGAAGGCCTGCATATCCTCTTGGACCCATTGTGTGGTCGTGCACATTCATCACACGCCTTGATCTTTGTGCATCACTGAGGGCCTAGTTAGTATGCACATTAATGATTTGGTTAGTAACACTAAATGTTAATCTTGAATAACTGAATACAACATATATTAATTAGTGAGATTGAGACTGACGCCTAATACATTGAATTCATCAGTTTGTCTTGAAGCGACAAACGCGTCCCATTCTTCTTTGTCCAGGAAGTTCCACTGTTCAGTGGCTGTCTTCTTCCTCCTCTCGGCTTCTTTTACGTATTCTCTGGTGAGATTTGTCCTATAGTTCCTTAGGACTCTCCCACAGCGTTGCATCACGCCTTTACGATGCAGCTTTTCATCCAATGCAAATATACTCTGCAAAATAGAATTGCTATTAACTAGTATCCAAAAATTTAGTAATCTACAAAATAGAATTGCAAATTAATAATAACTCACGCATAAATCCCTCCATATTGTTTCTTTCTTCTCCTTAGAAACGTTATGCCAAGAATCTAAGCGACAACCGCAATGGCTACGAGTAACATATCCAAGATATGAAATAAATGAATTACGATTCACACCACATGCATTTCCTGCATTATCAAAATCCACAACAAGTTTGGGTCCATTGCCCTTTTGCGCAATTAACTTCTTCATCATAGTGATGCCCCTTCTCTTGTCAACTTTTTGTTGTTGTTGATCAAATGCCTCAAGTGCTGCAGATGGTACCTGTGCATCATCAACCTAAAATTTGACAAAATAATTCACATTTAGAAGATATAACTATAAATGTACATATAGATATAAATATATGATATATTTTTAAAACCTACATTGTGAGGCGGCGCATTGATGTCCTCACCCTCACGGTAGTCATCAAGACGGTCATCAGGAGAATGGTCAGGAGAATGGTCAGCCATCTGCAAATTCACATTGTAAAGTAATTCACATTATAAATCAGGAGAAGAGGTCTTTGAACAACCGTTTAATCATCTACTTATTTAACTTTAGTTATCAACTATTTAACTTTATTTATCAACTCATTCATATTTATGTACTGATTTGAGAATTAGTTAATCAACTGATTTGTATTTATTCATCTACTATTTGTATTCATTTATGTACTGATTTGAGAATTGATTAATCATCACTGATTTATAATTTTATATTAGTTAATCAACTGATTTGTATTTATTCATCTACTATTTGTATTCATTTATGTACTGATTTGAGAATTGATTAATCATCACTGATTTATAATTTTATATTAGTTAATCAACTGATTTGTATTTATTCATCTACTATTTGTATTCATTTATGTACTGATTTGAGAATTGATTAATCATCACTGATTTATAATTCTATATTAGTTAATCAACTGATTTGTATTTATTCATCTACTATTTGTATTCATTTATGTACTGATTTGAGAATTGATTAATCATCACTGATTTATAATTTTATATTAGTTAATCAACTGATTTGTATTTATTCATCTACTTATTTGTATTTATTTATTACTATTTTTATTTAGTTATCTATTGATTTGTGTTTATTTAAGTAATAATTTTGATATCTATTGATCGGGGAGTAGCCCGGTTTTGCATTGTAAGTTACAGTTATGAATTAATATTGACATTTCTCTTAATTTTGGACTTGTCTCTATGATTACTTCATGAATTATATGTGCATGATCACCATAGGTGATTTCTTAGACCTTAATTGCTTGAGAGAGGGATTATGTGTTGGATAGGTTGTAGAGATACATAACCTAGAGAATTCATTAAAGCACCTAAATAATAATTAAATTTCTATGAGAGTTGGGTTTATCTTAAATTAGGTAGTGAATGATGTTGCGAGAGTGGGTAATTCTTGCTACAAGTCTATTATCCAGGGTTGGGAGAGGTAATATTAATGAAATGATGTTAATTGTAAATTGAACTGGGGTGAAACCATAATTCTAAGGAAGCCATTCCAATTGCGATCACAATCAATAATTTCAGTTTTACCTCCTGCAATTTAGTCACTTAATCAACCAATCACTTGTTTTCTCAGGCTTATCTAAAAGATCACAAGCTAAAAGATCACAAGCTATAACTATCTATTACATGACTGAAGTGCATATTACCAGTTCATTTTCGTCATTTGCAATGAATAATGCAAACATGCAGTATTAATCTAGGGGATGAGGAAGAAGGAAGAAGCCAGCGTACCTTGAGGTGAAGCTTACAGTGCCGGAGCAAGGAGAGCAGCTGGAGGTCTGCGGCAGACGAACGGCGGCGAGAGCAACGGCGACGGCGAGCGGAGAGCTGGAGGTGACGGCGAGCGGCGACGACGAGCAGTCTGCGGCAGAGGAACGGTGGCGAGAGCGTCAGCGACGGCAAGCGGAGAGCGGAGGCGACGGCGACGACGACGAGCGGCGGCGAGAGCGTCGACGGCGACGACGGCGAGCGGTGTGCGGCAGACGAACGGCGGCGCGGGGAGGAACCGGCAACGGCGGGGGAAATCGCCAGACCTAGCGCGCACGGCAATGAAACAGAGATGATGGGGAAAAGTTCTGATCGCCACGGCTATTAAGTTGACAATATGTGTCGGTTATTTAAAAAAAACGACAACTAAACTAACAGTGTCGGCTCTTTGAAGAAAACCGACGACTATACTACATAATATTCGTCGGTTCATAAATAAAAGACAACCGACAACTATTCCTGTCTCGCGCATCCCCTTTAGTAGTCGGTTATTTATTAAAGAACCGACAACATATGTCAAATTTTGGAGCCAATTTTTTCGCTGGAATTTTGGGTTTGGCGGTTGAGTTTATGTGTCGGTTGTTTAATAAATAACTGATGATTATTGAAAGCGGTACCCGTGTCTGGTCGACCTTCACATATTGGATGTCGGTTTCTGTTAAAAACCGACATATTAGGGTTTATGTGTCGGTTTTTGTATACAACCGACACCTTGAAAACCGACTTTATAAGCCATTTCTATAGTAGTGAAGTCACATTAATCCAGGAGTCCTCGTATTTTGACTAGCAGTACGGAGGAAAAATCTTGCCAGCCCCTAGACGTGATCCTTTTCTAGACACCTCTGTCTTTTAAAAATTCCTCTAATAACTCCCTTGTGTTCTACAGAGTTTTTAAAATTTAATTATTATTAAATATTAGATGAGGAACCTATGCTCTGATACCAAATGTAACAACCTGCCTCCCAGTAACCCCCATTTAAGGGAGACCAAGAGGTTAGAGTTGTTATCCCAATTTTCTGGATCAAAGGTTCGACAAATAATCAATAACAATTGTCAAATTCTACCAAACTAAACTGAAAGGCTGAAATAAAATTTAGCTTTGCATACCTTTTTCAAAAACTTGGTTATCTATTTCTATCCACATCTGGAGTCTATTCTAACTAATCCTCCTTTTTATTTTATTCTCATTTAATTCCACATATGCCACTTTACTTTTG
Organism: Alisma plantago-aquatica; assembly: GCA_963693085.1. NCBI lineage: Eukaryota > Viridiplantae > Streptophyta > Magnoliopsida > Alismatales > Alismataceae > Alisma > Alisma plantago-aquatica. Next base: position 845,088,529 of record OY856409.1, read on the forward strand.
TCCTTTTCATTTGTAGCTAAAACGTCGACAAACAAAATGTCAGTCAACATAAATGAATTATGTCGTTATGTGGGGGAAACAATAATCGTGCAATTAACTGTAACAACATACTACAATCAATTATGATTTAACAAACAACTTTACATTTTCAGCATAACTGCTCAATCCCTACATACCCTAGCCTCTGCATTGTCCCTGCAGTGGACCTAGATGCTACTTTCCTTATGGTAGATCCCCATTAAACCCCTCATGATCCTACCTAACAGGTGAACCAATTTCTGGGGTTGAGTCACATGGCACTACCCACAGGTAGCCCACTCCTTAACTCATGGTGTGTTAAAGAGTCTCATGGCACTACACATGGGTAGCCCAATTTCTAACTCTTGATAACCTGATGGTCCCATTTAACAAGTCAACCCTTACCAGGTTACCCTTTTCATCATTACCAAAACCACATAGGAGGACCAGGATCTGAACCTGTCATGTATCTGTACTTATGGTGATAATCATCATCACTTTATAGTTGCATGAAATAAAAGTCATCCAAGTAGTTATTTTTAGGCAACCGATAAAATGTTTGGGAATCACCGTGAAACTAAAGCGATTAACCATAAGCATAACCACATACCTGTCCAGACGATTTGAGATAGAATTAATCCAAACAATGCAAGAAATCCAATAGGCAAGCAAGCATACAAAGAGATCCTGAAATGTGCATACAATTTCCTATTATTGATCATTCCATCAAGATATATTAAACCTAGCTCGCTTCCTAGGGTTTCTAGTCGAATTTTAGGGTTTCCATTACAATTACTCACAAACCCTAATTATCTTATTTATTCTTCATGAAAGATATTAAGATTGCCTTATAACAACACATAACCCTAATTTTGATTTAAAGGCACAATTAAACAGCAATTAAGTCTATTATGCCTCTTTTACATTAAAGCTACCGTTTTTATGGTTTTTTATTCATGACAAGATCATTAGGCCCAATTATCATCTTTGGTTCCTTCCGGATTAACAACTCATAGTTCATTATGGTCTAATTCACATATCAACTCTTTTTATCATTAATTCCACCTTTATCCATTAGAAACTCCTAATTACTACATTAAGGGTATTTATCCACAATTAGGAACTTTTATACTCAAAATAGTTTAGAAATATCATACCTCAACGTTAATCATGAAATTGAACAATTAAATCCATTAAGAGTCACATTTACTAATATTAGGGTTTCAAGGCCCATTAAAGCATATATATGCACATGAAACTCTAACTTAAACTAATTACATGCAAAGCTCATCATTTTTGTTCTCAATATACCTTTTTACAATTAACATGTTAATATGAACTTTATTCATCCATTAAACCCTAATAAATACATTAATCATCTCAAAATAGGGTTTCTTAAACATGAAAGAATTAAAGTTGATAACTTCCATTACTTTTCCAATTGCATGAGGAATTAGCCTCTAAAATGTTTTTTAATGAATTCCTCTCATTTTTCTGTGAAAAATACATATATTATATATACAAATCCGAGTTACCATTATTTAGACATGAACTTTGCAAGAATTACCTTTTTGGACCAATGGTAGGCCGCCACGTCGCCCTTTCCATGCAACATTGTTGGTTTGGAAAACATAACAGAAAGACACATTTTCCCTCACTTAAATAGTTGGCTCTGCACAACACAGAGGGGTATAACCGCAACAACCGCCTGGTTCATCTTCTTCCTAACGAAGCCCGACGTGGCCGCCGACGATTGCCTTCCCGCGTCCTGCCCCTCCTTCCTAGAGGCTCGAGGACCACCGCAAGTTGGAGCCCTAGCTCCGCTGCATGCTAGCGCACGCGGGGCACCCCCAGGTTGCGGCCAAGATGGCCATTCTCGAGTGAAACCAGTCCTCCATTGTTGTTGTGATTGCTGCAAACTTGCATACCTACGGCAGGATTTGCGCAAAGACAAGGGTGTTAGGTTGGTAGTCGATCAGTCTTGGGTTGTCATGGAAGCTTCCCGCCTCCATCACGATGGCTCCACAGCCCCTTGTTTGTTCCATGGTTTATCTACCCTCTTGGTTAGGGTTTAAATGAAGAAGAGGATGGGAGAGAGAGAAGGATGTGTGGGATTCTTAAACTCTAAGATTTTGTAATCCTTTTTAGTGGATACTCATTATCCTTCTAGATGCATCTATATTCATTATTTCTCATTATCTTGTTTATTTCTTATTAAAATATCTCTTTTTGAGGATTTCTCTTTATCTTTCTTTTTATTTTCCACATTGGCATTTCTTTTAACATTAGGAACCCTTTGGATGTGAAAATCCACCAAGGATAACTCGATTATACCTATTTCCACTTATTTCCCACATTTTTTCAATTTTTTTCTTAATAAAGAAATATATAATTGATCTTTTCTTTTCTTATTGCATTATCTTTGCAACTTTGGACTCCTTGGGACCCAAATAACCCAATAGGCACGAAATCCAACTTTGGATAACATTCCTTTTCCTTCTATAGGTTTCTACATCTTTCCTTTCTCCATTTTCTTATATACTTATTTAATAATGGAGTTTCTTTTGTCTTTTCCTTTTTATTCGGACCAATAGAGAATAAAGCCCACAAAACAACCATCAAGGATATTGTAAACAAAATCCATTTATTAAAAACAAATTATATCATTATTTGTTCAAATATCTTTAATATGAGAAATTACGTTTCTCACCAAATGAACCCAAAAAAATGGGATTGTAACATATGATGATTGCTTCTAATCTTGCTAAGGGTATATAATGGGTGTGAGCATTTCATGTTGATGAGAGACCTTGGTAGGTGAAACCCAATCCAAGTTCCCATGCATAGTTATCATCTTACCTTTTTGACCTCTTTTACTCTATTACTTTACTTTGTTTTTCTTTTCTTATTTCGTTTTACTTGATTTTTTGGAGTAACACCATTCCTTAGGGAACACTCAAATCTTATTTCACTCTTTGGTTGGTGTAACAAAGCCAAGACAGTATGTTCTTAACACATACTTCTCCTTGTCCCTGTGATTTTTCCCCTATTTACTTCATCGGACCCCATATAATAGTTATGGGGTTTGAGTGTTCGGTTATAAATTTTAGAGTTTGACTATTCTAGATTTATTCCATTTTAGACGTGTGATTTAGGTCGATGAAAAATGCTATCCCATTGATAAAATTAGAAGATCTTATCTGCATGTATTTTGACCACGTCATGTCTATTACATAACTAAATATAAGCTACTTTGTATGGGTTTTGTCCTGCCTTCTTAGTTGATTGACATTTATGTTTCTAGTTCACTTCAGCTGACCATAAGGCTGAGGTTTGCATTTTACATCACATTACGACCATTTATTTAGAAGATACAAAGTTCAGACCAATTAAAGAGAAAAGTAAGTACTCTTTTTAGGTTGGAATGCCCTACACGTGCTTTGGTGACTACATCATGAAGTCTTGCATGATCTCATAGATCTTATCAAGCACCGTAGATATAATATCCTTAAAATTTGAGAATTTGAATTATAATTCAAGTTATGATGTGAGGATACAAAGTGGATAATAAATAGAAAAATAGGACCTTGATTAACATATTTCAACCCTAGACTTACAAGAAGTCTTCCATTCAAGTAATATTGAGTGTATGGTTAAACATGAGGCTTAATTGGGACTCCATGATGATCAAAACCTTGATTTCAAGATTTAGGTTATAATTAAGCACATGGACCCTATGATGGACTAGACCTTCTCCTTCTTCTTTTAGGTACCTTATAAACCCTACCTTGTTCTATGTACATATGTTGCCTTCAATTTTGTAGATTGATACTTTTGGATGCATAGTTGATGAACTTTGAATGCATTGAATGCACATTAGATACCCAATTTCACTCAATAGATTTTTCAACCCTAGAACTCATCACCATCTTTCTCCTTTGTTTTGATCTTATCTATGATTATGAAATCACCTTCTTATCACTACTATCCTAAAGATCTCTCTCTCTCTCTATCATGATTCCAGCACATGTTTCCTTTCTTAAATCAGAGTTGGAGAAAAGTTTTCATGACCTATTGTTTCCACCTTTCTTTTCTAACAATTTTCTCCTATTTCTAATCTTGGGCATATCTCTCTCTCTATCTCTCTCTCTGTCGGCCCAATATGATCCATCCCACGAATAGGCACTCCCACCTTCCCTTTAATTTTCTTTCTTTTTCACCGCACCTCTGATATCACCCTCATGAGGCAACAGATCAATCAGGTCCATTTGTGGACCATTAGATGAGGAGGTTCCATGTCATTGAGCCGACATCTAATATTTCACGTTGCTCACCCTTCTCGCTCCATGTTCATGAAAAGCCAGACTTGCACCACAAGATGTATCAGATCAATGTACTCGAGCCTCTCTTTGAGTTATGTCACCTACCACCACGACCAATATGACTCACGTGCATCGGCTGTGGTAGCTGGCAGCTGCCAAAAATGTTGGTTGCCCTCTTGTCACATTGCAAATCCACCCCCTAGCTGTAAAGCTACATGTTTTCCCTATTTAAGGACCCCAACCCTTCCTTTCTCTTTGATTCTCACCCATCCACCTAGCGGAAGCTTTGATGCATTCCTTCTCACCTCCCTCACCCTCTATCAATGGATGTTGTGCATGGGTTCTCGGCTTAAGGTTAGTGACAATGCATGTGTCATTTGATCAACCACCAACAGCTCAAATTGAGTGTCCCTGAGTGTCACTTCCCCTCCTCGTACCTGATCATGTACTACCCACAATCACTCCTCACCTCTCCCAAAAATAGTCAAGAGAGTGTGCCAGCCTCCCCCATTACCGCTCACCACCCCCAGATGATTGTTGAGCAACCAGCCTCTTTCCCAACCCAAATCTTCCCTCCTATGGTGCAAATCCCTAATTTTCACAACCCAATTAGGTATTATCCTCCTTAAAATCCCACTTTATTTTCAAATCTACAAAGTGATGTATCTCCCCCATCTTTTAAATAAGTGTATGAGTGCACTACTACATTTTTGGCTAGTAACGTTGCTGCCCATAGCGTCGTTTTTACTATAATAACTGACCTAATAGACTACTGCATTGGTTTTATCATAAAACCCGTCCTTATAGGTTTCCTGCGGCAAAAATTCACGCGATTTTGGCTTTGCACCTCCATCTATAGGGTCGGTTTTTTAAAATAACTGATCTTATAGGGTCAACAAAAAATGCAGACACCACTTTGGAACTCTAGAGTCGGTTTTTATATAGAAACGACATTACAGATGCTGGTATGTAGCGTCAGTTATCCTAAAAAACCGTCTCTATAGGTTAAGTCTGAGCACCATTTTTTAATAGACTTTTAGGGTCGGTTTTTTACCAAAAACCGACGCTATAGGTCTTCTACATTGCACATAGCAGCCCTATTGTAAGGCTTAGGTTACCATTTGCTGCTACTGCTACTCCCCGTTCCCTCTCATGGTTTAAAATGTTGATTTTGACACCATTTCGATGGCTCAGTATCAAAAATTTATAGAAATTTTAATTGAAATTTTGACATTTATGCTTTTTTCTACACAAGATTTTGGCACAAGATTTAGATGAGAAATAAAGGAACTAAGTCACAAAACTTTACCAGGATGATCTACATAAATAAAGACACCTATTTATGCAATAAAACCATCTATTGATTTTGGTGGGGATCCTACATGTGTGAAAAGATTGAAAACTTTATCGAAGGGGTTTTTGATGACAAGTTCAATAATATAATGAATAAATTAGTTTATAGGCCATCAAAATTTTAATCCATTTCAATTAGTACTTTATAGCTTACACTTTGTATTATCAAAGACTAAAAAAACTAAACGTATTCTCAACTTATGCATGATATTATTCATAATATTGTGACAAATTACTAAAATGAATTGATACTAATAGTCTAATTTATTAAATATATCGATTGATTACATTTAACTATATATTTTCCTATTTATAGTTGAAAGTTGATCTATATAACTAAACATCATACATCTCTAAGTTGTTATAACTTTTTTTTCATTTTAAGGTCTAAAATTATATATAATTAATATCCAAAGTATCACATAGTTGTGAATTATTATTACAAAATTCATCTTTAATAAAAAATATTTATATAAATACTCAACATTTGTTCAACGTTCATAATATATATGAATATAATGTTGAAAAAACTTTAGAAAGCTCATTTTGGAAATATTTTATCCATTATCTTGATGAACAAAATATATATCAAGTTGGATTTGTAAATTAATTGTATTCGTATGCAATGAATAGCATAATTTCATAAATCCTCAAGTTCAAGTTGTAGTCTATTGCTTGAAACTTGTAGTTTTGGAGGAATAAGATGGGGTAAAAGTGGAAAAAATAGATGTAGATGCAAAGAAGAGAGATAAACTTATCATAGATCCAAAGAACAAGCCTTAGAGAGAAAGAGAATGAAAAAGAATACCAAAGAAGTAACCCTACAAGTACAATAGGCTTTGGGTCATAGATTTTTAAATTTGTAAACCCATTTCATTTGTGTTTCTCAAACAACGTGCTCAAATTTGCTATTTTTCAACAAAATTTCTATATTTTGACAAAATTCTTCCCCCTTGTGAATTTCTATCAAAATTTTGAAAGTTTATGTACTATTTCTGGGCAATTGCATTTCTCTATTCAATGCCCCACAAATTTTGACCAAAACTTTGAACCATGATACCAACATAATCCCACTTGCACTTAGAGCATATCACCCAAGGATCTAATCCTAAGTGATCTAACATGACCATCACGTTTTTGTGGTGAACGTGGTTTTGTATGTGGGTCAAAAATATTGATTTCAATTATTACTCTACAAATCTTCACATATCCTCGATGTATGATCTCTTGTATGATATGGAAACACTAAAGTATATACTTTGAATGCTGGTGTGATATAGGTTCATTAGCTTGTTCAATAACTCCATTGTTGTGACAATGCAACTCTATTGCATCGTTAATTCTTAGAAGCACTTACAGTTCACTGATGAACTTCTTGATCCAGAAAACTTCCTTTGATGCACTTGAGGTGAAAATTTAATGGACTTCGGTTGTAAATCAACAATTGTGTCTTCATTGAACCTTTTCCAACTCTTTTATTAAGGCAAAACAGAAATCATGGTTGCAGGCGATAATCATCTTTGTTAGTTTGGGATCTTGCATTAGTGTAACACTTTACACCCAACTCTTCTTAAACACGATACATAAGGAATTGATCCTTAGTTCTTCTTAAGTACTTAATTCTACTCTTTGTAATAGTCTAGTGAACATCATCAAGATTTGACTGATATTTGATTATCATGCTCAAAGCATATGAAACATCAAGATGATTGAATTACATTGCATACATGATAGATCCAATTGTGTATGCATATGGAATCTTACTCATGCATTCATGTTCTTTAAAGGAACTGGGATACTAGGCACTAGAGAGGCTAATTCCATGGGACATAGGAAAATTACCTATCAATGAGTCCTACATGCTGAACCTTTTTAGCATGTTGTCAATGTATGTACTTTGACATAGACCAAATATTCTTCTAGATCTATCTCTATTGCTTAATTCCTAAGATATAGGACGCTTCACATAAATCCTTCATGGTGAAGGTGCTTCCTATCCAGTTACGTATCCTTTACATGGTAGGGATGTCATTTCCCATCAATAGTATGTCATTTACATACAATACGAGGAATACAACTATGCTCCAACAACCTTCTTATCAACAGAAGGTTCATCTTCATTTTGACCAAAGGAAAACTCTTTATATATCTCGTCAAGTTGAAGATTCCATCTACATGATGTTTACTTCAATCCATAGACTGACCTTTGTATCTTATAGACTTTGATTACATTATTTGGAATTAAAACCCTTGGTTGTGTCATATACACATTCTCAAGAAGATTCTCGTTAGGGTAGCTTGTTGTCTCATCGTCTACGACCAACTCATCACCTTCTAGAGTCACAAGATATCTAAATCTTTTAGTATCAAGGTTTGTCCTACTAGATCTATGAGGTTCATCTGTTATAAGAGGAAGTTGAGGTTCACAACATTTATGGACTCTCCTTGTTCCTTATGTATCTCTATAGGTTTAATATTTTCTTATTGGTTTTTAACCTCTTTGAGTTCTTCTTTCTTTCCATCGGATCCTTTAGAAATAAAATTCTTTTCAAGGAATACAACAGTCCTGGCAACAAACACTTTGTTGTCAGATGGAGTATAAAATTATATCCCTTGGTTTGCTTGGGATATCCAACAAAGTAACATTTGTCTGATCTAGGTGCAAGCTTTTTGGGAAATAGTTTTCTCACATAATCTTCACATACTCAAATCTTCATAAAATACACATTGGGATGTTTCCCATGCCATATCTCATATGGTATCTTTTGAATGATTTAGATGGCACATAGTTTAGTGTAAACTTGGTAGTTTGTAGAGCATGTCCTCAAAAGGATGTCAGAAGATTGGCAAAGATCATCATTGGTTGTGCCATGTCCAACTGGGTATGATTCCTTCTTTTTGATACTCCTTTATTTTGTGGTGTACTAGGTGGAGTCCATTGTGGTACAATACCACAATATCATAGAAGATCCTCAAAATCTTGGCTTAAGTTTTCTCTACATCGATTAGGTCAAAGTGCTTTGATACTTTTTCTAAGCTGGTTTTATACTTCATTAATGAAATCCTTGAACCTTTCAAGATATTCTAACTTGTGCTTCATCAAGTACACATAGCCATACCTACTGAGATCATTAGTAAAGGTAATCAAGTAGTAATAAACACATCTAGCATTCGTTCTAAAGCACATATATACATTAACATGTATGAGTCCTACTAGATCACTTGCTCTATCACTATTTCTAGTGAATTGTGGTTTTGATATCTTCGCCAACAAACAAGGCTCTCATGTCTCTATTGGTACAAAACAAAAAGAGTCCATCCAACCATCTTTATGGTGTCTGGAAAAGAGTCCATCCAACCATCTTTATGGTGTCTGGAAATGTGTTTCTCATTTATGTGCCCTAGATGACCATATCAATGATATGTTTTGTTTGAGTTTTGGGGTTTTTTCCTTTTTGTATTTATGTTTTATACTTTTATCTCTAGATCTAACAAGCATATACAATAGGACATTGGGGCACTCACATAAAAGATCTCATCTCTACTATCAGAGCATTGACCATTTTCTATAAGAAATTCAAATCTATTTTTGTCCAAAAATGATAGATGTATGATGTTTCTATCAATGGTAGGTACATAATATCTATTCCTTAACTCGATTGCAAGCCCACTAGGTAGAGATAACTCATTAGTTTCAACTGCACTGGCAACAAATATTTCTTCATTAGCAACACACAATTCAATCTCACCTTTCATGGAAGGTCTTCTTCTCTTCAGGTCCTACACTTTTTAGCAAATGTGAGATATGCATCCAGTATCGAATACCCAAAATACATAAGTGCCAAAGTTAATCTCAGTAATATATATATATATATATATATATATATATATATATATATATATATATATATATATATATATATATATATATATATATATATATATATATATATATATGAGGTATATATCACTTTCCCTTGATCCATCTTCTCCAGTTCCTTTATGTGAAAAAGACAAGTTCCCTTTACACTTACCCTTCTCCACATCTTAAGTGTAGAATATTTAAGTTTGAGGTTAGCCTCAGTATTTTCTTGTCCTTGGTTTCACCCTAAGACTCCCCTTCACTAGTCACCATCAATGTTTTTCCTTCTTCATTTGTGCTTTGCATTTATCAATATGCCAAGAAATTCAAACAATAGTTTAGCTGAGTTATACATGTAATAGTTCATATTAAATGGGCTATATGGTCTAGGGAATGATTGCATAATCATATCCATGGCCAACTCTTAGCCTAAAGAAAATCCCCATCTTTGTAGGTCTTCAACATGCCCAATCATCTTGAGAACATGAGACCCTACTAGATATACCTATGCCATTTTGTACTCAAACAACGCTTTGGAGACTCATACGTTTTATTCTTTGCATGATCTTAGTACATGTTCTTCATATGTGTTACCATCTTGAGAATGTCCACACATTCATGTTGCTTCTAAAACACATAGTTCACAAATCATATCATGAGGCTTTTGTTGTTTGTGGCATCGTTGGCTTGCTTCCAATAAGAATCCACTTCAGCCTTAGACACATTGGGAGTGGGTTCATCTGGCATTGATGTATGTAAGACCAACAACCTGGGCTCAGTTTCGTCCAATAGGCCTCTTTTCTTTAGTTATATGAGGAGATTCTAACAACTCACCTTGCTCCGGATCTTCTTTCAAAACAAAAGAGGAAGCCGCTTCGCTTAAATAGAGATTATTCTCATGATTGAGAACAATTCTCAAAGTCCTAAACTAGTCATGTAAGTTGGTCCCATTTAGTTTGTCCTTCTCAAGGACCAATTACAATGTGAATGTGCTTTCCATTTATTTCTTCAAAAGAAATTTGCATGTGTCAAAACACCTTTTATGTGATTTGACAATATTGACAATATTATTTAGGCCTTTAATTAACTACCTCTCCCACTATTTTATTTAAATTAATGGGCATAACCATCAATTAGGAAGATTGTAGTGCACAGTCCTCTAGTGAGCCAATACCCAAAATGCATTAAGTTATTACACAACCAATGTCGGCGTTTGTAATCAATTATAAAGGTAGGAAAATTTTGTCAATTGCATCCAATGCCATTCTTAGATAGATGTCATACAAAACACCTTGTCATAGTCCACATGTATTCTTATAGGCACTTAATCCTATAAAGGTCACCTAGTTAAGCCTAACCCAACTACTAACATGATAGAAATACACCCTTCTTTAGCAGACCCACATAAGTACCATCACACTTCCATGAGATAGATGATGTAATATGTTTTAGCGTGCCTATGCTTGGTCAAGCAAGATTTTCATGAATGCTTCTTATTCAAAGCACCTAAAACTTACTATTTATGAGGAATTCTATTTATAAATATATATACATATCATGTCACCACATACTTATAATATGTATCATATACATAGCTTATCCTCAAATGAAGCATGCAAACAAAAATATGTGAGTGATGGTTACTGAAACACTATTGTATTTATTTGGATCCAAAAACAATTGTTAACCACCTAAGGACATACATCATATCCATGCAACATGTATTGGAAGAATCTTATGATGGTAATAGGTTGGTCAATTGGACCTTCTGGTTGATCGGTTGGACCTCTTGCATGTCAATTGGATTCCTTTGGTCATTCGACTGGCTCCTAGCTCAAGAGGTTGGCTAGACTCCTCCAATTAGTCAGTTGGGCCTCCTGTCAATTGGGGTCATAGTGTCATCCAGTAGATCAACCTGACTTGTAGTCAATTGACTTTCTTGGTCAAAAAACCTTCTTCTTTCCAAAAATGAAACTAATGCTAACCATATCTATATATTACATTGTGTAATAATAATACCTTGAGATACATTTATGGGGAACATAAGGTGATTAACATTAAATATATTTAGAGAAGAAAGAGGAAGGCTTGATATGCACACCAAATTTATAAGATAGAAAATAAACCATCCAACCACTCAAGCATCAATGGGGTATTGGCCATAACCATGCACACATCAACCATCAAAACCATTTTAGATAAATGTGCACGAGTTGCATGTATATCATACCATACATATAGAAAGAATATACATGACATTTCGTATAGTATGTGGTATTTAATTTGATATGCACATTAATCATTTCAATGTTCGCATCACATGCAACTAAATTTACAATATAACTCAATCTGATCACATCGATTTTAATTATGATACACCATAAGTTGACGTGGCTTTGATTCCATTTGGATTATATGGAGACAAAGCAAGAAGTGTAAGCACAAATTTATATCAATATTTTCTAACCAGCAGATCGCGTGAACAATAATAAATCTGGGAAGAGGGTGCAAGATGTATTTTATATTTGAGTAGGTCCAATGACTATCCTTACATGGTAATGTGATCCCTTCACAAGTATAACCCAGAACATAACTAATGATGTCCTCTTAGTGTAATAAACATGAAGGGTGGTTGACAACATCCTCGTAGAGTGGCAAAAATAACTTTCATGCCTCTACGTAGCCCATGCAAGGACCATTGGGAACTCCCTATCGTGTTTCCCAAGATGACATAAAGGAGTTGTCCATCCATTGTCAACATGCTAGCATTAAACTCCTTTCCCCTTATTGTTTATCCCTTTCTTGGGAATAATATTTACACCCTCCTACAAGTTACAACAACTATGAGAATAGAAGTCTATTTAATGAGTGCATTGGCCACCCGTTCTTGTATAGGAATGGAAGGCTAGGATTTCCAAAACTAAAGGGATACACAAGGTCGAAACTCATGGTTTGAAGATTGTTGTGTGTGACTTGTCAATTGACTGGACCATCCATTGGGTCAATTTCCATAGCCAGTCAATCGAATAGACTATCGAGTCGATAGGTTTATTTGTGGTAAGCGATACAATAACACTGGCAATTAATGCAATGATTAATGCACATCTTAAACATATCATTAATAGTTTGACCCACTCAAACTGTTTGTTTCACATATTTTTTTGACCCACTCCAACTGGTCAGTTTCAAAGACAGTTTAGCCGCTTGACTAGATAGTTTATTCGGTCAAATAACAACTAGTGTTGTTTAAGTTGATTACATAGGAACTTTTTAGTAACAAAGATTAATCTTATTTATTAGTGAACTTTGATTCCATGTGCATCCTATGTGTGTGAAACTATAGGTCCAAAATTACATTGGCAGTGAAGTTCTTAACCATTATGACTATACAATCAATGGGTGGTTCCTAGCAACATATAATTTCTACCCAAGTAATTGGAAAGTTGGAGAATAAATTCAACTTACATCTGTGATCAGTATCATTGTTATCATATAGTTCCTTTATCTCAAATATCTATATTGAATGTGAGGTATGGAATCATCATCCTCTTATTACTCAATCTATATTTCTTGAACTAGAGCAAACTGTTGAGATACATGCTAGCTCACATATCACTTATTGACTCACATGAGCATGGCGATGCATTTCCAATGTTTCTAATCAAACACCTAGGATATCAACTCTGATAGGAAGTAAATCCCATTTAGTTCAATCACACCCAATGCCCATGTGTTAGAACATTCCCTAACACCACCTTTATTGCAACCTTTATTTAAGGTAATGTTGGATCATGTCAAAGTTTATCGAATAACATGTGATGAGTGTAGTGACACCCCTATCACTTTGAGTGTTTATTCTACCTACCATTTCATGGTTTCTATGTATCACTCTCATGGTGGGTCTATTCATTATACTATTATCTAACAAACACATATGTGGTTGACTTAATATCTAATATCATGACTAATGAGACTCTATCATCAGTCAAAACACAATCTAGTCTTGTGTATTGTTGTCGTTTACTTTCTTCCACAATAATATTCAACTAGGGCTATAAAATAAATGTATGGACTCTTATCATACATATGTAACACCTAGGCCCACTTCCCAAGGCTTTAGTAGAGTTTTAGGAATGACGACTAGCCCCATAGACCACCACTAGCCTTAACTACGTGCTTGGTCCTCACTCACTCACAAGCCAAGATAAACTTCCCGACTGGACACTCGTCCTAGTACTACTCCTAGATGAGCACGCTTAACTATGGAGTTCTTTAGAGATGAGCTCCCTAAAAAGGAGGTGCACCTTGGTGATATGGGTAGTCCAAACATTCCTTTTAAGATCAATTCATCTAAAGCCTCAAGTCTTGGGACGTTACAATCTCCTCCACTTAAGACTCTTGATGTCCTCATCAAAGCTCAACCATATGGCCTCATAATCTTTCCCCATTTCAGTGTAGACCCAAATGTCCCATGTACACCCAGATCTCGATCATGGCTACCAATGGAAGGGTGGCTCCATCAACTCAGATATCGCTTTCCAACATGCCTGGACACTACCCGCGCATGGGTGGTTCCATCAATTGGAATACCCCTTTACAACATGTGTGGACCGCACGACTCAAAGACTACATGCTACATGCCCATGTTGGTCCCACCTACTGGACAAGAATAGGCTTTGATACCATTTCTAATACCTGGGCCCACTGCCCAAGGCTCTAGTAGAGTTTGAGGAATGATGACTAGCCCCACATACCACCACTAGCCTTAATTGTGCGCTTTGTCCTCACTCACACGCAAGCCAAGATAAACTTCCTGATTGGTTACCCATCCTAGTACTACTCCAAGTTGAGCAATCTTAACTATGGAGTTCTTTAGAGATGGGCTCCCTAAAAAGGAGGTGCACCTTGGTGATATGGGTAGTCTAATCATTCCTTTTAAGATCATTTTGTCCCAGGTCTCAAATCTTGGGGCATTACAATTTAGGTCCTTAATCTGAAGCCATATGTCATCAAGTAACATATTATAAGACATCTATCATGTCATATAATTATCTCATAACTAAACAAAACATTATAGATGGAATGTACTTTTATTATGATAAATCAAGTACATTATGCCCAATTATAGTCACCATATGACTGGCTCTCTAGGCCTGCATACCAACAAATGGAGTCCTACATTTAGTTTTGACTGTTTCACAAATTGGTCATCATTCACTATGAGCACATAATCAAACAAATAATATGAAGTAGAGACCAACGAAGTACAAACTATGTGACACTATTCACTGAACAAGGAGAATATGAGTGACAAAAATTCACTATTGTGTCAAAGCTTGTATGTGGGGATAACATCCAATGAAAATAACATATGAGCCATTCAATCTGATGGATTGTCAAGGAAGTTGTTATATAGTGTGATGCTACATGGGGTAGTGATTGTATGTCATGACAAACAATTTCATTTAACCTTAGGGTAAAGTAAATGTAACCCTTAGTAATACAACCAAACCTAGATTTTTATATGTTCTTGTTTACTAACTCATTTGAGAGACCAAGCATTACCCAAATAATATGAAAATTTTCCAATTAGGCTAATTAGGATGTCAGGAGTCTGATTTTAGCCTAAAATTTACATTTTGAAAACCTTTGATCTTACTTGTGTCCTAAATATTAACTTAGTATGTAAACATTTTTGAGGTAGGCATTTGTCCCTCTTAATTAATCAGTTGTGACACAATATTTCCTTAACTCAATTTTCTTCGTCCTTTGATCCTAGGAGGATTCTAGAGTGTCAAATTAGAGTCAATACATATTCATCAAGGTATTTATGCATTAATCGATTCCATTGAATTTATCTGGTTAAATAATCGAGAAGCCTCATATATAAGATATTTACAATTCCATTATATTGTTTGACTCTATCTAATGTTGATGTATTGTAAATGAGGTAGAAAAAAACTTACTGTGATCATAATGAAAAAGACTTAAATAAATAAAGGGAAATGACATGTTCCTCAATATAGGTATGTTGTAAAACTACTCTCTATATAAAGGCCCTCCCAAAATACATCCGCCCTCAGCCTAATATGATATTCTATTTAGCATGTCTTAGTCTGCCCTAGACTATCCCACATATCCCCATTTTGACAAAAATAGTGTACTTATTTCAAAACTCATACATTAGAAGTGATTATATTAGTTAATGTGTGTATGTGTCTTCATTATTAAGCTCATTCTATCGTAAATGAAATTGTATATCAAAGGAGTAGAAGTATTCACCCTTCAAATAACCAACCTACTACGCCACTTATTATGTTTGGGTAGTACAAGTTAAGTTGGATAAATCATACCTGTCTCATGATTTTCTCTCTTCTAAGGATTAACGTTTAGGCGTAGGCCTAGGATTCCAACAATAGCTCATGTACTTCTTATCAAAGGTGTTTCCCAATTATTATTGGTTTATCTAGTTGTGAATTAGTGTAGAATTTCATTCAAAAATATTGATAATCTTTGTACATATAGTATGATAATATCCAAAATAATTTATAATGAAAAAATGTTAGTGAAAATCTAAATATGGTGCCAAAATTAATATGTTAACCAAGTTACCAACTTCTTTACCACAACTCAATTGCGTACTACTTTAGTCATTAGCTTGTTTTTCTAGACATTTATATCTTCTAATAACATACAAAATTATCCAAAAACATGTTAATAATGGAAACAATATTGGCTTAAGATGTGGGATTAGATGTATGTTACCTTCATTCCATCTACTGTTAACTTGACCAACATCAACATTCATAGCATAGTCACATCATGCACAATGCTTGATAAGAGGTCATCATGCCTCACACAATATTTTTGTTTCTATGTAGTTGGTTTGACAACTATTGCATGGGTGGTTGAATTGGGGAAATCTCTCTTTAAAGATATGGACATTACAATGTAACATGCCTTAGAATTCTGCAATGGTCATTGACCATTTGTATATCACCTATCTAAGAGGTTGGGCCTCCCACAATACACTTGTTGGGTGGTTAGTTTTTATGACACCAAATAATCTGGTGTACCTTTATTGATGTGCACAATTTATAAAATTTTACCCACTTTTGCAAACACTTTTAATTCATTTTGTACATCATTTTGGCTCTAATCATATTTAATTTGTCACCATTTTAGTTTTTTTACTTGTTGCATAATTCTGACTGTTGGTGCAAGGTAAAGATGATGAAATGAAGTTAATCCAACCCAAATCCAACCTTAGTTGGATTCCATGATGATTTGCAATTGATCTAGAGGAGTTCTCAAAGTTTTAGAGTAAGACACAACATATGTCATTTTACACACGTCGTGCGTCATTCCAGAAAGGGCATTCCAAAGTGACAAAGAAGAAACATGACATGGTCCTCATGAAACATGTCGTGTTCACTCATTCAAGAGACTGACATAGGTTGTTGTACCAAACCGACGTAATGTGTGTTTAATACACATGACGTGTCTTACGACTTCACGAGTCATGTTTCAAATACACACGACTGGTGTTAAATATCACACGATGTGCATTAAGCGTAGGTCGACATCAGATAGAAGAAACACAATGTGTTTTTTAGTGACAAATTGTGTACTTTTCACGAGAGTGGTTCCAGTCAGTAGTTACTCATGTTGACACATTGTGTGCCTCTCAGACACGGCGTGTCCCAGATGATTATGAAATTCTAAAAAGAAAACCATCCCATATTTTAAATATGAAAAAAACTTGGATGGGGTGGTTACATATCGTCATTTGCAAGCATATTTCATCCAAAGACAAGCCCAGAGCAAGGAGGAAGAAATCCTGGGGAGAAAGGGGTGGTTTCTCAAGAGAGAACCTCCATTCTTCTCCATTCTTCTTCAAAGAGTGCAACAAGAGCTTATCTACCTTGTCCAAACCTCTTGGGAGAAAAGGTTGTCCAAGTAGAAACATCAACATATGTGGGATCTCATCCACAAGCCAAAGTTCTACCTTGCACTTCTTTACTCCTTGGGTTTTCCTTGTTCTTTTCTTTTCTCATCATGTCAAAATCTGAAACATGTAGCTATTACCTATGTTTCTTCATTATGGACGAGTAGTTCTCTTTTTCTTGGGCTTCAGTGAGTAACTCCCATGCCATTTCTCCTGTGAACTCCTATTTTTCAAAATATGCTTGTTAATTTTCTTCTCTAAGTGTTTCTATGGTGTATTTTGCTTGTATGCTTGCCTTCCGATGAAACCTACATGTTGTATCTTCTTTATGTAATTCGGGAGGATGAGTGGAGAATTAGGGAGTAGTTTTCTTGGTAGTGAACGTTTGACCACAAGAGTGGCTTGGATACATTGATGATCTAAGGTTGCAGTTTGAATTTTGGCATAGGCATGGGAGTGTTATGTTGAAATAAGAACCATCAGATATCACCGAGAGGTGTATGATGATACAACCTCCTTAACAATTTAATTAGCATATTAAATTTGTGATTACATATGAGTAGTGGTTATGGATGTGAAATCTATGACCAATATCTCCTATAATCTGATGAAAATCCTCGCAATTAGTCTTTGTTTCCTTTAATTTCCAGTTACTAATCATAACCCAACCAAACCTTTGTAAACTGATCTAGATTGTTGAACTATAACTCGCTTGCACCTAATAGTACCTTTCTCCCTTAGATGATCTTGAATTACTACATGCATTTGAATACTTGTGGGGTAGTGCTTGAGTTAAATATTAAAACTTATGCATCATATTCATCACTTGAGTTATTCCTCTTATTCCCTATGAGTTGGGCTTGGATACAAGGATAAGACTCTACTAGAAGACCCTTTTCCACAATTTGTTTGAAGGTGAGGGGAAGATACAACAATAAGGCATGCATGACATGGTGGCTCAAGCCCTCTAGAAAATTTGTATTATGATGGACCTCTTACACGATAGTTGCATTGTGTTCCAACAAAAGGAATCTCTAAACATATCTTGAGATTCTCATTGATCCATAATTCAAATTATAGATTCATATTCCATCTTTCATAGAGTTGTGCAGAAACCACACTTTTCATAAAATTGGGTGAGGAATTTCTCCTAGGTCATGGTTGAAATGTCACATGATTGGGTGATCATTCTCCCCCATACACAAAATGGGTCATCCAACACATAAAAAGCAAAAGGGCACTTCAGGCGAGGAGGGAATTCAATAAACACACACTACAAAAAACATTTGTGTTTTTCACGCTTAAAAGTATGGTTTTTGCACGCGAAAAAGCGTGGAAACAAATATTTTTCATGCTAGTCAAAAGAGTGGACGAAGTGACTGTAAAAACTTATTCATGCTTTTTAATCCACATTACTTTGTGTGGTATCTAAATTTTCACACTTTTTCTTCCACGTTATGTTACGCGGCAATAAAAATTTCCACACTTTTTATTCCACATTATATTGTATGGCATCTAAATTTTCACACTGTCTAGCCCACATGATATTGTGTCACACCTTAATTTCCACACTTTTTGGTCCACACAATATCGTGTTGTATCTTAATTTCCACACTTTTTTGTTCTATTTTTCCATAATTTCTAGTGTGACATTTCATTATCCACACTTTTGTATGTGGAATTATTTATGTGTTCTTATTTGTAGAATCTAGTTGTCCACACTTTTTAATGTGAAAATGTATATTTCCATTTAAGAAGAAAAGATTATCTACCCTTAAAAGTGTGAAAATGATATATTTGGCGTGGAAAATTAAAAAAGAATTTTATGACTCAATAGATAATCAGTGAGATGTTTGTGCGCACAACATTTTTTAAATTAAGAAGGGATCATCCATATTCATCCACATGCACAACAAAAAAGGCCATCACAAGCATCATTCCATCACCATGTAAAACATCCACACATGCATATATAAACATGCATTTGTGTATAAACTATGGATTTCAAATTATGGCATCCACAGAACATTTTTGGCATCAAGGTGTCTTTGATTGAAAAAATTTATTGATTAACTGAATCTCGCATTGCATTGAGAAATGCATCTAAAGAGAACATCCACAAAAGCCAGCTAGTCATGTTTTGTCATGAAAAATAGTCTAAAGGAAAAGGAAAGAAGCCATGCATGGCCATCATATACTATAAAGACATAAAACGTAACATGCAATAACCCACTAAAATTAAAATTTGCATCTTCAATTTATTTAAGTCCTATTTTGATCATCTTGTCCATTCAAGGCGTCATTGGTACTCTGCAAGTATTAATTAAAATTAGAAAAAGGAATGTGATGCATAATTACAAGCTATATCAATTGAGATGAGAAACATTTCTTCTTATTAAAAGTTAACTTTAAACACTAAAGTTGACAATTTAAATGTCAATCTGTATATAGAAAATGTCTAATCCATAGTGTTTATGTCAATAATTCAGTCTATGACTTGGGCACTGCAGTAAAACACTTCTTGTTAGTTTGTATTAGAAACTAACCTATATAAAAAGAACGTTATTCACCATTTTTGGCAAGATTTAGAATGATACTTCCAGTGTCATCACAACTGAGATAATGGGAGATTCGTGATTAAACATGTTCGACCTAAATTAGTATTAATGCATCTCTAATCAATATAATGGCTCACTCCACATGCTTGTGGACGCAAGGTTGAGTTGTTTAATATATAGTAAAATTGTTTTTGCCTATCTAAGAAGGCCCACTGGATCTATAACCATCGTTCCTTGCCTTCAACACAATTTCCATTTACCAAGAAAATACACTAAGAGTACCATGATCTGAAAGTAAATTCCCAAACCACACTCTCTCCTTTCTATCTGTTCATATTCACTATTTTGCAAATGTTCAACCATATCTCGTGAATCAGTTAGTTTATCATCTATGTATGAGAATATGACTTAAATCTCTAATAGACTACAAGGCATTTCAATTGGGTCTCTAGCAAGGTACGTTATCTATAACTTAATGTCACTTGTCTCTCAACATTTTCCCATTGTTTTTTGTCATAGTTAATTCACAAGGTTTTTCTGATTGCAATGTATCATCGTATCTAAATAATTCATTCACGAACATATTAGTCCCTTTCAAAATATGTTTATAATCTGATGAATATCTTGCAAATGAATGATAAGTATGATTTTGTAGAGTCATGAATGGTCTCTATTTTTCCCATGATAATATATTTCGTGAATGTATTGACAATATGCTTCTTCACACTAATAAATAATTTAATATTAACTTCTAAGGTAATATACAAATAGAGAATCACATTTCTTCTACATATGAAGAAAGATAAGGATTTGATCCTTCTCAAACCACTCAGTAAGTGTTCTATAAAGCCGTCTGAATATTTTATATTTTTGCCTAAGAATCATTCATGTTCCTACCACACCTGAACTAATCGAATAACGTCCTCAAATACTTTTTTCTCCAACTTATATCTAAACATGCTTGTTCAATGCTTGACACACTAGAATCTCAACTTGACAAGGAAAACTAGTTGAAATTAGTACAGTTTGCCTCACTGTTCAGTTTTTTTGGACAATCCTTATGATTTGAGGTCCAAAACCAATGTCAAATACCAGATCAACTTTATCCATTACAATTAGGTAAGTAACTCTACAGAGGTTAGTGATTTTATCATTACTAGTATAGAGAATGCAAATCATTCTAACTAGAGTCTAGACTATGACTTCTAACAAATCCTTCAGAAGTCAACTTTCCTGATGCCAACAGTAGCATCAAAATTCTAGTCACATAGGATCGGTGAATGAATGTGACGGTAACTAGATGGAAATCATGAAACGTCTTGGAAACTCAGACACTGGTGTGCGCCTCAAGAACAAATCTGACACAATGGGACAGTTTTCTTGTGAATTGGTAACCTTCTTGAAAAGCATGACTACCTACATATGGTGTTGTGGCATCACTGGCTTCTCACACTTGGGACAGGAAGTGGCCATTCCTCCAACAATCATTGTGATCTCTCTTGCATCTTGTATGTGATATGAAGTATTCACTTTTGACCCAATAAGTTCGTCTGATCATAATGTTGGATTTTTTGAATTGTACAGTAATTTGGAACCTCCCACTAGAAGAGCTATTTCACACTAACTAACCATATCGGTCATGTGGGGATTGCAGATATCTTTGCAATAGGTGTGGTAAATACAGATCACTAGAATATGGAACCTTGGGATGGAAAAAGAGTCCACCTATTTTTACCTAATTATTGTAGATTACTATGGTATAAGATTACATCTTGACTATAGTTTATTTATTTTGGTGTTGTTCAGCACATCAAAGACTACCACAATGATATTTATTTTGATAAGAATTGACCGAAAAAAATCTATTTTTAGCTAATTTGGAACATTTTTTAGGTTTAGCTAACTACAAATGTTTATTATACTTTGTTTCAAGATGCCACATGGATGTGTGTCAAGTGACAGAGCCTTAGAAGTAGGGAATTTGAATATGAATAGAAAATGCTATCTTGTTTTAATATGAATAGAAAATGTGTAACAACAGTAGGTCGTCACATGGATGTGTGTCAAAATTAGTAAAATCCACAGTAGTAGGCAATTTTATTATGAATAAAAAATGAGTATCTAGCAGACTATCACATGGTTTACTTAAGATAACACATTATTACAGATAAGTACAAAAGATCATGTAATGCATTATGGCCAACTAACGTTTATATAATAGTGTTAAGCCTGCATGAGAAATTACCCTTGAAAATATTCTATATTTATTGTTCTTTTTCTCATCTCTAACATGATTTTTACTATCGCACTTAGCAATCAACTAAAGTTCTACAAAAATAGTTGTAAAACAGTAGAAGGAAGCCCCTTTGATGGCTTATTGTCCTAAATAGGGAAGCCGCCAATGGGAAATGACCTTTTTGATATACCAAACAGTGATAGTGAAGATGAAGAGGGGATCTGATCTTTTTCAGACTACCAAAACAACTTATCCACTGCTATAGGTATTGGAGATGGTCCCTTTAAAGATGCCTTGTGAACAATGGTTGGTCCTGGTGACAGCCAGTGAAGGTTTTCAACCTCTCATGGAAGATATGTCTCCAACCTTATCATTTCATCAAGATTGCACCTAGAATAAAAAAGTGGTCAAACTATCTAAAAGAAATTGGGGCAAAAGATATGGGCCTCGGTGAACCTATTTGCTAGTGATAGTTGAAGGCAAAGTAGTAGAGAAAAAATACACGGTTGTAGTCATCGACCCTACCAGAGGTGATTGTGATGGATGAGCCAATAGAAACCTAGATAGAAGCTCTACTAGCAGTTGGGAATTTGAGGCATGAAGTGTGGTTTCCTACATGCACCACTCATAAGAACTCACAAACCATATCCAACAATAACCCAACCGAGATTCATAAGTCAAGATGCCAACTTATTTCTTATCTCTTCTCTAAAGTGCAAGAAAATGGGTGATTCGACTACCAAAGAAGTTGGTTAGGGGTTGAGGGCTGTTAAAAGTAATGGAAACAATAGATGAAGTAGCTTTTGAAAATAAT
This sequence comes from Alisma plantago-aquatica, assembly GCA_963693085.1. Classification (NCBI taxonomy): domain Eukaryota; kingdom Viridiplantae; phylum Streptophyta; class Magnoliopsida; order Alismatales; family Alismataceae; genus Alisma; species Alisma plantago-aquatica. Next base: position 845,111,640 of record OY856409.1, read on the forward strand.
TAGGGACAACTGTCCCTCGAAACACACCTTGAATTAGGATCATGGGTAACAACCCTTCTCTCTTACCTATGGATTGCAATGACTTTCAACAAAAAGCAAAGTGTATATCACCTTAGATATACATTTTCCCTCCTAGCACAAATAGGGATCTAATTTGGTTTTTCATTAAGGTGTGAAACAGGTTGTGATAATAATGCAGAAGGAACACCAATAAAAAAATAAACAAGATAAGAAGGATGATCAAAAATAGGAATTAATAGGTAAAACATAGATGAATCAACCCATAATAGAAAAATGAGTTGGCATTCAGTATCTAAAGTTACATTTTTGATGAATCTAATACCATGTCATCACAAACATCATCTAAAAGAGTCAATCCCAGCAGTGTTTGGTTTGGCTACATGAATCTAACTTTATAATTTGACTTTGTTTTGGGTATATATACACACATATTTCAAGTGATATGTAATAAAACCAATATTTTCCTTACTAAAGTCTATCTAATATAAAATCTTGACGGCAAGCTGGTGTACATGCCAGTCTGCAATACAAATATTCCAACAGTCCATAGTGGCCCTCTCATTAAGTATCATGAGCATGTATTTTTCGATCATCATTTACTCCCTCCTAAAATCATGTTTTTCATGTATTCAAATAAATGGTCTTTACCTTAGGCATCCACATAGTACACAAGTAGTTTGCCTCCCAACCATGCTCTAAATCAGTATAAAATTAGACTGTAAAACATCCCCACAGAAATATAAGTATTCCATAGTCAAAGTGAGACATTAGAAAAATCTCTACAAGCAAACTGATTCAACCAAGATCATAGCTCACTTCATAGTTCATCATAACATTCTTAGTTTGAGAAGTCACATTCAAGAACATAAATTCAAGGGAAAACATTTATGCCGACAAATATTCTTAGTATGTTTATCATGAATATAAGAATTACATATTACATTGAAAGTATAAGTAGGACACATATACTGCAATCAAGGCACAATAGTTACATATTAGCTAATGCATAAATCTAAAAACAATAACAAAAATTATGTAGTGGCATATAGAACAAAATAACTTGAATAAAGAAAAAGTATGTATAAACGTATATATAGACTATATAAGAGGAAAAGGGATTAATTATTGGTATATAAAGGTATTTACATCTTCATGTTGGGTGTTTCTTCCACTGTCATTCCTCTCAGTAGAGATATTAAGAACAAGTGCGGATTTCATTTCATTAAATTGGGATTGCAAATCAGCATGTGCATTTCTTAGTTGTATGTTCTCTTTCACAACAAAAACAAAATGTTCTTTAACATCAACATAGTCCTCTATAGAAACAAACTTACTCAAATTTGCTTTCAATCCAAATACTTAACTTCAGGACACCCCGTGGCCATACCCAACCACACATTAGTTAGGATTCTCATCTTCATACACCATCTCATTAAATACGTCATCTTCTATAATAGTTTTAGAAATTCCTGGTTGCTCAACAAGAAGGTCATCTACCAACTTCTCAGTAGTTTCCTGTACCAATTTATCAAAATGTTATCAGTCTATTACAATGATCTATAAATTAGAATTTGGATATTTCACATCTAAGAATCTCAAAATAAATTTAAGTAACATAACTAACCACAAATTCTTTTGTGATTGTATTAAATGCATAACTTCCATCTTTCCTTACATGGGAAAGCCTCCATGCTTCTAAAATACTAGGTTCTCTCTTTTCTTTCTTTGCCTATGAAAAAAAATATTGATTAACTAATGTTGTTTATGTTGTTTCATTCTACGTTGCAATTTGATAGTACGATCTCTTACAAAATCATATTTCTTCTGAGCAAAGCTTTTGGAACCAGTAGTATGGTGATGAACTTTTTGAGACCGGGATCTCTTTCCTATCGAGGAAAGTTTCTACAAATAAAAAAAAATCAATACTTAAATAAATGGATGATGAAGCACCCATTGTTATCTATTTAGTAAAGGGTAAAGGTTACCTTTCCTATAGGAGAAAACCAATATCTAACCAAGCACACCCACTATTCTTTGATCACATTATTTGGCACTTTGATTGTAATTTTCTTGTCTATCTTGTTTGGATCAAAGTAGAGTTTTTTCAACTTGTGCCTAAGTGTTCTCCATTTTCCATTCACATGTGATAGAATCATCTCATCAATATCCAAGTCGATAGGAATATGAAACTTCCCCTGGGTCAAACAGAGGAACATATGAAATGAGATATTATTACTTCAAAAGAGTAAAATAATTTGCATGAATCTAAAATCTACTTACCCGAGTTAATTTAACCATATCTACTTTATAGCAGTCATGCATATGGATTCAACTAGTTTCCCCAAGTGGGAAAAGACCCCCCCTTTTTTGCCACCTCTCCAAGAAATTTCACCAATAAATTCCCTCCCTTACCGATTGGCTGTTTGAATTTATTAAATTTGATGATAATTTTTAGACCAGAGTCGAGAACACATACTTGAGACACCAGAATATTACCTTTCTCTCTCATCATTTTCCTTTAGAATCTAACACAACTAAAAATGTTTTGTGTATACTTGACAAGTGAATGGCATTTTATATACATAAAAAAGATACAAAATCACCTATTGTTTCAATAAGATCATCTTCATCAAAAGTTATATTTTCATTCCATGGCACATTGTTGGATTGAGTTACAACTTGTGGGGAGTCGTCCCTTTCTTCCAAAATAGTGTGACCATCAAGTTGAGCTGATTGGGTCATTGGTTCTCTTAATGGATCTCTGGGAAGACATGACACATATTGATTTTCATTGCCATTTATGGTAAGGCCCCTAAACTTGCTTAATGAGTTGAATAAGCTTAATTATCATAATTGAATTCTTATAACCCTAATATAACCTTGTTATATGCTTTGAAATTATAATACAATCTTAAGTTTCAAATTTGGTCCAATTTGGACACTATTTGAGCAAGTTATGCACATTTTGGACTTTTCTGCAATTTACCAAATTGAGAGGTTTTCTTTGCAATTTATCACTTGAATTATGTTCCTTTAATATTCTATAATCATTATTGATATTTTTGAGCCTTCGGGCACCTATTTAAACCTTGGTTTGAAGGTGTTTTCTCCAAGGGTATTTTAGGGTTTACCCCTTCATGGATGAGCTACCTTTAGTAGCTATCAACTAGTGAGTTATTTGTTTTTCTTGCAAATGAAAGAAACGAGGGATAATAATGTCTCTATGTATGGTGGGGGAGCTTCTTGATTGGTTGCTTGTATATTCTTAATAGTTTAAGGCCATAGACACATGGGGAAGCTACTTTTACACCTCATGCTTGCTCCCATCCTTATCCATGAGCTATATTTACCTCTTCCTTGCCCAAGTATGACAATTTTCTTGCTTTCTCTTTCCTCTAACCTGGATCAATGACTCCACTCTATTTTTCTGCAGAACCAAGTGCTCTAAGGTAGAAGACAACCTCTTTTTGGAGAAGAAGGTCTCCTAGAGCTTCATTTGGCAAGTTATTTTCTTCCTTCCTTCTCCATTTCGCTTGCTCTTATACTTACTTAGACCTTCCTCCAGGTTGGAACCTTTCTGTTCCATGGTAGAAATTGCTCTAAAGATCTAAAACCCTACCTTTCTTGCTCCTTATGCTTAGGGTTTTCTCATTTGATGAAGAAAGGTGCTAGATGGACGAGTCCATAGCTTGTGCTTGGATTTTATACCCTACCTGCTCAAGATTTCTTCTGTTTGGGGTTTCATCTTCTCATTATATTCAAGTTTTTATAACTTACTCTACATTTATTCCTTACCATAAGCTTGCTATATCATGTCCTTTCTAGAAAATGATGATTCATGCACTAAAAAGTTATGCTTGACTTGGATTTTGATTTTTATAATGTTCCCTATTCTGATTTCAGTTCTAGATGAACATGTGATCATGTGTACATTATTCCTAAGGTATAATATGACTTGGATCAGGTTTGTTTTACAACCTATGGTATTAAGAACCTATTAACCTATGGCCAATTTTAGGGTTTTAAAGCTGGTGATTTCTTCTATAAACCCATGACCTGATGATGGTAACATTGCAACAACCCTATGGTGTTGTCTTCATGACAACTGATCGTCGGGATGAAAGGTGTCATATGATGGTGAAAACCTATGGTCACCCTAATAGGTCAGGTTTTGGATCAATTAGAACTTTAATGGTCAACCATTAAGTACCCTACTGATGTTATCAATCAACGATGAAATTAGCTTTATAATTGATGTTGATTAATGGATATAGTGTTGATCTAACAACCTATGGTAGCTTAATGATCACTAATGATGGTGGATCAGGTCTCTACAACCTATGGTGAATTACGAATTGTAGTTGTAGTATCAATTAAGCCTTAGACCAATGGTTTCTTGGGTCACTTGATGTAATGGTCAGATCTATACTATAATTGATGGCTTTAACATATGCACTTGACCCAATGGTCAAGATATAATGTTTATTCCACTAATAAAGTGGAATGATGGCTAATGTAATGTGTTGGTACTAATAATGTCATATATATGGTTTCCTTTATATGATCAACTTAAGGAGCTTACTTGTTGACAGTGGATGACTTGTTTTAAATGAACAATCGATTGTGGGTTATACCCTACTCTCAATGGAACTTTTTGTGTTGTTAATCAAGGGATGTCTAGAGTTAAATGGTGACTCTTTATAGAACACAAATCAAGGACTTTATAGGTGGTTTATCCATGGTGTTTACTTATGTAAACAATCAATGGTCTTACCTTCTAAACATCCAATGGTTCTGGGTGACATTGTGGTATGGTGATATGGGTTGAATGATGATGGAAAAAAATGGAGGCTTACCCGTAATAAGGTAGTCTTACCTATTCACTCATATGAATAGAAGGGATGATAATCTTATTGTGTTGATATGTAACCCTAATGAGGTATAACTTGTTATACCTAGCTTTAATATAACTAAATGATGGTAATTTGGTAGGAATAGTCCTTGAATGACTAATATAATCATGGTGTACTTTATTACTGTTGTTGAAATCTTAGTATGCTATAACTTGATGGTTACACCTTGATTTATGTGTGGGTTCATACATGAGAATAGTATGGAATGTGATGGTGATGCTTCACCTTATGCATCCATGATCCAATGGTGATGCCAGGAGTTGGGGTTTGGGTACAAGTGTTGATCAGTAACATTGATATAATTTATCATGTTGAACCTAACTCTAATGCAAAATAGATAAAGATGAGTATTCATGTTTAACATTCTTATATGATGGAATGATGGTGGAATGACCTCCTTAACATGGTCATAACCTTAATGTGTTAATTGGTTGTTATCATAGCCACATGGTTGATACTTTCTTATCATTATGAATATGATGAGTGCTAATCATATCTAGATTCCTTGCATCCTGATGTAATAAAGGAATGTTATTAATGTTAATATAACCCTGCTATGATTGTTTGTGAATATCTCCTAGCTCATTAATGCAATATTGTGTTGATCTGGTGTATTATATGTAAGTGATGTTGTTGAGCCTTGTGATAAGTCTTGAAAAGATAATGATGATCTTGTAGGGAATAGTATGATGATCTTAAGGACCTTTGAGCATGGTTGAGCCTTGAATGAGGTGTAATACTCTTGTGTTGATTAGTGTTGATACCCTGTGATATTGTGAAAAGGATTTATATCTTGTGATAGTATGATGACTAATGTAGCATCATGAATGGAAAGTGAATAGTATCATGTGATGATGAGATGAGAAATTATGTTTCACACGTTTCATATCTTTTAAAGTTGTGATATTTATATGCTTGTTAGAAGTGAATTAGGGTTTGTATGTCTACTTGTTTGATGCAACCTTAATTAACCCAATTGGCATAACTAATCAAGTGAAACTTTAATCATGTAGTGCCCCGTGCCATAGATCCATCTGAGTGTCAGAACTTGCCAGATGGTGAAATGAGTATTCCTAAGGGAAACTCAAAGAGAATACTGATGAGTATGTGGGGTGCTTGTCATCCTGAATTCAAGTGTTTAGGGAGGATGACCACAGTCATACCTAGCCCTCAGTTTGAGAACGAATGTTGTCGTGTCTCGGTGATTATATATGTGATGAGATTGGAGGACAACTACGGTTATACCTCAGATGGTAGGGTATGCGTACCCACCTCCTTTCACTAGTGCCATGACCTATACCAAGGACAGACAAGGCTGTTAGCAGCTTGGCCTTATGTGTCACTGTGGTGGACCCGTACTGACGGAGGGTGGAGAAGATCTTAGGAGTCTGGCTCTTCCTAGATCTTGTATGACACTAATTTCAACTTAGCAGTGGTCTGTTGGATTTTGAGTGGTATCCTCAATTTCCTCAGGGCATAATAAAAGATGTAAAATAGACATATATCATATTTATTTAGGGTTATACACGAAGCTTCACATTGGATGATAACCCTTGTTTGTTTTCTTTACATAAAGATGATGCTTAGTGCAATTAAGAGATAGTAATTATAATTATGTTGTGGATGTGCTTAAGATTGTAAATGTGTACATATAGTAGTCATGCTTATGTTGATATCTATACTACTACTGCTTATTATAATTATGATGCTAGCTATATCATGTTGTTTGTTATACTTAGCATGCTAGCCATGCCTCTGTAAATAGAAATGCCTATGTTGATAGTTCTATTTGTGATATTGATCTTTTTAAACTGTTAGACATGTTAATGTTGTTAGATATGCTTATGATGCTAGACTTATTCATGTTAATAGAGATAATATGCTACTAGACTTGCTTATGCTAGTTATGCATATGCTATTGAATTTCTTATACAGTTAATAAGGCAAATGATGATAGTCAGCTTGATGATGATAATTGTTAACAACTCATTTATGTATTTTGTTAATCATCAATGTTGCTGAGCCTATTTGTTATATATGTTCAAATTGCTTAAACTATCTCATTACCTAAAAATGTTGGAATCAATAAATGTTGTTGGAGGTTATATCTCTTACTGGGACATGGGTCTCACCCTTTTGGTTTGCCACATTTTTTTAGGTAATCAAAAGTGATGAAAATAAACATGTGGCAGAAAAGAGGAGCAATGGTAATGGAACTTTGAGAAAGTTGATTAGATGTCTAGTGTGTCCTAGAGTCATCCATGCACTCTCAGGTCTAGGCAGGAAAAGTTGTATATAGTGTCTCAAAAGAATCAGACTTTTGTTAGTACATTAATGCTTGCTTGTGTGGCATATATGAATATTGTTTCTCTGTGTATATATATTGAGGCTAATGTGGTTAAATAATTTGTATTATTTTCTTGGCATAATATTGATACGACAAAGATGTTTGGGCTCTTATGAAAATGTTTCCAAGTGGGTGTTGATGTTGAAATCGGTTTTAATTTACCCACATTATTGGGTATGTGATTAATTAGTGATTGATTGTGTTTTATGTTTTGAGTAATCTCATTCAGTCTAATAGGTTCTCACATTTATATTTGGATCACATGATGTGAGATTTGCTATAGTTCTTTTTCTTTGCCACATCTTTCACTCTATTCATGAGTATAAATCATTATACAAGCAATTGAATATTACAAGATACCCAAATTGTCATATTATGAATGTAAATAGGTTGGAATTACTGGTGCAACCTTTTGATTTATGAAATATCAAATCTTGAGCTTAAACAACTTGAAAAAATTACAGAATTTATAGTAAAAAATGTGATTTTGGATCCTCTGAATTCATAATGAATATGATAGAGATGCTGCTAAAAAGAACAATGGAGAATAGCAAAAAAGAATAGAGGATAGAAAAAACAACTAATGAAACAAATGATTTGCAATTCTTATATCAAACATAATTAGCATCAATAAACAAAAAAACCAACAACTAGAAATAAGGCAACTGAAACTAGATGAAATGAATGCATGTGATAGCAAAACAAAAGTGTTTTATAAGTGAAATAAGAATCCCCTATTGCATGTTAAAATAATTTAAAGGGTAGATTCAATCTCTCAAGCAAACAAATCTTATGAATATAACTAATGGGCCACCCCAACATCAAATGCATTTCTTGACTTGTATTCAACAACATGTAACCATGATTTCTCTATTTCATCTTCAACATAAAACACTTGATTAGTTTGATATGAAAAAAATGAATGGATCATCCTTCAATGAATGGCCAGTGTGCATCAAATTAGAGAAGTTCACACAAGTGCGATCTTTTCCATCGATCTTGAACCCTCTCAGTGATGTAATATCTACCCAATCACATCGAAACAACACCACTTTGCAAGTCCCATAGTAGTCAAATTCATAAATTTCTTTTAGCTTCCCGTAATAAGGATTCCAATCAGCTTCAACCATGAGTCCAGAATTTTGTGTCTTCTTGTATTTTTCATAATCCATTGTATGGAACTTGTATCCATTGACCATAAATCCCTTGAAACTCTTAACATAGTTATTCATTCCATGAGATATGGCCGTTTTTAACTGTCCTTCATTGTTGCTCACATCCATATTTGGTACCTAATATAGTTGAAGAGATATCTGGCAAGTTAGTTAGAATACAAAATTAGCTTTTAAAATTTATGACCATATTGATATTACTTGAGAATTAAGCCATATTGAAAAGTCTTCTAGCATCCACTTATCTTATAATGCTTGATCAACTCTTACTCCTTTTTTGAGACACTCTTCTCAATTCAGGTCTAAAAAATCTCTATAGAAACAATATGGGTTAGCTAATTTTATTTATTAGTTATGAAGTACATCAACAAGAACCAGACAACTTACTCTTTAAGGTCTTCCACAATATCTTCATAATGGAGTAGAACGTAAGGATGTGCCTGAGACATAATTTTTTCATCAAGACGGACAACTTTTGTAGCCCCAACATGACGTCCTCCTGAGTTGAACAAGTATATGTCCTTATTTGGAATATTGTCGTCATTTCTTTTTGGTCTACTAAAGATTGTCTTAGTGCCTTCCATATACCTAGAACATAATTTAATCGTCGCATCCAAAACATAGCGCTCTACAATGGAACCCTCTGGTTGGGCTCTATTTCTCACATAAACTTTTAGTCGACCTAGATACCTAGAAGAATGCCAATATAGTTAATAATATTAAGATTCCATTTCGAATCAAAAAATAAATGAAGGGGCATAAATAATTTCTAACCTTTCCATGGGATACATCCATCCATGCAGAATGGGTCCACCATACTTGAATTGGTCAACCAAATGAACTAGGAGGTGAACCATAATGGTAAAAAAAGGAGGAAGAAATTCCATTTCTAGACGGCAAAGTGTTTCAACAATACTTGTTTGTAGTTCATCCAGTTTGTTTGGATCAATACTTTTAGAGCATAATGATTTAAAGAAATATGATAGATCAGACAAAAAATCAGTAGCTTCTGTTGCTCTGGATTCTCGCAAAAATGTAGGAAGTATATCTTGCATAAGAACATGATGGTCATGACTCTTAAGATTGATTAACTTCTATAGCTTTAAGTTAACACATCTAGAAAGATTGGAACCACCCGTCATGAACTTTAAGGTTAGCTAAGACTGATAAGAAATGTTCCTTTTCTTTTAAAGACATACAATATGGAGCTAGAGGCATAAAAAAACTACCATTTTATTGAGATTGGAGCCAAAGAGACTTCCTTATATTATTTACCTCAAGGAATTTTCAAGAACTCGCATCATCTTTACACTTTCTATCAACATTTAGAAGTATAACAAGAACATTTTCACACACATTCTTCTCGATGTGCATGATATCAAGGTTATGACGAAGAGGATTATACTCCCAATATGGAAGATAAAAAAATATGCTTCTTTTCTTCCAGAATCCAATGCTTTCATCATTATCTGCATCCAAATTATTACAACTAGTTGTTGCATCTCCATGTTTTCGTCCTCTCTTCTTAACAATTCTCTTTGGATCCTTTCCATATATAATGAACCCGTTATTGTGCATGTAGAACATCACTTCTTGTTGTGGGAGCTGGTGAATGTTTGTATTCCTTAGTCCAATCAAATAATGTTCCCTCAAAATGGTAAGGATGGTCATCTGGTTGCCACCTACGATGACCACCATAAAAAATCTTTGAACGATATCGGTATGAATGAGTAGATTCTGCACAATGAGGACACACATGATAGCCTTTAGTGCTGCAACCCGATAACATAGCATAAGAAGAAAAGTCACTTATGGTAGATATTAAAGCTCCTTACATTTTAAAGGGTTCTCCCGCATAAGCATCAAATGCGTCCACTTCATCCCACAGCAATATCAACTCATGCACCAACGATTGCATGTACACACCAATATCATTTCTTGGACTAGATTTTCCTAGAATTACTAACGACAAGATTAAGGAATGTGATTTCATGCATAACCAAGGTGGCATGTTATTCATACTAAGAATGACTGGCCATATACTATAATTTGTGTTTTGTATCCCATAGGGATTGAAACCACCACTAGAAACGGTAATCCTCACACTACGGGGGTCTAAAGAAAATTCGGGATACATCATATCATACTCTTTCAACATCAATGCATCTGTTGGGTGTCTTAATTTTCAATCTTTCACATGACATTTCTGATGTCATATCATATCTTATGCTATCTTAGAGGACATGTACATACTTTTCAGCCTTGGAATTAGAGGAAAATACTTCATAACTTTTGCTGGAGTCCCTTTCAAATTTGTGTAGCATTGTTGCCACCATCTTCTAAAGTGCCTTTTGGCTCTATCCACCTAGGAGTTTGACACACATTGCACTATTCTTTATTTGAGTTTTCACCCCAATATAACATACAATCATTTGGACACACATGTATGTTTTCATATCCAAGGCCTAAGTCCTTAATCATTTTTTAGCTTCATAGTAAGAAGATGGGAATGAGGTCAATTGTGGAAAGGAATCTAGTAGAAGTTCCAACAACTAAGTAAAAGAATTGTTTGGCCAATGAAACTTACATTTTAGATTGAAGAGTCGTAAAAAAAATGATAGTGTTGAAATCTTTGTACAACTAGGATAAAGTTCTATATTAGAAAGTTCCACCATCTTTTTATATTTCAAGTCATCTCCAAGAGTATATCCATTATATACATGTCGATCATTTAAGTCATCAACTTGAGGATCATCAAATGTGACCCCTTCATCAACTTTAGTGTTAGTTGCATCATTGACATTTGTTATATTGACTCCCAATGCCTCTCTCAAAAGTTTTTCCATGTCATCTTGTTTTACCATATTGTCTTCACAAATCATAGGTTCATCATTGTCTATATGTCCATTTGCAGTGAGATTTTCAACGAGACTTCTAGGACAATGAATGATCCAATTCTTGTAATCATAAAAAAAACCATGGTAAAGAAGATGATGTTCCATCTTATCGATAGAAAATTGTTTCTTCATACAAACTTTGCATTTCCTACATGGAGAAATAATTTTTCCTCCTTCCATTCCAGTCTTTGCATACTCAAGAAATTGACATATTCCATCAACATAAGCTTGGGAGAAAACTGGTTTCTCAATCCAACTTTTATCCATATTTAAAAGGTTTCAAAAATCTAAACTATAACAATGAAAATATTGATTCCAAATTTCCATTATATAAAAGTAGAACATAAATGGGTAACAATGCATAAAATAAATTTCATTATATAGGAAAAAGATCTATAGCATTATATGAATCTTTGGAAGGACGGATGGCTACCAATACACTTAGGTCAATGCATAATGACATAAATGAATGAAAATGAGGATAAAATAAAAGAAATTAGTTGAACTGATTATATGAATAACTATATAGGAAAAAAAATCTATAGCTCAACCATGAAAGCATGGAATAAAAATAAAGAAAGGGTTTTCCTTATAGTCACAAAACAATAGAACTATGTTTAGTGATGATTGACTACTAGGTTCCTTGCAAACATAGCAAAGCCTTAAACAACACCAAAGATCATAAGTCCCTGTAAACTAAAACGTAAAGCAAGCATCAATTCTCCCAATAGCAAGTTAACAAGTAGATCACTAGACTTTTCTATAACAAATCCGAACACCATACAAGTTGAGCAAATCTCAAATCAGCAACTAGTTAAGAGCATGGCTGGGTATAGATTGAAATACAAAAGCAACTTTCTATCTTCTCCACTGATATCTCTCTCTCTCTCTCTCTCTCTCTCTCTCTCTCTATATATATATATATATATATATATATATATAGTCATTTATGACTTTGGGCCCTTAAGTTATTTTTAGGATAAGGTAATAAGGTACATATGACAATGCCTCCTAATTGTATCTCTCATAAGTCTAATGGCTGGGAATGCTAAAAACTTGGAATGCTCTATAGAGTACCTTGACAAAGATAACATGCTTAATATAGATCAAACATAAATATATAGCCTTAACAATATTTACATTATGGAAACTACTCCTCCCACCTTATGTTGTCACAATGCTAAGTTTCCCTTTCATGACAAAAAAACTCCTTCAAAGGCTCCATAGATTCATGCTGCCAGTACGATTGGTAAATAAGTATGTGAGTTACATTTCCAACTTGAGACCTAGAGTAAAAAAACAACCCTATAAAAATAATGGGACAAATTGTTAAAATATTGGAAGTCACCCCTATGAAAATGGTGAATCCATACCCAACTACCATCAATTAGTATGACTTTTCTTTAATAGAAAATAAGAGTTTTCTCATTTAAAATAATTGAGGAAGCATACATATTGGCAGTACTAGTAGATCACTAACATGAATTATCAATGTTGTTATGAAAATTCTTAAGTTCCATTTCTAAGGGTGTGATGTTGGGGAGTTAAAATTTAAGTATATATTAACATGCACTAGTATTAAGGACAAACATCACATTTCTTTAAATTCTACTTGATGCCAACCCTATTCACCTAGTGGTAGGAAAGATCATCAACATTTCTAATATTAGAGTGTCACACAACAAGCTTGATCTATGTTGGAATACCTCCTTCAATGCATAGAGACTAAATCAAGTGTGTACTTAAATATTTAAAAACTTCCATCACTAATGTCGAATCATGTATCCTGGTCCATGCTCCTTGTGTAATATATATGAAAACAATGTTAATATACTGATAGCAGGAGAAGATGTCTGCTACTTATATCAGCACATACCAATAATTTTTCCATGAAGACATTTATTTACAAAAAACATCCACTCATGTTGAGCCATGAACATGATTTCTCCTTAGGATATCAATCCCAATACTTAACCTCATGTTGGACTCCCTCATCTTTCAAGGATTCATAATACATGAATTCTCATCACCTTAATTGTTCATCTCTACTCATTCTCTTTATGATTGTAATATATTTGTTTCCTGACTTAAACTCAATCTAGAAGAAGCTAAATTTTAAGCCCACTTAGGACATGTAGGATCCTATAGGTCCCAATGTAACCTCTTCCTTCTATATCTTTTTCCATCAAAGCCTCCAATTGTTTATTGCTTCGACCTATGAGATATGACAACACCACCTCCATTGAACCTCCATGAATGATTTCCAACCTCCTTTTCTTCTCCTTTTACCTGGGTTCCATCCTCGAAGGCCATGTTTCATTAATGATATAATGCCACATCGAACTGTGTTTATAACTCCAACTAGCAAAAGTTTAAACTTATTTATTATAGATGAGAATGATAGATGATCTACATTTTATTTCAATAAACAAAAGTTGTATTTTGCCATCCAGTTCATAGATGAATATCATCGTGATATTACTGGTGTCCCTTGCATCTTTAGTCAGTGTCGAATTTAGAAATCTAAAGTGGGTGAGACCATGACAAGCTATACCTTTATCTACAATATTTATAATATGAAATATAGTAAACCTATATCAATCACTATTCTGGATCAAATTCTATTATTTTTATATTAAAAGACAAAATAGTTACATAATTTACAAGTTTCTTTCCTTACAAATGATACCTAAAAGTTTAAGAAAGAGGGGAAGAGATCGTATAGTCTAAAATGTTGCATTAATATTTTCATATGATTATGCTGCATATGTATCATTTTCATTTAGAAATCCATCATTCATCCTATTGCATAATTTATGACAAATTACTTTTAGCAGAGGAGAGACAGTTTTCACTATCCAAATAGGCAATTAAACCACATACACCTAGAAACCAATAAACTAATTGAAAAAAAATTATGTTACTTTGAATGGACCAGCTTATAAACAAGACCATACGAAGCTCTAAATGGAGTATCCTGCATAGTTGACATCAAACTTTGTTAATAACTTGCATATTGAACTCTAAGGAAAATAAAACTTCCATAATAATTAGTTTTTCTTCATTATATTTGTGTGATTGTTATAAAAAAATTGACAATTATTATATGGTGTCATATCGAAGAGGAGGGGTCCAACCCACAACAACACGTGAAAGAGAGACTAATCAATAGCTAAGTATCTTGCAGTCATTAGAGAAACTGAGGGGAGATGATGTTCAAAATCAAATTCCTTTCTTGTCATTGAATAGGCCATTGGACTCATTTAACAAAAGGATTACAATTGCATTTAGTAACTCAAAACAAAAACAATGCAAGTTTTAGTTATCTTAGAACCACACAGACATTATCCATCTTCTTTCATACATAAAAAAATAATTATTAATGAAAATGATAATTATCATTCATAATAACTTATTCTCTTGAACTTTAGTTCCTTATTCATCTAATCACATAGTTCGTCACATTTCATAAAAAAAGAAGACTAATTAACCACTATTGTCTCTCCCACAATTTTGCCTTCCTGGATATGCATGAAAGGCATAAGACATGAGGAATATTTGATTTCTTTCTATTTATTTAAAATACATATTTATGGTTTTTAATGTGTGCTTAAAATAGTGTGATTTTTTATTCTTTTTTTTGCAGTGATTGTCACATTCTTTCTTCAGGAAGTAGCTTGATTTTTGCGTTCTCTGTTCCTGAATGATCAACGTAAATGTGTGTTTTGTTGATATCTATATAGTTGTTTTCTTAACCTAATCTAAGATAACTGGTATCCATGAGAAGGTAGAACCTTTTAGGATTATAGACTTCATGTCAAGTCCAAAGAAATGTTAATGGATTGATATCCATGTTTAAGTTGGATGGTCTTCTTGAGAAGTATGAAATTTCCAAATTTTCTTTTTTTTCTTAGAAATTTATTCTAAAGCTTTATAGATGCTTCCAAAGGCTATTCACATTGGATAAAATATTACAAACCTTCTAATTTCTATTGCATTTTTTAGTTACTTGTACATGAACACCCAAGAACTTATGACTGAGAAAAGAGAAAAACAGGACTTGATCTTTAGCACATGCACAAATAAAAGAACAACTTGGTTTTCTTATCTTCTCTCCATCACTTTAGTTCACTTTAAAAGTTGTCCAGATCTTGTGTAACATTCTTAAATCTATGGTTAATGTTTTTAAGTTATGTAGATTGTCTTTTTTCTCATTTAAAGTTGGTCATGACAATGGTTGTGATCCTTAGTGCCCCATGCCATCGATGGATGTCTTTCACATAACTTGAGAATAGAAGTTTCACAATGGACGGTTGCTTCATGTTGTTCCTCGTTGGGGTTCCCAAGGGACTATGTACATGGATGTTGAATAGTGACATGTTGGTATTTTGAATGGCAAGAAGCTCATGTGTGGAGCCTGTGGCCTATTGACATCTCACTATGATGGGCTATTTAGTTGTAAAATTGTACTTAAATAGAAAACAATCCAATTTTTTTTAAAGGTCAAGTTCCTTATTAAATAGTGAAGGTGACATGATGGGTTCGCATGTCTTACATGTAACTTTGTAAATGAGAAATTGATTTTTAAAAAGCTATACATGAAAAGAAGGGTAAGGTCAAATGTCCCTTCCATGTAATTGACATATATAATTTTTTTTAAGAATGGATTATGTTCATTTTGAATTTAAGTATTTATCTTAAATGACCACCACATTGAAGAAGAATACATAAAATTTAACTGTAAATGTTATACAAGAATGACGTTTTCTATTATAGCCATTTGCGATAGTAAAAGATTGTCTTAGTTAATTTTAAGTTCCATTACATACATTTGCTATTATTACTATTTCGGATGGATTTGTGATGTCCTTGTTACTATTAATGATAAAATATCATATTGATGTAATAACCAGTAACATTAAGAGTCTATTAGTGATAAAAATATCATATTGATATAATAAGCAGTAACATTAAGAGTATATTTGTTGTCGTGACTACTAGTGACAATGAATTGTATTTTGTCATCATTATTTCCTTTAACGGAAAGGCTAATAACAACAACACACAACGACTTTTTTCTGGTCATTAATAGCTACAACAAATTTCTTTTTCTTAACTATGCCAAACATTTTCCATTATAGTTGTATTGATTTTCGGTAGTGAATCCTCAACATTGATCACGTTTTATTTAATGTTTACACACAATTGCTTGATAGTTAATTAAAATGTTTTTCTATCTAGATAAAAGAATATACAACTATATCTCATATTGTCATCATTATCTACAATGATCCATGTTTATACTACGTAAAAAGTATTTAGATCCAGAAGTATGCCCATTACTAATAATGTGAAAGTTACTATGTTGGTTTGAGCCACAAGTATAAGGTGATATATTTGTACATGTGAGTTTGTTAATTTTGACAACTACATATATAACATGATCCAATTGATATAATGTATATTTCGGAATGAACTTGTAAAAGCTACATCATGAAGAAATAATAGATCCAAACATACGTACAACCATGTTCTCCTATAACCCAACATACCTTGTCTTGTACAACTATGATCTTAGTGTTCTACTAGCTTGGAGAAACTATGCAAATAGATTACTGGTTGGTTCCCCATTGATAGAAAGATACCCAAGTCTTTGTAGAAAAATGGATTTTGATACTCAGATTACCTGGAGAAACTAGCTGCTGACCTCAAGCAATTGAGAATCAAGCAGTCGCTGATCTATGGATGTTTTATGTGAGCCAGTTGTCGAGAGTCACACACTACCAATATCAGGACATAGAGCATCTGTTATAACCCCAATTTTTGGGTTCAATTGGGGAGAAATGTAATTTCTCATATTAAAGATATTTGAACAAATAATGATATAATTTGCTTCAAATAAATGGATTTCGTTTACAATAGCCTTGATGTTTGTGTTGTGGGCTTTATTGGCAATTGGGCCCAATAACAAGGAAATAACAAAGAAAATTCAATTAGTGAATGAATAATTGAATATTCGAGAAAAGAAATATGTAGAAACCTCTAGAAGGCAAATCCAAAGAGGATTTCGTGTCTCTTGGGTTCCTTGGGTTCTAAGGAGTCCAAAGTTGTAAAAAGAAAGCAATAAGAGAAGAAAAGATTAATTAAGTATTTCTTTATTAAGAAAGAAATTGAAAATAATGGGAGAATGTGGGAAATAAGTGAAAAGAGGTATATTTGAGTTATCCTTGGTGGAATTTCGTAACCCAAGGATTACTAATGATAAAAGGAATACCAATGAGGAAAACAAAAGAGAAATAAAAAGAAATCCTCAAAAAGACATATTTTTATAAGAAATAAACAAGATAATGTGAAATAATGCATATAGATGCATCTAGAAGGATAATAAGTATCCTTAAAAAGTAATTTTGAAATCATAGAGTTTCTTGGGATTCAAGGAGTCCCAATAAAGAGGAAAGAAAGAGAAAATACCAAAATTGTAAAATAAGAGGATAATGTGTTGAATTATTAATGAATTATGAGGTATTGTTAAAAAGAAAGTAATTTTGATTAAAAGAAATAGAATTTTGTGTCAAAGGATTAAAAAGCAAGGAAAGAGAGAATAAGTAAGAAGAAATTCGAATTCTAATATATCAAGGATAAAGGATATCAAAGGAATAATAAAGAAGAGAGAGAAAACTTGCTTTCTAAAGAAGGATTTGGATTTCTAATGGGACAAGACCTTGCAGCTTGATAGATGCACATCTTAGGGTGCAAAAACTCTCCCCTATATAAGGGGTAGAGCCCTTGGCCGAGATCAGGATAATCCCTATGAATCTTCTCTCTCCTTCTTCTTATTTTCGTTCACCAACCCTAGACATGAGAGACTACAGTTTTCATGGGCCCCAAGAATCTGCAATGGGTCTCGAAGGAGGCGCAAAGCTCTTGAGACAATCCATAAACGGTTTGTTACCCTTTCCATGCTCCGGACTTGGTGCAGTTCGCGGCCGAAGACCTGCAACCCGCAGCAGGTCGCGGCCTTGGTGTGCATAGGGTTGGCCACCTCAGCCGTCAATTGAAGGTTCACCGTGTGTGCCAAGGCACAACGGAGGTGGAGGGAGTTTGCCCGAAGGTCGTGGAGGGTGCAGGAGTGAAGGACAAGCTGCGCAAGACTGCACGGCGGCGGCTAGGGCGGCTGCGCACCATCTGCTCGAGGAAGAAGAAGAAGAGAAGGTGTGTTGGACGGAAATACCCTCCGGGGTATGAAGCGCCGATAGTTTAAGTGAAGGGAAGTCACGTCATTTCGTTATGTTTTCAAATTTGCAAGGCAATGTTGCATGGAGCAGGACAAGTGGCGCGAATGGATTGGCCGAAAAGTAAGTGATTTTGTAAATTTCATAACTTAAGATTGGTAACTCCGATTAGGACAAGTAATATATGAATTTTGATCAGAAGAACACAAAAAATCCATTAAAAATAGTTTTATAGCCTGAATCTGATCTTAGTTCGAAATATAGTGTAAATTATCATCTTTAATGAATTAAAGATTAAGAAACCCTATTTTGATATGACTAAAGTGTTTAATAGGGTTTAATGGATCTTTAGAGTTGATATTAATCTGTTAAATGTAAAAAGGAACATTGAGTTCAAAAAGGAAGAACTTTGCACGTGATTAGTCTAATTTAGGGTTTATGTGCTTAAATATGCATGAAATTTGAAAAGGGCATAAAGTTATCATCTTTAATGATTCAATTTAGGAAAAACCCTTAGATTTGATGATAGATGGATAATTCAAGCTGATTTTAACCTGTTGTTAATGAAAGAGAAAATACGATTTAAAAATATGATCTTTTTATATATTTGGTTTAATTTAGGGTTTCGTGTATGATTATGCACTAATGAGCTTGAAAACCCTAATTTAGATGAATATGTCTTTTAATTGGTTTAATTGTGTAAATCCACGAATAAAATAGAGAAGTGATGATCCTAAGCCAATTTGAGCATAAAAGATCCTTAATGTGGATAATTTGAGTAATTAGGGTTTTTATGAGTGGAAAAGTTGTTTTAGGGTTTGTTGACCTAAAAAGGATAAAGTTTGGGAAATTGATCTAAGAAACCCTAATGCATCCTAATGAGACTTAGAAACCTTAGAAAGGTGTCCCAAGTCAATAAGGAGTTGTTTGGGATATGCTTGTGACAATTTGACATTATACATGTTTTCAGGATCAATGTTTGCTTGATTGATTGATTGGCTTGCTTGATTGGACATCTAGTTGGATTTGGATAAATGGTTTCTTGAGATCTCCAAGACAGGTATGTGGTTACTTATGAATAACCGCTTAGTTTTCCGATGGTTTCTCGGACGTTTAATCGCATTGAATGCAACTAAACTGCTTGGATGTTCATATTGCAATTATAAAGTGACTATGACTATCACTTAATGTATTTTCCTATAAACTCAGATCCTGGTTCTCTGTGTGGCATAATAGCTAACCTAGTACATGGCTGCCTATGGGTAGGTCCATCAGGTTAGAGAAAGGCCTAGTACATGGCTACCTATTGGGTAGGTCCATCAGGTCTATGGATGACCTAGTACATGGCTACCTATTGGGTAGGTCCATCAGGTCTATGGATGACTTAGTACATGGCTACCATGGAGGTAGGACCATCAAGTCACATTGAATTAGATATTGGGATACCTTCGGGTAGTGCCATGCGACTCTATTACCTAAAAGAGAGGTGAAATCTATGTCCACTGCAGGGACATCCTAGAGTTCGAGAATATGTATGGATTGAGTTGTATGGCTTAAGATGTAATGTTGATTGTTAAATGATTAATTGAATGATTATATTGTTAACATAGTTGAACATTGTCTGTTTCCTCCACATACCAGCTTCGGCTGACCGACATTTTGTTTGTCGGCGTTTTAGGTACAATAAAAAGAATAAACAACAAAATGACACCTTGTGAATTCAAGAATTAAAGAACAAGGAGGAACTAGTTAGAATAGTTCAGCTGAGGTTAGAAGTTTATTTTGTTCCAATCTCTTCAAAAATATGCAAAGAAAAATTTTATTACCATTTTCAGTATAGTTTGTTAGAATTTAATAAGTGTTTATGGTTATATGTTGAACCTTTGATCCGGGATTAATGGGTGCGGCTTCAACCTATTGGTCTCCCTTAATTGGGGGTTATCGGGAGGTGGGGTCGTAACAGCATTGATTCTCAGACCACCTGCAATGTACTAATCATCATCATGAGCACTTATACCAATTTCTCTGACTAATACTATGATATCTCCAAGTCCACCTACAAATGGTGTTTTGGTGTACATGTAACCAAAGGAGATAGCTAATAGAAATGGATGAATCATAGTTTCAACAACATCTCTTGCCTAAAAGAAGGACAAGATGGTGGCTGGAAAAAGAAGATCATGATTCATAATTTGCAGAGGCAAAGGGGAGGATACGGGAATCGTGGTCAAACACGCATGGAATCAGGTTGTTCAGCGGGTAGTTTGATATGGTAAATTGGGTGTATCATACTATTAGAAGATATATTTTGTTTAGCGATGATTGTGAAGCAGTCCTCTTTCAGCCCCTCCTTCCAAGGAAACCTGGTGGAGATCCCGATCTAACTACTAGTTTTCCCAATTCCAGCAATCCTTCTCCAGATGCTTAAGTAGAACTCGAGTTAGATTTTTATCTCCCGCCTAGCATCGCGTGCCAACGGAGGCGAAGGATATCTATGTCGCAAATCCAGCAGGTAGTGAAAAGGGGTTGTGTTTGGTTGGCAATTTGGCAAGTCTAGTATATAATTCGGCAGTTTGGTGAGTTTATCGAGCTTGGAAAATTGAGGGCATGCCAGAAATAGAGACTGTGTGAGGGAGAGAAGAAGGGACAACCATTTTTCACCATAGTGTATGGAGGGAGAGTGTGGAGGGAGAGGTGAGTTTGTGGAGAGTGGGCAATAGAGAGGGGAAAGGTTGGGTATGTCCCGTTGTCTGTGGAGGGAGAGGGGAATCAGGCATGTGAGAAATAATGGTTGCAAAAGGCACGAATTTTCTGAATGATGATTTTTAAGAGCGTATAATTAAGGGTGGTTATTAAAGCCTATTTGCGGTAGTGACAAAGGTGTGCCCCAAGGTAGAATCAAAACCATTATCCTTAGATGTCATCTCAATCTCACTCTCACCCTTAAAATAGGATATGGAATCTTGATGAATTCGATCAAAGAATAATTCATGGGCTTATCATTACTAGGAATAGCTTGACTCTCCCCAACAAGACCATTTTTAGAAGATAATATAGAAAATCCAACTCCTTCTTAGGAGGGATGCAAGAAGTAGTGGAAACTACAATGTAAGAGGGCATTCCAAAAAGATTTCAGGAACCAAGATTGACTTTTTAGTAAGTGGTCATCAAAGGGGCGTTCGTCAGTAGCATTTTGTACCACATGTTTTGTGGAGTGAAGAACTCATAATATTTGGAAAATAAATGGGAGGTATCATTTTACATACCCTATATTAAGTTATTCCACTTTTTTATTTGATAAATCACATTGATGCATTAATTATCGATATAAAATCTAGAAAAAGAAAATATTACATAATTAAAACATATAAAGAACAAGTCTTGTAAAGATAAACCACTACAACTCATATTGGAAAGAGAGTAAAGAGCTTATGCATTAATACCTCTTCCTTAGTGCATAAACAAGATGGTTACCATGATGAATTCCTTAAATTACATTGTGAAGAGGTGGTATAGAGATGGGACCATGTTGTTGTTTCGGTGATACTCATCTCCTTAAATGAATCCATACATTCAAGAAACAATATTATTCTAAAAAAATGGGGACCTATTAGCAAAAACAAAGATGGACTTACCAATACTGATAGATGGTACCTGAAGATTTCATAAAAGCCACCACTAACTCTACAATATTAATAAATAAACCAAATAAAAAAGTAGGGAAAGAAGAACACAAGAAGAATGCAGGACTTGAGCTACCACACACAGTTGAGAGATGACCAACATAAGATTTGTATAAAGGATTTGTGAGGGAGAACGCCTAGTATCTCGAAAATAGTTACCATATAATTGAAAATCTTGACTATTACAACTATGGTGAAGACAACCTGAGGATGCCAATGTCATGAAAATTGATGACATGGGGAATAAACTAGTATGAATTGCAACCTGGATTTGGATCCACATGACATGTTGGATGAAGAGGCTAGGGGGAGTGAGTTGGTGCTCAAAAATAGCCTGAGCCCCTACCTTGAGCTATCCACCACACACATGAATCTCTAGTCACTCTTATAGTCAATGTCCTACAAAGAAGACAAATTGATGGTTACATTAACTTTGTTCTATTCCAATATATTGTTTCTCCTGAAAAGGGTAGATAACTACAAAAAATGTTACATCATATTTTCTAAGATAGTTTGCTTGCCAAATTTCTATTCCCTAATTCCATATTTCAAGGAATGAAGCCCAAAAGTGTTTGTCCACTCCTTACTTACTAAGAAAACCATAAATGGAACTAAAGTGAAGGGATGCATAGTAATTTCCTAAAATTTTATTGATATAGAGCATATAGACCTAAAGAAGAAGAAATATAACCTACACTATTACAAGTTTTAAGCCTTATTCATAAAATTGGGCCATAAGGACATAAAGGAAAGCATAAAAAAACTTAAAAAAATACATATATTGATATAGTGGGCTATCCAGACATATCATAACTTTCTCCACAAACTACTTCTAACCTAGCCCTTCAAAATGCTAAACCTCAAGCTCATATTCAATAGGTAGCTCAAACTATGGGTAAATGAAACATCACCCAAAAATAAATAATATTGGTATTAATTAGAAGTACTAGTATATGTGCATTAAGTAAATATTTGTTTGGAAAATTTAAAAGATTTACTAACAATATTGTAAGTGTTTGCAACAAAAAGAGCATTGGGTAAGTTCAAGAGAATGTAAAACACAAGAATACTTACAAGGGAATGAACCTTTTTTATATTGTGAAAAATTAAATAAATAATCTTGCCATATTGAATGGTTCCCAATAGAAAATTTAACAATGCATGTTGATTTTAATAAAAGGCAAACTTCATAAAAGTTTGCCTACATCCTGTAGATTCCAAACCAAGGCCATCCAACCAAAACCTTAGTGCCAAATAAATATAGCATGATAGGAGGACTAAAAACTCAATGCATTGCATGAGGAATAAAACCTCATTTCCTAAATGTAAAATACAAAAGGAGACTCAAACCTCATAGACTAATAATAATTGATCTAATTCGAGAAATGACTAAAAAAATACATGCATAATGGAGTAGGCATGATTGTAAGTTATTACAATTAATTTCCCTATGTAAGACGTGTGTAGACATCCAACATAGGACAATTGGTGCAAAGGAATCATAAATAGAGATTTGTTAATTTGAGGGTTCAACGAGAGGAGAAGATATAAATTAAGGGTCCTTCAATAGCATGTCAATAGAGATTTATATAGTAACTAAATTAGGGTTTCCGAATCACTAATTTCTAAGCTCAAATTAGGATATATGCATATACCTCAAAAGTAGCCTAAATATTATACTATACTTCTAAGATCTATACATGGCAATTTGTGTTCTTGATTATATATTATTACATTGTTGGTAGGTAAGAGGTTTTAAAACATGTTACAACCACATATCTCTTTTATGGTGTATTTTTAAGATTACATGGATAAAGCCTCTCATAAATGCAAAATCTCTTAACTAGAACATGATGAGATAAGAATGAATCATCATTGAGATGTCAATAAATGTAATTTAGACATTGTAATTCATTAATTAAATATGATCTAAATGCATGAGCGTGTGTTCACATATACCAAATTTCAACCGGAAGTCAAAGCATAATAGGATATAAAACAAAGTAGTATGAAAGAAACAAAAAAGTGAATTATATTGAAAATGGATGGCTAATAGTTCAAGCATACATAACCCTAACTCTTACCCTAATATGATGTGATAAGTAATCTTAATGAATAATGCTCTCTCTAAAGGGAATAAAGAATGTAGGTAACTAGATATAGTTTAATTCAACTAAACAATGAAGTTCAAATTGGTGAATGTGATTCATAAGAATGTGTTCTAGGATTTTTAATATGTGCTAGGATACTTATGCTTTGATAATGATCTTTTATTATAACTTGTTGATGATAATATATATGTTAAATAGTAACCCTAATTGAAGTGTGAAAACAAGTAAAAGATGAGAATATGTGTAATACAAATGTTATTCATTCAGACTTCTATATATATAAGGTAGTTCAAATGGATAGGTTATTTGTTTTATAACAAGCTTGTTCTTAGCGTGATGAGTAATACATGATGTTTATATGTTTATAGTGTTATGGGAGCTAATGTCCTAGCTAATATTTGTTTAAAAGTTTGATATAGAATGAAATGATAAGAGATGTGTTGGTATTAAAGTAGCACATATTGATTATATTTGAAAAAGCCTTATTAGTGTAAATATTTGAGAATGACATTAAACCACAAGATGAAACCCACGGATGAAAAATCATATGAAATGAAGTGAAGATGGGAAGAAACATGTATGTTGTAGATTGTAGACTATTGTGGTTCTGGTTATAATAACTAATAATTGTCCTTGCCAAGTATTATTTAATTTTGGTCATACAATTGCATGAGAATACATATAAATGACATTTGATGTATTGAAATCTCCTTAAGATGAGTAAGAGGACTAAGTAACAAGTGAAATAATGAATCCATCTAGTTATCTACCCAAAATACAATGAGTATCCCATGATGTCTATATGAGGGAAATGTAATAGATCACTTTGCAGTTTAGAGGATCATAATAAAGTATTTCTGAGGGTCGATCTATCCCATGAAATCTAGACCACTAGGTCAAACTGTGTGATTTAGACCCTAAATCATCTACTAATAAATACTATGTCCATTAAGAATAGACTCTGATGAAATTTCAACTATAAAATTTGATTTTTTTTGTAAGATGTGGTTTTCTGCTATTATGTTTTTACCTATCTCGTGTACTAGATTTGAGGACTTAATGGTAGAGAGGTTAAATGCCCAACAATGGCCTCTTAAGGAAACCCTATGGTGAACCAAGGCTTGTTGTAGCTATATTAGGGTATCTAAATAAACCCTAAGATGATGACGGTGAGTAGTTGATATGAAAATAAGGCATAGTGACTTTTAGTTGGTGAGGTACAAGCCCAATATTTTCAAGGAAAATAAAGAATGAATGACAAGTCAGGTAGAAATGAGTTCACTGTGTATTGCATTTGATTTTCCATAAGTAGATGAATTTGTGCTTATTGAATATATACTCAATTTATCTTTTATGTATATTAATTTTGGGAGACTAGATACTCATTTTCTAATTAGTTGATGTAAAAAGATATAACAAAAGAGCAGTCTACCAACAAAGATGGGGACATGGTTGGTGAAGCATGGGAACCTCCTACTACATAACTAGATCTATAGATCCCTATCTCCGCCTTCTCCAATGGATGTAAGAAAGAAGGAAGTCATTATTGTGTACTCTAAAGAAAAATTATAGGAACACTTCTTCTCTCATAAGATGGCCAATGTTATTGTGGTTCCACACTGCTAAGTGGAGTTTGTTTATGGATCCATCAAATATTCCAGATCCATTACTAAAAGGAACTTGTCAAAATGGGTAAACACTATTCTAGGGTTGTTATCAAACTCAAATCCAACTGGTCTACACTTCACAAGCATTTGAGTCTCATATGAAAATGAAAAGGAAGTTTGAGTTCCTATCTTATTGAAAATACTTTATTTGTTATTTTATATTTTGATAGAGAAGACATGTTAGTAGCTATCGGGAATGATGTAGGGTTTGTAGTTGGTAAATCAATATTTTAAAGAAGTGGAACATAATAAACCTCTTAGAAAAAATAAACTTTCTATGCTATCAATATGGATCAATATATATGACCTTCCACTAGAACTATGGAATGTAGAATTTTTAAAACTCCATTCACCCCTATCTAGATCTTTCATTTGGTATCAAAGTAGGTCTTCAAGGAAGACTTCACCAATCTTGAAGTAATAGGGGATGATGTGATTAGTAGCCTCAGTACCGGAGAACTACCAACAGTCCTTGATGGATCCAACTTTGGCTCGGTCAAAAAACTTGTCAACCAAGTGGCCATCCGATTGACAAAATTTCGACCGAAGAAATTTCTGAAACTAGTTTTTATTATGATCAAAGTAGTCGTTGCACCTTAATTAAATTTGTTCAAACAGCTAGTTCACCACACAAAACACTCTAGACTCTCGATGTCCTAGCCACTTTTAAACCATTCTTGAAAATAGTAGTGGTCTTAGGACACATAGAGACATCCATTGAGAACCAATTACACTTACATTGACATACAATTAAGCATACTAGCCGTCTTCTCAAAAAGTGCTTAGTCCCTATACTTCATATTTCCATCAATTTAGACTAAGCCCTATCATTGGATTGAGTAGCCACTCCACCTAATAAAACTTTACCATGAAATTTGTGGAAGAAGATCATCATCACTTATCCTTACATCATGTCTATCAAGTTGTACAAAAGCACAAGAATACATAAATACATGGTAAATCTTGATTTGCAAGTATCCATATATATATATATATATATATATATATATATATATATATATATATATATATATATATATATATATATATATATATATATATATATATATGTATATATATATATATATGCAAGGTATTTGTAACTTGATCTTGAATTAGTTCCTTGATCACCAGAAATACTTAATGCACATGTTAGTAATATAATTTGGGAAATATTTGTATCATCGAATATGAGTGTGCCATATCCAAAAAGTCAACAATTCTTTTAGTATGATGGATATTTAATTTGGAATTGTTGTGACTAGATCGTATTAATATACAATTGAAGAGTTTTAATTTGTATGAATTGATATTCTTGTTCCTACTTCATCTACTTTTCCAAATGAAATGAATCTAACCAACTATGAATGAATTAAGGACAATTTAAGAATTCAATATCAATGGTTTCCATCCTATTATAAATCCCATGGTACTTTGGGCATGGACAATGAGTATACATTAGACTCATTACCATCGATACACCAAACACGTATAGATTGAGAAAAATAGTAATAAAACTAAAACATTCTACGACTTCCCATGAATTTATATCCAATGATCACCCAATTGCCTAAGATCATGTTACAGTTGGTCTTCACAACAATGATGAGGTTACTACTTCTACTACCTCCATCATTAGTTTTCTTTGTCCTAGTACTCCAATACACCCAATTAACTATGACCATCAATTCATTTGACCATTAGTTAATAAATGAATTAAAAAAATAGGAATAAAAGATCCTTTCTAAGAAACATTTCTAATGTTCGTCAACAAAAGGATGTCATATTTACATCTTTCCAAATAGTATCAAAGCCTAGATTTTCATCAGTCTAAATAATACCTAAATGAAGGTATTATTGATGCAACTAAAAAGTCTCCAACTCTATATCCTAATGGTTGAACCCCAATTCCACTCTATCTTAGAAACTCTACGGGATGAATAAATCTAAAAATGAGAACATTATATAATTTTTCTAGTTAAATTATTTGTATTCCTGAAACTAAATAAGGGAAATAAAGTTAAAAAAATACATGAACAACAAATGATCCTCTTCTAAATAGACTTCAAATAATGCCTCCCCTCCTTTGGGAAGGGTTTTTGTAGATTTGATGAGAGACGATATTCCAGTTGATATGGCTCTTGAAGATGAGCAATCCATCCATTACCATATATCTATACCTCATGAACCCTTCTTCCTAGGAACAATTAATGTTCATAATGTTGAGTGCAAAAGGAATATTCTTTGGCCTCATATTTATGATATCACCAATGTTTTGGTGATTCATCTAGGCTCCTGGTAGGTGATTTAATTATGTCATATTCACATGTGACCATTTTGGTATGTCTGAAACCTACATGAATAATGATTATTAATGTGAAACTGGTCGTTTAATCTTGTGATTAATTCACTAGTAAATGATGCAAGTTAGTATGAACAATGAAATAAGATCATATGAATGAAACATATTACATGAGGTGTTAATCTTAGTGCTTAACAAAGATGGAAAATGTAGTTTTACAATTAGCACAACATAATTTTTATAACACCTTGATATGATCTAGATGGATACAGTGGGTTAATTATAGTTAACTCACTACTAAGTGGCATATGTTTATGATGAACACGTTCAAACAATGAGCTAAATAAAATGTTGATGACACCTTGATATAATGGGTTAACTTTAGTTAACTCCTTTAGAACATGGTAATATGATGACAGAACCCTAATTCATGGGAAAAGATAAGGATGAAACCCTAACATATGAGATATGTCATGACATAACCAGAGTATCTAAGCCATTGTTTCATCTTTTATGAAGGGTTCGTTCACCCTATATACTTTAACCTCCTAGTAGTGGTTGGATATAGTTATGTAGATCCTTCTTATGGAATGACGCATCTAGAGTGGTGTCCTAAATATGAATGAATTTTTTGGTTTCTTATAAAATAATGTAAGTCTTAATTTTGAGGATGAAATTTCTTTTAAGATGTATATGATGTGATAGACTGGACTTTTGGCTTAATTTTGAGGACAAAATATCTTTTAAGGTGTGTAGGATGTGATGGAGTGGACATTTAGAACCTTTTGAATGTGTAATGACATATTGGATCATATATTGAGTTATCTTGAGAGTTCCAAGTGCTTGTGGGAAAGTTGAGTGTTGTTTGATGTGGATATTATGATTAAGATCCTTAACATTATTCCTTTTTGAGGTATTTAATTGGATAATCAAATAATTGAGTTTTGTCACCAAATTGGAGTAGAATGTAGATCGAGTGGTAGGGAAGCTATGGTTAAAATTTGGTGACAATTAGAGTATTCTAGAGGGATTTATGAAGGTTTGAAATTTGTGAAATAATGTGCATATTTTTTGGTGTTTGTTTGACTTAAGTTGTTGATCAAATGAAGTGTCACGCGCCCCTGGTTTGGGTTGCATCTGCATGGACAAATCTTGACCATTCATGGCTAATCTGATAGTTGAGGCCCTCCAACTTAAGTGAGCCCAGATCCTATTTTGGGTGAGTTATTGTATAGTCGTTGGATGTACCTTAGATGGATGGATCTACATTCCCTACCTCCAGTCAGACTGGGGATCATGGGGTTATAGTGAGTGGGAACCATTAGCCTCACCCCACGTTGTGGTCGTGGCTCGGTGAAGGGCTTGAAGTGGGCAGTTGTTCTCACCTTGACCAGACCTAAACCCCGACCCCTCATTTGGGGCGTTTGGCAAAGAGAACAGGGAGAAAGAGCTCCTGCTCCTTTCCACCTCTCCACTGAGATAAGGAGGTCTGGTCCAGAGGAAGGGAGGGGAGCTAGAGCACCAATCAGAGGGAGATAAGAAGTAGACAAGGAAGTTGAAGGCCAAAGGAGTTGGATGTGGCTATTTCTATGGCATGGGATGGTGGTTTTGCGAGTCAAGGAGGTGGACATCACCGGAGTAGAAGTTGAAGCTCAGAGGCCTGTGCGCAACGCTGCTCCCCAACAATGATGGAGGAGGATGAGTCTGTGTAGGTCTTGGGAAGCTCTTGGAAGCTTTATATCTCTATGGGGAGGACCATAGGTGGTCCTTTCTTCTAACCTCCTCTGCAACCGGACCTTAGCGACGGCGGTGTACTCGATCTGGTTGATCGGGCCATGTAGGAGACACCCGAGGAGCCGTGGAGGCACAAAGGAGTTCGTCAAAGCTCTTGGTGGTGACGAGTCATGGCAAGGAGCTCCCTTGTGGCTCTCATCACTCGCCAGAGCTAGGCATCGTGGCGGAGCATGCGGGGAACAGGGGAAGCTCTTGTGAGGGAAAGCGGGACCGAGCCCCATTTCCAGCGAACCGGGTCAGGCCAAGAACCGTCCGGTCCAAGGAAGAAGACCAAGTTCAGGAGACGTGCTGAACCGGCCCACAGCAAACAAGGAAGCCACGCCCCCACATGAGCCACGTGTCGGCAGGGCATTGGCCTAAAAAGGTAAAATTGCCGAGTAATTCCAGATCTTGTTTAGTTCATAGAAAATAGAAGAATTATCAGATAAATACAAATAAGGTACCAAAATTCTCAGAAAATTGAGTAGAACACAATAAAATGATAATATTAGGCTTTGATGCACTAATAATAGTGATGTCATGTAAGATGCGTAATGCTTGTTTAATGGATAATAAATATCAAACGTTGGCCTAAAATTATGAGAAAATACCAGTGAATCATAAATCATGTTTATAGTACTTTTGATTCAGATATGGTCAAGTTGATGCACGAAAGCATATAATTTGATTAATATGGCTAATTAGGGCTAATAAAACCAAAGATAATGCAATTAATGCATACATGCTCAATAAATGATGAAATTTACATAACAATCTTATATCAGTAACTAGAAGCTAATCTAGAACTTTGATATCAATTAGATTCATAGAATCCATGTTATATCGAGATGACCCTTAATACATGGGTTGGAACCCTAATAAGCTTAATGAATATGATTTAGGGTTAATATATACACAAAATGATATGGAACCTAATATTCAGATAATGAACCATAATATAGAAAATGACATCAGTAAGATACATCTAAGACAAGAATACAAGTAATGATACACATATCCTAAAGAGACTAAGATAAACCCTAATGAACAAAATTAGGGTTAAGATGAGATGTAAGATGATATGAACCTGATGATAGTATGTGATCTTGACTTAATCAGGTTTGACCAAAGACATAGTTGACATCAGGAATGTGATAAGTGATGATTAGGAATATCTTGATCAAGGTACGCCATTACCTCTTACTTGTCTTATTATAGGATATGCTTGTGTTATATGGTAGTAAAGACTTGGCATATGGTATTGATTGAAATGATTGTTCTTGTATGATATGTTGCATGATTTTCCATACTTATGGCTATGAACACATGAAACATAAGATATCTGACCCATCATACGAAAGCACACGGTGCTAGAAAAGTGATCACAAACTCCTAGGGGTAGATCACATGTATAATGATCACAAACTCCTCGGGGGTATATCATAAGGCCTAAAAACATCAAAGCCCTTGGGGGCAGATGTACGAGATATATGATGGAAATGTGCTTCAAATATATGTGTTCTCTTTTGTTAATGAATATCTTTTGCAAGTATATGTTTTTCTTATATTTGTTGATGCTGCCAAGTATTAGTTTTATCTTATTTCCGAGATATGATGAGAGGTATATAAAAGACACGTAGGCATACTCAGTACAATATTCTTGAATATTGTGTTGACGTGTACCACATGTAATCTTTTGTTTAGGTTGTGGTTGTAGTTATGATCTTGAAGACCAAGATAGTTGAGAGTTGTGTGGCGAGCTCCTATAGTTTAGTGGTGGTACATGTATATGTAGAAGTTTCCCTTTCAATATGTAATATCAAATGTTGAAACAATTCATGTTGTAATCATATGTTGAATGGTGAACATGTGTGTATGGTTTTAATTATTGTTCATATGCATGTGCTACTGATTGTTTCCTTCTGACTCCCTTGGTTTTTCTTCTTCTTAGCCTAGTGTGTGGTGTTTAAATTGGGATTCTCGCTGAGGTGAGGGTTTCAATCTGGACGTCACACATCAGATTAAGTTTTAGAAAATCCGAGGACGTCACACATGTACATGGAACCCTAAATTACTCCAATTATGCATAAAGATCATCTTTTTATATCTAAATATTCCTTTTACTAATAATCAATTAATATTGTCTTAGATTATCCAAAGAACATTATTAACTTCACTAATCACCAAAAACTAGGGTTTTCCATTAATAACACCATTAAAGGTGACATCTTTGTAGACTTTTCTTCTTGCAAGCAAAATCGGGCCTTTATTATATTTTCTTTGTGTTTTTCTAATCAAAAAGCATATATCATATGTCTTAATTTGATCATCCTATCATTAGTTAAAATTTTACAATAAAATTAATTCCCAACCAATCAGGAGTTGCATGTCAGCATTTACCTTAATATTCTCAAGTCCACGCATCCAGGATGGACCAGTGGCCATCCTCCATGTTACTTGCACGGTACGCAGGTCAGGAGTCGCAGAAGGGCACTGCAACCCTTTCTCCACCAACACATGATTGAGGGTATGCTGGTCTTTTCTTCGTTTCCTTTCCTCTGTTCTTTACGCAATCCAGCGGTGGTGCCACAGTCTTGAAGCTCACCGGAGTGCAAGCACTAGAGAGAGAGAGAGAGGGAAATCAGAGGCCAAAGCCTAGTGTTCACATACGGGATGCTGGGGCGAGATCTAGGGGGTCCTATTTATAGAAGTTGGGGTCCAATCTTGGCTCCCCAACCTCACTGCTAATCACAATCCCAATC
This sequence comes from Alisma plantago-aquatica, assembly GCA_963693085.1. NCBI lineage: Eukaryota > Viridiplantae > Streptophyta > Magnoliopsida > Alismatales > Alismataceae > Alisma > Alisma plantago-aquatica. Next base: position 845,144,520 of record OY856409.1, read on the forward strand.
AGAATTGGGTGTTTCTCCCACAGTCCTCGAAACCGTATAAAACCTAGGTTTGCCTTACTCGAGATCTTCTCTTGAGTCTATCCAAGATATTGCCTCATCTACACATGCTCCAGTTTGTGTGAAAACTGAGATCTAAGGTCTTGGTCTCATGCACCTCTCTGAGTCCTAACTCGAGTAGGACAATGCACATTAGTCATCGGATCATGAGATCAGTGACCCAGATTGTGAGATTTGCAGTCCAAATTACCCACAGCATGGATAATTTGAAAATTTTATCCTAAATGGAATGTTTAATTTAATGTATTCAAACAATTATCCTCTCACATTAGGAAATCTTATAAAAATCATATCTCCCAAACCACATGTCCAATTAATCTCAAAAGTATGAGAGATATTTATTCATAAGCAAGTTATCATTTATTAAAGCATATTTTATGCATATTCTCCCTCTCCTATTCATTTATATCATTTATTTTGATTCCTTTTTACCATTAGAAACCATGTGGACTCAAAATCTCATCCAAGATGATTCCATTATCCATATTTCCACATATTTCATATTGTTTCCTCATTATCTCAAATTTCCTTCTCAATAATGCATTATTTGATTTCTTCTTTTTCTTTTAATCATATTGGACTCATTAACATATTATGATCCATGAAATCACATGCAGAAAGGAAATATTACAAAGGAAATCCATTTAATACACATAAATCATACAAATTCCATATTCATAAATTTATTGGTAAAATTGCATTTCCACCCATATGAACCCAAAAATTGGGGTTGTAACAGTATGCCATCTGCCTTGATCCTTAGTTGATAATATCCTAACCTTAGGTATACCATGGAAAACACTAAAGATCCCCTCAACTAGTCAAACAAATTAACTATCACCGACAACAGATACATGTTCTTCACTATGACCTTTTTTATTGGTGGTAGTCTATGAAAAGCATCACATAACTATCCTTTTTATTCAAGAACAAAACTGGAGCATCACAAGGGGAAGTGCTCGATCATATAAAACCCATATTCAACAACTCCTACAACTATTTCTTCAACTCCTTCATCTCAATTGGTGCCATCCTATAAAGTGCTTGTGCTATAGGTTGTGAACTAGAAACTAAATTGATCTATCTATTGGCTAGAACACCTAGAAACTCATTGGGGAAAACATCCTCAAACTCACACAACACTAGTAGATCATGGATACTAGGACTCTGCACCTTGGTATCCACTATGTGTGCCAAGAAAGCTTAACACCCTTGTCTCGACATCTTCTCCGCTACTACAACTGACACAACACATGTAGGTTGGATCTTCTAATCTCCTTGCAAAGTCTAGGAGATGTCACAATCATAGAATCTTACAACCTTAAACAACAGTCCAAAACAACCGTATGATTCTCTAAGGAGTCCATCCCTAGGATCACATCGAACCCATTCATATACGAAGAAAGTAAGAAAGCAGGATGGACACACCGCTCACAACATTGTAGAATAGACTAAAGGAGTTTCTAACAAGAGGCTATCATCTCTGCTACATACAGGTAGGTTACAACTTTGTTATCGCCTCTCTACTGATAAACAAGTGTGTTTCTCCCAGATCAACAAAAATAGATACAATAGAAGAAATAGATAAGTCAGAATAAAAAAGTTCCATTTGACCTGTTACAACCCACGGATTGACTACTTCTTCCAGCTAACTATTGGTGTAGAATTTAGCCATTGCTTGTTGTTTTACTCAACCTTTACAAGATGGTCCTAATGACCTTGCCCACAAAGACTAGCTATATCCTCTACTATCATCACTACTTTCTTTTGTTGTTGTTAGCCTTCCTAGGTCTGCCTCGGTTGTTGCATAACCTTTCCCAAACCTTTTGATATCTCCCTCTATGTGGCTAGCATATGAGTACAAAGCCTCAACAACTCCATGAACCTTACCTCCTACCCATTAAAAAACCATGATCCCTGACATAACCATTCTAACTAAGCCATCTTCTTCTCTAGGTACATCTCTAGGAAGTAACGACTAACAAACTTGTCAGATCTCCTTTAACTGACAGCCTCTCTTGCTCTCTTGTCCTCCTTAATGGCCCACAAATATCCAACACTATTGTAACAACCCCACCTCCCGGTAACCCCTAATTAAGGGAGACTCGAAGGTCAGATCCGTTGTTCAATTAATAGGATCAAAGGTTCAACAAATAATCAATAATAATTATGAAATTCTACTAACTAACTAGAATTTGGTATAAAATTAAAACTTTACTTACCTTTGAAAACTTTGGAAATTTATCTATCCAGAGCTTGAATTATTCTATCTAATCCTCCTTGCACTTTATTTCTTATTTCCACAATGTGTCACTTTACTGTTTGTTCTTTCAATTGTTGTTCCTAAAACGTCGACAAACAAAATGTCGGTCAGTATATCGAAATATACTGGTATGTGGGGACAACCAAAAGTTTGCACATATGGATAACAATCGAATTATCACAATCAAGTTAATTAACCAGCCAATTTACATTTTCCAGTATGTCATTCTCCACCGCTTTTGCCCTAACCCTGGCATACCCACCTTAGGGTATCCTTTGCAAATGACTTAAGGCCACCTTCTCAATCCCGAGCTTGGTGCTTGGGGTCACCACTCATGGTGCCCTCTAGTCATACAATATCATAGGCCATCTTCTCATTCCCGAGCTTGGTGCCCGGTGTCACCACTCAAGGTGTCCATTGGTCTACCCATCTAAGCCTGACCTTTGGCATCATCCATAAGGGTGGCATGTTGGTGCGAGAATACATACTTCTATTTTTAATGTCATAATCATGGTGACTTTATAGTTTGCAAGTATGAACATCCAACTGATAATTTGCATTCAATGTGATTAACCATTCAGAAAATCCTCGAGAAACTAAGGCGGTTATTCATAATTAACAACATACCTGATCTGACGATTTGAACAGAAATATCCATGCAAATAAGAATCCAAGCAAGCAAGCATTTTCAACAAGATTCTGAAATAATCACGTAATTCCCTTTTTATTATTCATGTCATCAAGATCCATTAAACCTAGCTTGCTTCCTTGGGTTTCTAATTCACTTTTAGGGTTTCTATTGCAATTAGGGTTTTCCTTCATCTTTTACTATTTTAAACCCTAATTTAATACAATTGATCACCAACCCTAATTTTTCCACATCTAATCCTCAATTTCAGATTTAAGGCATAATTAATCATTAATTAAGTTCATTAAGCTCTTCTACATTAAAGCTACTATTTTTATCCTTTTAATCCATGACAAGATCATTATACTCATTTATCATCAATTCAAAGTTCATTACAGTCTAATTTGCATATGAACTTGATTTACCATTAATTCTACCTTGATTCATGTGAAAACCCTAATTACTACATTCAAGGCATTTATCCACAAATTAGGAACTTTAATGCTCGAAATAGCTTAGAATCATTATATCTCATCTTTATTCATCACTTTGAATAATTAAAGCTATTAATAGTCAAATTTGCCAACATTAGGGTTTTAAGGCCCATTAAAGTATATTCACACACAAAAACTCTTAATTAAATGGATTACGTGCAAAGATTCATTTTTTTTGTTCCTAATGTTCCCTTTTATCATTAACAGACTAATACCAACTCTAAACATCCATTAAACCCTACGCATCACATTAATTATATCAAAATAGGGTTTCTTAAACATTAATACATTAAAGTTGACATCTTCCATTACTTTTCGAACTAGAAGTAAAAGTGGTCTCTACTAGTAATTTTATTGACTTCCTCATGTTTTTCTAAGCAAGATTCATGTATTATGTGTCCCCAACCGAGCTACCATTAAAAAGTTATGATTTTAACAAAATCACTCACTTCCGGCCAATGAGGAGCCACCACGTCGTCCGATTCTCATGCAATGTGATCGATTTGGAAACATAACTGAGTTACCATTGTACCCCCGCGTAAGTTGTTTCTTCTTCAACCTGCGGAGGGGAAAGTTTATCCAATTCTCCTGATCATCTTCAACCTCGGATCCCTCCGCTTCCAGGTGGCTACTAGTTGCTTCCCGCGGCTTGTTCTCCCTCCCTGGGGCTCGAGGACCATGGCCAAAGGTTGCCCCAGGTCCGCAGCACCTTGGTGCACCTGAGGTGCCCTTAAACCACAATCAAAATGGCCTACCATGTGCGCAACTCTCCTTTAGTTGTTGCCGCACCTACTACTGGTTTATAGACCTCCGGCATGGGCTGCGCATAGACAAAAGCACGAAAGAGGTAGCTGGCCCTTCAGGGTTGGCCGTGGAAGATCCCTACCTCTAACAAGACCACGCCCTAGAACAAGGATATACCCTCTTGGTTAGGGTTTAGACGGAAAGAAGATGAAGAAGAGGTAGCATTGTGTGGAATCCCTTTGGATCTCGAAGCAGGGGTTCTACCCTTCTTATAGGGGTGGGTATGAATCCCTAAGGCGTGCCTCATGAGGACTCAAGTCCCAACTTGAAAGGAAACACACTTTCCTTGGTTATGAAGCAACCATCTCTCTCTCTTCATTAACCTTTATTTCCTTGATATTCCTTGTTGTATGGATATTTAGGAATTCAAAATTTTTCTCCCTTATCCTCTTTAATCTTGTCTTTTAATTCCTTGGACTCAAAATTATATTCTCCCCAAGTAGGAAATACTCCTTCTCAACAAAACCACATAATTCCATTAATTATATATTCCCATTATCCTTGTTTTGCAAATTTTGGTATTTTCTCTTTCTTTCCTCCGTATTGGGACTCCTTGGATCCCAAGAAACTCTATCATTTCGAAATCCTTTTTATTGGATACTCATTACCCTTCTAGATGCATCTAAATGCATTATTCTTCATTATCATGTGTATTTCTTATTAAATTATTTGTTTTTGAGGATTTATCTTTATTTCTCTTTTATTTTCCTCATTAATATTCCTTTTATCGTTAGGAATCCTTGGAATACGAAATTCCACTTAGGATAACTCAATTATACCTCATTTCACTTGTTTTTCACCCTTTTACCATGTTTTTCAATTTCTTTCTTAATAAAGAAATACATTATTAATCTTTTCTTTTCTTATTGCTTTTCTTTGCAACTTTGGACTCCTTGGAACCCAAGGAACCCATGTGGCACGAAATCCACCTTTGGATTAAGTTCTTTACTTTCTATAGGTTTCCACATCTTACTTTTCTCGGTTTCTTAATTAATTGAATTTCCTTGTTATTGGGCCCAATAGCCAATAAAGCCCACAATACAATCATCAAGGCTATTGTAAACGAAATTACATCATTATTTGTCCAATATGAGAGTTTACATTTCTCATCATATGAACCCAAAATTGGGGTTGTAACAACCTTCCCCTCTTATAGGAATTTTGCCCTCAAAATTCCATCAAGCAAACAAACAATTCAGGATAAACCTTTCATATGTCCATCATGGCTCCCATGTGGCCTTACCCTTTCCATAGTGCTTCCTAAGAACCTTTATCATCTCATATTCTTCCATATGAGTTCTTTCTTACCTTGGTATATTGTACCCTCATAGGTGACTCAGGATATTTCAGCCTCTCATAAGGCTGAATAGGTTCAAGGCTCAGCACATGGCTTGGTTACCTCACATAGTGCTCTAGATCGGACTCAAGGAAGACCTTACACATCATGTTATCCTGAGGGCAAGGCTAAACACAACTATCTCCACCAATCCATCTCAAATGTACCCATATATCAGGGACTCAGCTTTCTCAGCTATAGCTTAGAGGGGTCAGATTTTCACATCACATATTCTCCCATATTGAACTGCATGTCAGTCTGCTTTGCATCAGCTCATGACTCATGTCACCACTAGGCTCTCTCTCTCTCTCTCGGCCATTGCACGATCAAAGCGACTTCATCTACACACACTATGGTTCTCTTCTGACCTTCGCGAGGCCTCCTTCACCAACATCATCTTAATGAATTGGTGACCGACACAACCTCTCTATAAGACTTCTTGCATCCCAATAAAGGTTATGGTGGTTAACATCACATCTTAAGAATTGTCTCTATGTATCACCCTGAATGAGAACACATGCTCTCATCAGACCCTCTAGTGTGGACCATACTGTCCATTAGTGTGGGGTGATAAACTGTACTATTATTGAGTTCTTCATGTATCTACTTCCACCTTATGGAAGTGAACCTTGGTCATACCCAAGAACTTCTGAACTCGCATCATGGTATGTTCGAACCATCTTTCTCTCTTACGTAGTTCAACCCAATTTGTCCCTTGACAGCATTCTTTCTTTCTCATGTCATCTAGGTAAGGCAATCTACCATCACCCATATTGCATCTTGACCTTCTTGGTCAAAGGGAGACTTACCACAACATCCATAGTGGATGAACTCCATTTCCTCTTGGGGATTCTTTAATCTCTAAGTCAAAGCACTGGGTTACTGGTGTTCGTCCTTCACTCTTGGCTTGCATGGCCACATGCTACATGCAACTTCACATCAAGCAGCCAAAGTGCTACCATCACTTACTATCTTTGTAGTATCACAGTGTTTTGTGATCTTAAAACCATAATCTCTGGTATGTCGTGATCCCTCAAGATCGATATCTTGGAAACCTTAAACCACTCTCAATAGGGTTTTATTACCTTCCTATCCAAATAAATGTATCCAAGGTTCTACAACCATCCTTCTACCACATCAAGGACTAGGCTGGCTATCCAAACAACCACTAGTCTTGTTCAACAGATCTCGTTATATCTGTTAGCCAAACTTATCTCTTTTTCTCAACTTAAGGTTAGCCTAACAACCTCAACTTCTTCTAGCTCCCAGCTAAACCAGGCAGCTATACCTCAACCCGAGCATTCATTACCACTTCTTACCCTTAGGTGTTAGGTGAAGTTGAAGACATACTCTTCCATGTATATCACTTATCATCTCAAACTCTAAGTTTATCTTCATCAAGAAACTCTAAGCTCCTTTTCATGGTGGTCAAACTCAACCTTGCATATCTTGCAAATTACAGATAGCTCATGGTATCACATCCCCAAAAGATGATCTCCTTATTACTCTTAGTGTTTGTAAACCATCCATGTATCATTATTCCACGAGGGTATGTTATCATCTCTATCCTCATACCTTGTAGCAACGTTCCAACTCACATCATCTTTATCCTTAGTATATGGCATGCGTACTGTCCTATCTTTCACTCCCATAACAAGAGGAAATAAGCATTTGGCTGCAGTCCAAATACAGAGTTCTTCCTGTTCCAAGAGTAGAGATGGTACAGCCCACCTTGCCCGTACACTTTCAAATCCAAGTTGAAACGTTCAGCTTATGTCTCTATATCACAAACATCATGATATCCACATTACTTCCATGGAAAACTGGTCTCGAACTTACTTGGTCCAAGCATAATCCTAGGTCATCTCCTCTAGGTCTATAGGGAGTCGGCATTTTTGGGGTCATCCCTTTTCCCTTCTGCATCAGAGAGTGTCCTACTCATCTTCCCTTTGGGTCCAATGAGTTCATGAAGGTGATCAATCTCCTAACCCATGGCCCTCAGACAATGATAGTTGTTACCTCCTGACCCCATGGTCATGTGCAACTAGGGAATTAGGCAACTCCTTCTTCCATCGATCTTATCCCTACCTGACCCTAGGACAAACTTAGGATTCTATTATAGTACATGTCCGACTTAGAACCTTTCCCAAGCCTTCATCATCTCTCTCTGCATTCTTGGCTTGTCTTTCATCCTTTCACAGGGATCATGGCGACCTGCTTACCTTGGTCACGCCCCATACCGGTTACCTCCATGGTAACACATCCACATGCACATAGAGATGGCTATCTATGGATCTATAGGTTCATTCTCATGCCATGTACTCTTCACTTAGCTTCTCAAGATCCTATGAAACCTCCTTAGGTTTCGTCATACCCACAAAACTGGTAAATCCCCTACCAAAGTGTCCCTCTCCCAGGATGGGAGGAAACTACACCTTGATAACAAAGGTCACAAGCATCCCTAGGGTTTACATTCTCATGAGCATACCTAACCCAACAGCTACTAAGGCACAAGTAGACCACCTATTAACTTTGATAGGTCATACTTGTTCTCTTTCCTCAACATTAGATCAACTTAGTTGTGAGGGGTTCATCAAACATATCCTTAACTTAAGGGATTTCCTTTACCTCTGCAGATGAGAGTACCATGCTCGAAACTATAGAGACTCAAATCTCATCATGAGCATCAGGTACACTGCTTCCCCTCTTAGGCCTAGGAACCCTAGGTTCTCCTTTGGATATCCAACTGCATGCTCAATCTCTTAACCATGAATCAAGCATGTCCAAGGTAAGTCATGTACTTTCATGATCCCTCTACTCGAGCAACACTTCGGAGTTGAGTCCTCTTTCAGGACAACCAACTAGGTATAAAGCCTCACAACTGGTTACTTAAACCTCCTTAGGGTCTAAAGCACTCTTTATATCATCCAGCAGGTAATCACTTATACCATAGGTACTAGAAGCATCCACTATTCCTCATGTCTCATAATCTAATCTTCTAACCTTCTTTCTCGGGTCCTTCTTTCTCTCTCTAGATGTAACTCCCCATCCAGCCTCACTTCATGAAGTTGGATGAAGCTTACCAGAATATCCCTACCTGGGTGAAGCCATTTCTAAACTTATGTTTGGCTCAAGATTATCCTTAGCTCTTTATGTTTATCTCATAAGACATCCATCGTGATTCCTTGTCCAGGGTTTCATCCTACTATCAGCAGTACTAACGTATTCTGGGTGCAGGCTACACCCTACTTGCACAAGCCCATAGGGTTCTATAGGTTCCTTTCTAACTTCATCCATGAAGAATCTATCCTTCGCTCAAACCTGCATGACCCTTTCTAGGGTTGGGTTGCCAAAAGTTCTAGGTCATCAACTTCTCATGGCTCATATGGCATCCAAGGCATGTTTATCCAAACACTTGGTCTAGTCTCATCATGCCATCTCTCTCTCTAACCTTCACTTAGGGTTAGGGTTAACATCATCCTCAAAGGATGTACTAGGTCTCTACTTTAATGGAGATCTCTACCTCCAAGACTCACTTTCTCTACTCATCCTCCTGACAAGAAGGTCTAGCCTCAGGTCTCTCCTGTGGGAAATGACAACTTATGTCATACGACCTAAGCATGTACCTATTCTTTGGTTTGCACTTAATCTATTAAGCTTATGTCCATGACATCTTATTTACATGATTTTTATTGATTTGGTGGAGGATTCCTTAATCCTTATCAACCTTACCCATACCTCAAGAGGGTGAGGAGAAGAGAGGAAACCCTAATCCTGAAGGTTCATAATAGAATTTGAGTTGAGAAGGGATGAACGAGATGAGAGAGTCCTAAAGGTATCTTATTTCGATTCATACCCTAAGACTTTGGCCAGGCAGTCACACAGATCCGGGAGTCCTCGTATTCCGACTAGCGGTGCGGAGGAAAATATTGCCAACCCCCGGTCGTGATCCATTTCTAGAAACCTCTGTCTTTCAGATAATCCTCTAATAACTCCCTTGGTTTCTATAGAATTTGTAAATTTTAATAATTATTAAAAATTAAGTGAGGAACCTTCGCTCTGATAACAATTGCAATGACCCCGCCTCCCGGTAACCCCCAATTAAGGGAGACCCGAAGGTCAGAGCCGTTATTCAATTAACAGGATCAAAGGTTCAACAAATAATCAATAATAATTATGAAATTCTACTAACTAACTGGAATTTGGTATAAATTAAAACTTTACTTACCTTTAAAAACTTTGGAAATCTATCTATCCAGAGCTTGAATAATTCTATCTAATCATCCTTGCACTTTATTTCTTATTTCTGCAACGTGTCACTTTGCTATTTGTTCTTTTCCTAAAACGCCGACAAACAAAACATTGGTTAGTATATCGAAATATACTGGTATGTGGGGACAACCAAAAGTTTGCACATATGGATAACAATCTAATTATCACAATCAAGTTAATTAACCAGCCAATTTACATTTTCTAGTATGTCATTCTCCACCGCTTTTGCCCTAACCCTGGCATACCCACCTTAGGGTTTCCTTTGCTAATAACTTGACACCTTCTTAATCCCGAACTTGGTGCCTGGGGTCACCACTCATGGTGCCCTCTAGTCATGCAATATCATAGGCCACCTTCCCATTCCCGAGCTTGGTGCCTGGGGTCACCACTCAAGGTGTCCATTGGTCTACCCATCTGGGCCTGGCCTTTGGCATCATCCATCAGGGTGGCATGTAGGTGCGAGAATACATAATTCTATTTTTAATGTGGTAATCATAGTGACTTTATAGTTTGTAAGTATGAACATCCAACTGATAATTTGCATTCAATGCGATTAACCATTCGGAAAATCCTCGAGAAACTAAGGCGGTTATTCATAATTAACCACATACCTGATCTAACGATTTGAACAGAAATATACATGCAAATAAGAATCCAAGCAAGCAAGCATTTTCAACAAGATCCTGAAGTAATCACGTAATTCCCTTTTTATTATTCATGTCATCAACATCCATTAAACCTAGCTCGCTTCCTAGGGTTTCTAATTCACTTTTAGGGTTTCTATTTTAATTAGGGTTTCCCTTCATCTTTTACTATTTTAAACCCTAATTTAATGTAATTGATCACCAACCCTAATTTTTCCACATCTAATCCTCAATTTCAGATTAAAGGCACAATTTATCATTAATTAAGTTCATTAAGCCTCTTTTACATTAAAGCTACTATTTTTATCCTTTTAATCCATGACAAGATCATTATACTCATTTATCATCAATTCAAAGCTCATTTTAGTCTAATTTGCGTATGAACTTGATTTACCATTAATTCTACCTTGATTCATGTGAAAACCCTAATTACTACATTCAAGGCATTTATCCACAAATTAGGAACTTTAATGCTCGAACTAGCTTAGAATCATTATATCTCATCTTTATTTATCACTTTGAATAATAAAAGCTATTAATAGTCGAATTTGCCAACATGAGGGTTTTAAGGCCCATTAAAGTATATTCACGCACAAAAACTATTAATTAAAAAGATTACGTGCAAAGATTCATCCTTTTTGTTCCTAATGTTCCCTTTTATAATTAACAAACTAATACCAACTCTAAACATCCATTAAACCCTACGTATCACATATATTATATCAAAATAGGGTTTCTTAAACATTAATACATTAAAGTTGTCATCTTCCATTACTTTTTGAACTAGAAGTAAAACTAGTCTCTACTAGTAATTTTATTGAATTCCTCATGTTTTTCTAGCAAGATTCATGTATTATATGTCCCCAACTGAGCTACCATTAAAACGTTACGATTTTAACAAAATCACTTACTTCCGGGCAATGAGGAGCCGCCACGTCGTCCGTTTCTCATGCAATGCGATCGATTTGGAAACATAACTGAGTGACCATTGTACCCTCGCATAAGTTGTTTCTTCTTCAGCCCGCGGAGGGGAAAATTTGTCCAATTCTCATGATCATCTTCAACCTCAGATCCCTCCGCTTCCTGGCCACCGCTAGCTACTTCCTGCGTCTTGTGCTCCCTCCCTGGGGCTCGAGGACCATGGCGAAAGGTTGCCCCAGGTCCGCAGCACCTTGGCGCACCTGAGGTGCCCTTAAACCACGATCAAAACGGCCTACCATGTGTGTGGCTCTCCTTTAGTTTCTGCCACACCTGCTACAGGTTTATAGACATCCGGAAGGGGTTGTGCATAGACAAAAGCATGAAAGAGGTAGTTGGCCCTTCAGGGTTGGTCGTGGAAGATCCCTACCTCTAACAAGACCACAACGAAGCCCCACGTTGCCCTAGAACAAGGATATACCCTCTTGGTTAGGGTTTAGACGGAAAGAAGAGGAAGAAGAGGTAGCATTGCATGGAATCCCTCTGGATCTCAAAGAAGGGGTTCTACCCTTCTTATAGGGGTGGGTATGAATTCCTAAGGCGTGTTGATGAATGCATATTCATCTCTTATTTTTGCTTCATTTAGAATAATTAATTAGGATTTTTTTGTTAATTTTAGCTAATTCAAAAAAAAATAGCACTTTCATCTTCTTGATATACTTTTCCTGAATTTTTATGATATTTTTTTAAATTTTCAGGAATTATCTAAGTAATTAAATCGAGAAAATAAAACATGAAGATATGAGACTTTCAAATATTCCCGCAGTGCCTGAGATACTTGTCGCCAAAATAGCCATATCTTTTGTGTCTAAAGACGGAATTTCAAGATAAAGTATGGAATGAAAAGAGAATTTTGTTGGCTACAAAAAAGACATAGCGGCAATTTTGGTATTTATTTGGTTGTGCAATTAACCAGTTAAAGTAATATTACGTTTTCCCGCAGAGTCTGATTTCAGTATATACCTTTCACCAAAATTGGTATAACTCCCACATCCCAAGACGGAATTTATTATATAAGTATGCGTTGGAAAGATAATTCAATTATCTACAGGAAAAACATATTTTCGGGCCGCTTCTGAATTTTTTACTGGCGTAAAAATACACTCGAAACTGCTGTTTTGGGAAATTAATGCAAAAGGGATGCAAAGAAATCAATTGTTTCCTCTATTGACTAGATCTAGAAATTTAGCAGCCGCTGGAGGCCATTGCTTTTGCCCTAAACATAATGTATACCCCCTCCTTCTCCTATAAAAGGAGGGGCACTTCCTCCTCCTCAAGGCATCTGGGATTTCTTTTTTTTTTTAAGACACAACATTCATTACATTAAAGTCATACGGCATCTACATGTAAAGGGAGATACACCAACCGAACACAAAAAAGTAAGGAACAGATACAATAACCAGAAACTCATATCGGAACGTGATAAGAACAATGATGTATTGATCTCTCTTCTATATCGCTGACCAAAACAGCTTTTTATGAGAGATTCCTTCAACCTAAGATTATATCTGATATAAGGTATATGCTCCAAACCAGTGACCGAAGAAGTGATCACCTTCGCACTTGTTGCCATATAACAAAGAAACAAAAAAAGACCTAACATGAAAGGAGGACATAACCCACACGACAAGATAGAACCTATAACTTACAAAAACAACAACACCTACCTAACAACACAACGTCCCACAAAAAGGACGAGAAACACAACTACCAACGACGAGCACTAAGGTTGCACCAATCAGGAGACCTAGGAAGGAGGCCAAAACCCAGGGATGCAGATACAGAGGGAGGATGGCTCATGCTAGTACAAAGGCGGGGAGTAGAGGGTGCCGGGAACTCCACCACCACTCCCGACCACCACTGCGAAACAGGGAGCGGAAGACCCACACGAAGCCCAAAACCCAGCTTTCTCCTCCTCTGCCTAGAGCACCAAGGGCGCCCGAGCCCACCGTCCTCCCAAGAAGGAACCCAAGGCACGACACGACCAACAAATGACCACAGAAAACAGTACTGAAAAGGCAGAGGATCTGCCCCAAACAAAACAACAACAACCCTGCAATAAAATAAAAAAACAGAATCAACGATGACTAGACTAGAGAAAGGAGAGGGGAAGAAGCTGGAATCACTGAGGTCTACTGATGGCAATCGAGTCCACCTCCAATCCTACTACCCGAAGGCAACAGCACACCCAAGAGGAAGTGAGGGCAGCCACCGAAACCCCCACCCTAAGGTGCTGCACTGACTGGACCAGCGACCGAAACCTCAAGGTAGAGAGGCGCAGGGGAGAGAAGGGCACCTCCGGTCACCAACAAGCAGAAGCCCACGAGACGCCAGCCGAGGAAGCAGCCCCGGGGGAGAGGGGTGGTGTCCACCAGCCGCAAGAGCCCCCCTCCCCCCGAGCCGAGATATCTCCGCCGATTTGCCCTAAATCGCTAGAGCCGAAAGAAGACGACGCTCGGCTAACAACCATATATGGCATCTGGGATTTCTTGTATTGAGATTCTGAAGCAATTAGTCTTGTAATCTTTCTCATATTATGCAATAAAGTAGATCTTAGCTCAAGAATAGCTCTTTCATTCTTGTTCTTGTCTTTTCTCTCTGCCTTAGTTTTAATCTTCTTCTTCCGTTCGTTAATTCTGGAGCAAGGAACAAAGAACTAAGCCATTTCATCGTCTCTAGCATAAGGATTAATCTCCTAATTTTTGGGCTAGACTATGGCTTCATTTCTTTCTTCCTTCGTCTCCCCTTTCTCCATGTGTGAGTAGACTTTTATCGGGGCAAGGGGAATAACCCCTTAGCCATGGTTTTAATGACTTCTTCTTAAACGATTAGATGGTAATCGATTTTAATTGAATGATTGATCTTCGAATCGCATGTTAATCCGGATGGATATGACCATGGAAATCTGGATTTAGAACAATAAAATTGATTACATAGACGCTTTGATATGACCGTGGATTTTCGTCTTTTAGGATGATAAACTAGGAAGCATGTGCACCAAGACCAATGGGCTCATGTGGAGTTTCTCTCTTGTGAGTTTTTAAATTCGCAAACCTTCATCAAATCATCGTTTAAGATTTAGTTGTTATCACCTAGGCTAAGGTGGTGATAACCCCTACGAGCCTCGATTTCCTTCTCTTGATTTAATCACCGCATCCTTTGTTTGTTTCAATTCTTAGTTTTCCATTCATATAGTTTTGCTTGTGTTAACAATCTTTTTATTATTTCCTTGTGCATGTTTATTCTTGTTAAGTGTTTTTCTTCATGCATTAGTGTAATCACTCAAACCCACAACTAGACTTTACTTTCTGCTTTAATGAAAAGAAAAATACCAAAAACAAATAATAAAGTTCTTCAATCTTTGGGTTCTAAGAACAATCTCTAAATAGTTGTCCTGTGGGATCGACCCTTCTATACTACCCTTAAAACCGGAAGTAAAAAAGGTTTAAACTCTAGGATTAACCATCTTAGTGATTGATATTGCAAAATGACGAGTATCAATTTGGCGCCGTTGTCGGGGACAACGGATTGTTTTTTTGAACCCCAAAACAATTTTGAAAAACTTTTTTTCTTTTTTTCATGCCTTCCGAGTAACATTCCGAAAGTGTACTCCTCTTTCTTCCGAGTTTCCATTCCGGCAGTACATTTTTTCTGCACACGAGTTAACTGCTTTATTTGTGCATGCGACGCCCGAATGACGATTTTCAACCTTTCGATCCGAAAATAGAAAGAACTTTTCATCGTCGAAATCGTCAAAATATAGTGAGAATGAATGAAGACGAGGTCGCCCGTAGAATCGACCAAGCTCTCGCAGCTCAAAGAGAGCTCATCCAAGCCGAACAAGCGGAAAGAGAAGCCGCTTTGCGAGCAGCCTTAGGGCCGAACAAGAAACCAAAGAAGCCGATAGGAGGGAAGCCAAAAGGCAAAAACAATTAAAGGACTTTTCTGTTCCCAAAACGGCCTATGCACAACATCCAGTTACCCCCGATATCATTGCTCCACAATTCGAAATCTGAACATAATGGATCACTATGATGCAAACCAACCCCTTCTCTGGCAACAATGGGGAAAGTTGTCAAGATCATCTTCAAAGGTTCATTGACCTTTGCTCTTTGAACAAACTCCCAGGTGTCTCTGAAGATGCCATCCGCCTTAGGTTGTTTAAGTATTCCCTCTCCGGACAAGCTAGTAGCTGGTACGACACCATGGAGAGTGAAGAACATGTCACAACTTGGGAAGTTCTACATAGCAAGTTCCTTGAAAAATTCTACCCCCTGTCTCTCACCTATGAACTTAGGGGTCAAATAACTCATTTTTCTATGTCCCCAGGAGAGTCTTTAGGTGAAGCCTGGATAAGGTTCAAGGATTTACTTAGGAAGTTCCCCCACCATGACATCTCCAGCCCAACTCATAGATATTTTCTATCGTGGTGTTGATGATGATACCAATTTTTTTCTCGATTCCTCATCTGGAGGAAATTTCATGCATCAAAGTTCAACTAGCGCATGGGAGGTAGTTAAAAGGGCTTCCAAAACAAGGGCTAGAAGAGGGATTGGAGGAATCCTTAAGGTAGCCAAGGCAGAAGTTAATAATGATATCCAAAGCATAGCGGAAAGCCTAAAATTAATTGCCTTAAAACAAGATCGGTTTGAGTCATCCTTGGTCACCCTTAGGGAGTCACCCCAACAACTAAAAGCCATGGATTCCCTTTGTGGTATTAGCCAAGGATACGACCATACCACCCTCCACTATCAATACCTCTACAACATGCCCACGCAACCTGAAGTAGGTCAATAACCAGAAGACCTCAATTTGATTCATACAGTCCCAGGACAAGGTTACTACAATCCCAACCAACCTAGAAATCACCCTGGTTTTCAGTATGGGAACCCCTCAGGTGCCGAGAACTCTACCCAACTTCAACAAAGGCCCCCCTATTCTCAAAGTAACAATCGACCGACACCTGGATTCCCATACAACAATCAAAGAAATTTTGGAAACCACCAAACTCGACAACTCTATCAATAATTCCAAAACCTAAACCTTCCACCCCAAAATCTAAACCAACCTCAACCTCCCCAACCACCTCAAAATGGCATCCCTCCTCCCCCCTAGTCATCCTAGCTTGGAAAGCATAGAACAAATCCTCGTGGCCATTCAAGCCCATCAAAAGGCAACTGACGCACAGTTGGCCCATTTGTTTGCCCAACAAAAACCTCCTGATGGGACTTTTGCAGGACTGCCTGAAAACAACCCCAAACATCCTGAACAACTCAATGTAGTCTCTACTCGTTCGGGAAAAGTGCACACTTCTCCCCCTTCAGAATAATCTTCAGACCCACCTCTAGAATTTGAGGATGAGGACATGGTAGTTGTCGAACCCGAAGTCACACCCAAACCATCCGTCCCCGAAACCCCTCAAGTAGAAGATGAAGAACCGGTTTACAAACCTCGACCTCCCTATCAAGCCCACCTCAAACAAACAAGACTTGATGCCCGCTTCATGAAATTTAGGGATGCTATGAAAAAAATACATGTTGACATTCCCTTCCTTGATGCTTTGACAGACATGCCCGCCTGGTCCAAGTACATGAAATCAATCTTGACTGGGAAGTATGTTACTAAAGAATACGAGACTATTAAACTTGCTAGGACTACCTATGACATTATCCTAAGTAAGATTCCTAAAAAATAGAAGGATTCAGGCTTTTTTGGAATAGGATGCTACTTAGGTGAAAATGCTTGTAGGAAAGGCCTAGCAGATTTATGAGCCAGTATATCCATCATGCCATATAGTCTTTGCAAAAGATTAGGATTCAATGACATGTTACCCACGGCCATGACCATCCAACTGGAAGACTCGTCCACAACTAAACCCATGGGAATCATAGAAGACAATCCAGTTTAAGTTGGAAATGATGCATACGTCCCTTGTGATTTTGTGATCATGGATATCAAGGAAGATTTACACTACCCCCTCATTTTCGGACGTCCCTTCTTAGCCACTGCTCTTGCCTTAATTGATGTTGAGGCTGGTACCATTGTGTTAAGACTAGGGAAGCAAAACCTAGAGTTTAGGGTGTTTGAAAGTATGAAGGGACCTAGTCTTGAGGAAGAAGTCTACCTCCTTGATTGCATTGATGAATTATACCAACTAAGGCAAGAATGGGAATTAGTTGATGACCCCCTATGCACTGCTCTCACCATCCCCGCCGAATGTGATTTTGATAATGAACCATCAAATCAACTTAAGATTCACTTGGACAACTTTGAGGAAATCCCATGTGCTGAGATTGAAGACCTTAAGATGATCTCCACCATAGAAGAACAACCTGAACCACCAAAGGCCCTGGAAATGAAGGCTCTCCCCATAGGTCTGAAATACGTGTTTCTGGATGAACAACAATTATGCCCTGTTATTATAAATTTTGACCTTACCATTGAACAGGAAAACATGCTTATGGGAGAGCTTAGGAAAAGGAGAACAACCTTAGAGTACAAAATAACAGATTTGGTTGGGATAGATAAATCCATTTGCATCCACAAAATCCCAATGATTGAAAATAGTAAACCTTCCCGAGACCAACAAAGGAAACTCAACCCAAACATGAAGGAAGTTGTCTGTCTTGAAGTGATTAAACTTTTGACTGTAGGAATCATCTACCCCATCTCTGACTCTCCTTGGGTCAGCCCTGTCCAGGTCATCCCCAAAAAGGGTGGGACCACAGTCGTTAGGAATGAGAAGAATGAGCTCATCCCCACCCGTACAGTCACAGGGTGGAGGATGTGCATTGACTACAAAAAATTCAACAAAGAAACTAGGAAAGACCACTTCCCTCTTCCCTTCCTCGATCAAGTTCTTGAACGTTTAGCTCATCAACAATACTTTTTCTATTTAGATGGCTACTCGGGTTTTTATCATATTCTCATTCATCCTGAAGACCAAGAGAAGACCACCTTCATATGCCCTTTTGGTACATACGCTTTTAGACGAATGCCCTTTGGCCTGTGCAATGCACCAGCCACTTTTCAAAGATGTATGTCTGCCATTTCTTCAGGGTTAACTGAGACTGTCATGGAAGTGTTCATGGACGATTTCTCTGTCTATGGAGATAGTTTCACTTCTTGCCTTGGAAACCTCTCCCTTGTTCTTGATAGATGCATCGAGTCAAATTTAGTCCTTAATTGGGAAAAGTGTCACTTCATAGTCAAGGAGGGTATTGTTCTAGGACATAAGGTGAGCAACCAGGGCATTGAAGTTGACCAAACCAATATTGAGGTCATCACCAAGCTCCCCCCTCCCACCTCAGTCAAAGACATCGGAGCCTTATTAGGACATGCCGGTTTCTATCGGCGATTCATCCGTGACTTTTTCAAAATTACAAAACCTCTCACCAATCTTCTTCAAAAGGAGGTGCCTTTCCATTTTGATACGGCATGCATGGAGAGCTTTCTATGTTTGAAAAAGGCTCTCACCACCACTCCTATCATCTGTGCTCCTGACTGGGCCTTACCCTTTGAAATCATGTGCGATGCTAGTGATTTTGCTGTAGGTGCCATTTTAGGACAAAGAATTGACAAAAACACCATGTCATTTATTATGCATCCAAGACCTTAGATGAAGCTCAGCGAAATTACACAGTCACCGAAAAAGAAATGCTAGCCATTGTCTATGCATTCGATAAATTTCGCTCATATCTTGTTGGTTCAAAGGTTATTGTGTACACTGATCATGCAACTATTCGCTACCTCATGACCAAAAAGGATGCCAAGCCTAGACTCATAAGATGGATTTTGTTGTTGCAGGAATTTGATCTAGAAATCCTAGACAAAAAGGGCTCTAAAATGTCGTGGCTGACCACCTTAGTAGACTTAGCTATAGCCCCATTGATGAACATCCCATTAATGAATCCTTACCCGATGACCAATTGCTCAAGGTTGACTCCCAATTTCCTTGGTTTGCTGATTTTGTAAACTATTTAGCTGCAGGTGTATTGCATCCCGAGTATACGGGACATTCTAAAGCTAAATTTTTACATGATGTCAAAAATTATTATTGGGATGAACCTTATTTGTTTCGACTTTGTGCCGATGGTTTATAACGTCGTTGTGTGTCCCACGAAGAAAGCATCATCATTTTGGAACAATGTCACTCTGGCCCCTATGGTGGTCACATGAGTTCCCAAAAAACGGCTAGGAAAGTCCTACAATGCGGATTCTTTTGGCCCATCATCTTCAAAGACTCATATGATTATGTGCTTTCATGTGACCAATGTCAAAGGACGGGTAATATTTCCAAACGTGACCAAATGCCTCTCACCTCTTGGCAGGAATTAGAGATTTTGGATGTTTGGGGGATCGACTATATTGTCCCATTTCCTTCTTCTTATGGGTTTACTTACATTATAGTCGCAGTCGATTACGTGTCAAAGTGGGTTGAAGCCATACCTACTAAAACATGTGACTCTAAACCTATTAAGAATCTTTTTAAAGATGTCATTTTTTCTAGATTTGGAGTCCCTCGCACCGTCATTTCTGACGGGGGATCCCATTTTTTGGAGAAACGTTTTGAGGCTCTTTTGAAAAAATACGGAGTTTATCACAAAGTTTCCACTCCTTACCATCCTCAGACCAGTGGGCAGGTAGAAGTATCCAACAGACAAATAAAATAAATTTTATAGAAAAACTGTTGGTCGCACTAGGAAAGATTGGGCGTTAAAAATCAATGACGCCTTGTGGGCATATCGTACTGCCTACAAAACACCCATTGGCACCACACCTTTCAGACTGATCTACGGTAAGTCATGTCACTTACCAATAAAACTAGAGAACAAAGCAAGCTGTTGCATCAAAAGTTTGAATTTTGACCTTTCCATGGCTGGAGAGAAACGTTTTCTCCAAATGAATGAGCTTGATGAACTTAGGATGAGTGCCTACGAAAATTCGAGAATCTACAAGGACCGAACCAAAATGTGGCATGATGGTCACATCAAGTGCAAAGACATTAGAGAAGGGGATCAAGTTTTAGTTTTTAATTCAAGATTACGACTTTTCCCTAGAAAACTCAAGTCGAGATGGTATGGCCCCTACATTGTCAAGTGTGCTTATCCACATGGCGCTTTTCTTCTCTGGGATAAAGTTTTGGGTGATTTTAAGGTTAATGGGAACCGACTTAAAAGATACATCACCACTGAAGACCTTGTCGCTTCAGATTCAAACAATTTTTCATCTTTGAAAGACCTGAACCTATTTGACCCCACAACTTCCCCAGAATCCCAATAGACTGATCCATCTTTTGTCAAGCCATGACGTAAAACTTGGCGCTTTTTGGCAGGAAACCCAAATAATTTTTGCATTTTTTTCCTTCTTTTCTAATATCATCACACTTTTTTTTGTTTTGTTTTGTGTTCTTCTCTTTTGGGGAGTTGTTGTCATCGTCCTTCATCCTTCACCACAACGATTCTTTTCCCCCATCTCGGATTTTGATTTTGCTCGGGACGAGCAAAGTCTTAAGTTCGGGATGGGGATGGGTGATACGTTTCCACCCCTTTTTCTTCCCCTTTTAGTATCTTTTCTTTGTTTTACATTTTGCATGTAGTTTTTTTCTTTCTTTCTTTTCATAGTACAATTGGCCCATATCTAGTCGGCCTTGATATGATCATTTGTCAAAATATTCCCCTTAATGATGTAACTGCCTTGCAATTAAAATTTTGAAACTTTCATGACTAGAAATCCTCTGTCACCTTAGGACCTCAAATAATAATCACTCCTTGGAAAAGATGGCAAGCCATAGAGGACTGATAGGATTCAAGAGTGATGCTTTCTTATCATGTACAACTTGTATAAACATATTTTGGTGGAAGGAATCAAGTGATTGTAAGGAGAGTGAGGATGATAGATTGAGAGTATGTCTTGAAAGTATTTCTTGATTTAAATGTTGCTCGGGACGTGCAAAGTTTAAGTTTGGGGTATTTTGATGAATGCATATTTATCTCTTATTTTTGCTTCATTTAGAATAATTAATTAGGACTTTTTTTGTTAATTTTAGCAAATTCAAAAATAAATATCACTTTCATCTTCTTGATATACTTTTCCTGAATTTTTATGATATTTTTTCTTAATTTTCAGGAATTATCTAAGTAATTAAATCGAGAAAATAAAAGATGAAGATATGAGGCTTTCAAATATTCCCGCAGTGCCTGAGATACTCATCACCAAAATAGTCATATCTTTTGCGTCTAAAGGCGGAATTTCAAGATAAAGTATGGAATGAAAAGAGAATTTTGTTGGCTACAAAAAAGACATATTTTGCGGCAACTTTTGTGTTTATTTGGCTGCGCAATTAACCAGTTAAAGTAGCATTACGTTTTCCCACAGAGTCTGATTTCAGTATATACCTTTCACCAAAATTGGTATAACTCCCACATCCGAAGGCCGAATTTATTGTGCAGTATGCGTTGAAATGATAATTCAATTATCTACAGGATAAATATATTTTTGGGCCGCTTATGAATTTTTGACTGGCCAAAAAATACGCTCGAAACCGCTATTGCGGGAAATTAATGCAAAAGGGATGCACGGAAATCAATTGTTTCCTCTATTGACTAGATCTAGAAAGTTAGCAGCCGCCGGCGGCCATTTCTTTTGCCCTAAACCTAATGTATATACCCCTCCTTCTCGTATAAAAGGAGGGGCACTTCCTCCTCCCCAAGGCATTTGGGATTTCTTGTATTGAGATTTTGAAGCAATTAGTCTTGTAATCTTTCTCATATTATGCAATAAAGTAGATCTTAGTTCAAGAATAGCTCTTTCATTATTTGTTCTTGTCTTTTCTCTCCGTCTTAGTTTTAATCTTCTTCTTCCGTTCTTTAATTCTGGAGCAAGGAAGAAAGAACTAATCCATTTCATCGTCTCTAGCATAAGGATTAATCTCCTAATTTCTGGGCTAGACTATGGCTTCATTTCTTTCTTCCTCCGTCTCCCCTTTCTCCATGTGTGAGTAGACTTTTATCGGGGCAAGGGGAATAACCCCTTAGCCATGGTTTTAATGACTTCTTCTTAAACGATTAGATGGTAATCGATTTTAATTGAATGATTGATCTTCGGATTGCATGTTAATCTGGATGGATATGACCATGGAAATCTAGATTTAGAACAATAAAATTGATTACATAGACGTTTTGATATGATCGTGGATTTTCATCTTTTAGGATGATAAACTAGAAAGCATGAGCTCCAAGGCCAATGGGCTCATGTGGAGTTTCTCTCTTGTGAATTTTTAAATTCGCAAACCTTCATCGAATCTTCGTTTAAGATTTAGTTGTTATCACCTAGGCTAAGGTGGTGAAAACCCCTAGGAGCCTCGATTTCCTTCTCTTGATTTAATCACCGCATCCTTTGTTTGTTTCAATTCTTAGTCTTCCATTCATATAGTTTTTCTTGTGTTAACAATCTTTTTATTATTTCCTTATGCATGTTTATTCTTGTTAAGTGTTTTTCTTCTTGCATTAGTGTAATCACTCAAACCCACAACTGGACTTTACTTTCAGCTTTAATAATAAAAAAATACCAAAAACAAATAATAAAGTTCTTCAATCTTTGGGTTCTAAGAACAATCTCTAAATAGTGGTCATGTGGGATCCACCCTTCTATACTACCCTTAAAACCGGAAGCAAAAAAAGGTTTAAACTCTAGGATTAACCATCTTTGTGATTTATATTGCTAAACGATGAGTATTACGTGCCTCATGAGGACTCAAGTCCCAACTCAAAAGGAAACACACTTTCCTTGGTTGTGAAGCAACCATCTCTCTCTCTCTCTCTCTCTCTCTTCATTAACCTTTATTTCCTTGATATTCCTTGTTGTACGGATATTTAGGAATTGAAAATTCTTCTCCCTTATCCTCTTTAATCTTGTCTTTTAATTCCTTGGCCTCAAAATTATATTCTCCTCAAGTAGGAAATACTTCTTCTCAACAAAACGACATAATTCCATTAATTATGTATTCCCATTATCCTTGTTTAGAAAATTTTGGTATTTTCTCTTTCTTTCCTCCTTATTGGGACTCCTTGGACCCCAAAAAACTCTATCATTTCGAAATCCTTTTTTATTGGATACTCATTACCCTTCTAGATGCATCTAAATGCATTATTCTTCATTATCATGTGTATTTCTTATTAAAATGTTTCTTTTAGAGGATTTCTCTTTATTTCTCTTTTATTTTCCTCATTAGTATTCCTTTTATCATTAGGAATTCTTGGAATACGAAATTCCACTAAGGGTAACTCAATTATACCTCTTTTCACTTGTTTTTCACCCTTTTACCATGGTTTTCAATTTCTTTCTTAATAAAGAAATATTTTATTAATCTTTTCTTTTCTTATTGCTTTTATTTGCAATTCGGGCTCCTTGGAACCCATGTGGCACGAAATCCACCTTTGGATTAAGTTCTTTACCTTCTATAGGTTTCCACATCTTACTTTTCTCGATTTCTTAATTAATTGAATTTCCTTGTTATTGGGCCCAATAGCCAATAAATCCCACAATACAATCATCAAGGCTATTGTAAACGAAATTACATTATTATTTGTCCAATGTGAGAGTTTACATTTCTCATCATATGAACCCAAAATTGGGGTTGTAACAACTACCCTTCAAAAGGTATATTACATGCTTCGCCATATCATCCTTAGATGTATTTAGAATCATGTGTGTAACATCCCTGACCTGGGTTATAACCAAACACTAGAAGTTTTGCCTAAACATGTAATTATATACTTGTGAATACTCCCTGGCATGTAATTAAGTTCCTCAGGAACATATACTTTCAGTTTGCTCCTTTATAAACAAAATTGTAGTATTGTTTTGTAATGCAGGGACCTATGTGCAAATTACCCAGTTGAGGGGTTTAACTTGCAAATTTCACAGGTTAAGATGTTCCTCTGATGATAAGTCATAATATGAGTTAATATGATGATATATGATGGATTTTCCAAGCATGGGCATCAAGATGCAACTTGTGGAATGATCCTTGTGCTTAAAAACCCTAATTTGGAGTAAAGTGCAATTTACCCAAATTGTGTGGTGCAATTTATAAAATACAACATCTAGAACATCTTTTATGACTCTTGACATCATTCAGAGTAGAAATGATGAAAGGGACACATGAATGAGTAATTAGATAAGAAAAATGATCTTTGTGCATAAAATTCACCAAGTATGAGAAGGGAGACCTTTCATGTATGTACCCTAGTTGAAAGTTGGTTTTCTTTACCCTTAGATCTTGAGTTTTGTTGAGCTTTTCTTAAGTTTAGATGGATTGGACGTGCCATAGAAACAAGGAGGGACTTGGATGATAATTTCAAGTTCTAGAGGTCCTTATGGTGTAAAATAGCCTAAAGTATATAAGCTAGAACCCTTGCAAACCAAGTGAACGTATCACTTGTTCTCTTCATTTCTCATCTTTTCCAAATGGCTAAGGCAAAGCTCTGGAGCTCAGGAGAACAACCAACTAGTGCTAAGGTGACGGGGAAACCATCTTAAAGCTCAAATTCATGGTGGAATTCTTCTTAAAAGGTTGGTTCTATGGTTAACTAACTTAGGTTCTTTGTTCTAGCCGACCATCCCCATCTTTTCCTTGGAGAAGCACCTCTGGCTGAGTTGTGGAGCTCAAGACACCATTAGAGGCTTGAATCTTGGAAGCTTGGAGCTCTAGGAACAACGTTCTAAGGCGGGTTTTATAACTCTAAACTCTTTGCTTTATATGCATATCTTGTTCTTGCAATTTTAAGCTTTAGTTCTTCTTCTACCTCCCTTCTTCCTTGCACTGTTGCAAGCAAAACGGTGGGGTAACCGACCTGAAAAGAGGTTGAAGATGATGGGTGTGGATTCCTAGGTAGCTTTATCAACCGACCTTGGACCCTTTTGGTCCAAACGGTTGCAAACCGTTTAAGGTCAAATGGTTTCAAACCGTTTGATCTCAAATGATCTTGCAAGACCGTTTGGATCAAACCGGTCTCAAGACCATTTGATAGGGTTGACCAAGGGACGACCGTTTGCGGGTATGTTGGTAACATATTGAATTTCATTCCTACAAAGATTCATAATCTTATTCGTAACCAATTGAGAGTTGAAGGTACTTCAACATCCTAACCCTGATCGGGTTGAAATTACTGTTTAAAAGTATAGATCTTGTTGAGTTTTGGGTTGAAGGACCCAAATGGTCTCAAGACCGTTTGGTGACAACCCAAGACCGTTTGGAGGTCTAGGGTTGAGTTAATTTGATGGATTGAGGGTCCAATTGCAATAAGTTGAAGAATTGATAAAATTGCTGATTTGAGACCTAATTAGGGTTCAACCCTTATCCAACCGACTTGGTTTTTGGTCAAACTTTGGGCAAACGGTCTCAAGACCGTTTGGGGGTCATCCAAACGACCTCAAGACCGTTTGAGCCAAGTTTGGGCCCAATTGGAGGTCAATTGATAAGTTCAACCTTGATTTGTTTCATCGTGTTGAACTTTGATGACTATCCGATTAAAATCCTAATTGAATTGGATTTAACCCTAATTGGCTTTCAATTGAGGGTCAATTTCATGTCCAATTGGTTAAGACTCATCCTAATTGACTCAATTTATAAGTGGTTAATATGGCTTTGACCAATTGAAGGCTTCAATAGAGATATCCATAATCGATTGGAACTTTTGAACCACTTTGGAGGTCCAAACGGTTTGAGCCCATTTGGACCAAACGGTCTCAAGACCGTTTGGGGTCAAACGGTCTCAAGACCGTTTGGGCTCAAACGATCTCAAGGTCGTTTGGACCAATCGATCTCAAGTCATTTTGATCAAACGGTTTCGAACCGCATAAGCTCAAACGGTTTGGAAGTCAACCTTTCCAAACGGTCAACGCGCCCAAACGGTTTGGGCAACCGACCTTGAGGTCATGCGGTCTTGGAGTCAAACTTAGCAAACGGTCAACGCATCCAAATGGTTTCAAACCGTTTGGAGGTTGAAGGTGTGCAACCGATTGAATACTTTAGGGTTGTAATTGATTAGTACATTGAAGGTTGTAATTGGTTCAATAGTGACCTAATCTAAACCCTAAAGATAACTTAGAACATTAAGGGACTAAGTGATTAATGAATTGACACATGATGGTGATCAATGGGGTAATTTACCAAAATACCCTTGAGGGTTTCAATTGAGCAATACCTTGTTCTAATCAAACCTTAATCACATGATAGTGATGTTTTGGCTTATGATAGTCAATGAGGACTTGACCTAATCTGGTCTAGAGTGGTGTAATCACCATCTACTAGTAAGAGGAGAGAGAAAGTATTATAGGAGAGAGAAAGTACCCATTTATGGTGGAAACTCAATGAAAGTACCTTCAATACACATGAATGTGCATGATTAGGGTATGATCCACCTATGTGAGATCATGGAAACCCCTATTATGATAATTGATTAATCTTAATATTATCTTAGGACTTTAACTCTTGTAAGAGTAGGAAGATACAACTTCATTGAAATGAAATGTTTACTATTATCAGTTGAATTAACCATGTAGGTTCTCATATGAGGGTGATCATATCCAGGTAAGGATTATGATACTATATTCATTGAAAGCATGCTATAGCTTTATGAAATAGTGAAATATCTTGATGCCTTGTTAGTAGCATCTTATGAGATTAATGGGCTGTGAGAGCCAAGAGTATCATCAAGGTCATGCTTAACAGATGACTTGTGATGAGATGATTGAGAAATGATAATTGATGTGAGTTAGACTTGTTACATTTAGTATTCTATTTTCATAGCTGCCATGCTAGTGATTAAATGTTTGAGAACATGTATGATGTTAAAAGAATATTGAAATGTACCTAACTAATCAAGTATAATCATACCATGTAGAGCCCTGATCATAGATCCATCATTGTCAGAGACCAAATGATGGTGAAATAGGTTTTCCCAAGGGAACTCCTGGAGCACATACTTTTGAGTATGTGGGGAAATGGATGCGTAAATCCTTACATCCTTGTGTAGGAATTGATGTAGATGTATCACAATCCATCAACCCTTCACTACAAATCCAAACCAAGAGATGTACCACAAATCTCCCAAAGAAAACACAAACACCGCATCGGTGAGAGATAAACAAGAAATCTTCTGATGACGAAGAGAGTACAAGACGCCACTGTAACTCTAAAATAGCAAAGGACCAGATTACCCTGGTAAGCTATAACAGCAGAGACACAGGATGTCCTGCAAGAAATCCTCTTACTGACTGAGGAGGATGAGGTCATAAGAATCCGGCTCTTTTAATGACCTATGTATGATACCTATGCAACTTACTAGTGATCGGTTGGAGTATGAGTGGTATACCTCATCTCCACAGGGCATAATGATGTTTGTAAAACATAATCAGACGCGTATTATAATTGCTTAGTTTAAGCTATGAGATACTTGAATGGTGCTACACTGCATAGTAGATATGATTTCACATTATCTATATGTTGATATTCTGCTTAGTACCTCTCTGTTGTTGATTACTTTAAATTTCCTATGTTGTTCTTGAATTGCTATATAAAGCTTCTAGTTGAGAGTTATAACTCTTGCTGGGACAATTTGTACATTGTCTCATCCCATAGACTTCAAATTTTTTTAGGTGGTCGTCGAAGACGGAGAAACCAGCCTGTAGGTGACCAATCCCAGCAGCAGCAACACCAGGAGCAGCAGTGAATCTCAGGTGGAGATACTGACTGCTGAGTCATGTAGTTAGATAGTCCTATGCCGTCTCTGTACTCTCAGGTCTTGGAGTTATTGCTCTGAGATTTTGGTTTTATCTCTTGAGATTTTGTATCATGATGTGTATATTAATCAAGAAGTAATTATCAGAGATGTAAATAATTTAATCCTTTTTCTATGGAAGAAGTTTTATGGATTCAAGCTCTTATCTCAAAAAGTTTTAATTTCCCGTGATTTTTGTCTTCCGCTGTTAATCGATTGCTTCCGCTAAGTTTAAATCGTGTTTATATCGTGGTTTGGAGATCGGAGCCCACAAGTTAAGTGGTATGAGAGCTCTAGGTTCGCTGAGTCTACAGAGACATAGGACTTAGTATGTCGAGTCTATCCTTAGTGTTCTTCCTTATCTAATAGAATCTTCTGCTCCTCAGGAGAAGAAGAAATATAAGGATGTCTGAGCCACATGAGGAGTACGTGGAAGAGAGTAGCGTAGCTGCACCACAAGGCGGTGCAAGAGTACCTGAGATAGAACAACCCATACCTGAGCAACCCAGGGAGCCACCTCAGTTCGACCCAGCCGACATGGGTAACCCAGCTGTGCAAACGATGTTCGGGCAGTTTATGACTGCCATGATGCACATTACCCACACGATGCCTATGTCTGTACCCAGGGCACCTGTCCAGCCAGAAGGTCAAGGTATCGGGAAGACGTTCGAGCGACTACGTCGTGTCGGAGCTACCGAGTACTTTGGGACTGCTGACCCCGCAGATCTTGATCTATGGTTGACAGAGTTGGAGAAAGCTTTTAGGATTCTCAATATCCCTGAAGCTGAGAAGGTCAGACACACTGTCTATCTTCTCAAAGGAAGCGTTGGTCACTGGTGGACAATGGAAGAGCAGAAGAGACCTGGAATGGAGATCTCGTGGGAAGATTTTCGGCGGGAATTTGTCCACCGATATTTTCCAAAGACCTTCCTAGATGAGAAGATCTCTCAGTTTGAGAGACTGAGGCAGGGTATGATGAACATTAGCGAGTATGAAGCTAAGTTCATGGATCTGTTGCGGTTCTGTCCGCACATGGCTGCCACAGAAGAAGAAAGAATCAGGAGATTCGAGAAGGGTTTGAATGCTGATATGTCAACCCCTGTGTCTGCCTTAGAAAACTGAGAGAGATTCTCTACCTTCGTTGAGTCAGTCTGAAGGATAGAGAGATCTGTGGTTGAGCAGAGGCAAACCCAGAAAAGATATCCACAGTTCCAAGGTTCCGTATCTAGGGACTTTAAGAAGCCTAGATCCTCTGCACCTAACCCTCCACCACCTAGATCTAGTTCTTAGACTCAGTGGTCTCCTAGTAGAGGTAGAGGACGAGGTCAGCCACCTCAAAAGACTCACAACTCTACATCAATGTCAGTTACAGGACCACCAAGACCACAACAACTGTGGTAAGGTGGGACATTGATGAAGGACTGCCGGTCTAGGCCTGTCAGTGTGACACAGCCTCCGAGACAAGGTCAACATGGATCACAGAGAAGGCAATCTCAAGGAGCAGCTCGAGGACGTGGGCAAGCATCTCAAGCTGGATCATCAGCACCACCTCAACACCAGGCAACAGCGAGGTTCTATGCTATGAACCCATCAGAAGCAGTGGTCGATCCACGGGTAGTGTCAGGTCAGATGGAACTTTTATATCCTGATATGTCTAAATCCTGTGCAGTATCTATTTTGATTAACCCAGGTGCTATGCACACTTTCATCACTCGAAGAGTGATTCACAACTGCAATATGACAATCAGTCATAGGACAGATAGTTTGTTGTTGGAAACTCCGTTGAGTGGGTCTGCTGTTTTGCAGGAGGTATGCTCTCCCTGCATCCTCTTCTTTTCTGATCATCCCATTCAAGTGGACCTTATACCACTTGATATGAAAGGATTTGATATAATCCTCGGGATGGATACCTTAGAAAGGTATCGAGTTGTCTTGGATTGTGAGTCCAAGTTGGCTATGTTTGCTGATGAAAGCAACACATGGATCTTTCAAGGAGAAAGAAAGATTTTGCCCACCTATCTTGTGTCAGCTATGGTTGTTGATAAGCTGATGAGGCAAGGATGTTATGCATTCTTGGCCCATGTGGTAGATGTTACCAAGGAGAGCCCCAACCCTACTGAAGTTCCTATAGTCAGGGAATTCGAAGATGTGTTTCCTGAAGAACTTCCTGGTATACTGTCGCCGCGAGAAATTGATTTTGAAATCAATTTGGTCCCAGATACGAAACCCATAGCCCAGACACCATATAGGATGGCGCCTGTCGAGATGGCCGAACTCAAGAAATAGCTTCAAGAGTTACTTGAGAAAGGTTTCATCCGACCAAGTACCTCACCTTGGGGTGCTCCAGTTTTGTTTGTTAAAAAGAAAGATGGGTCAATGCGGTTGTGCATTGATTATAGACAACTCAATAAAGTAACAATAAAGAACAAGTACCCTTTGACGAGGATTGATGATCTTTTCGACCAGTTGCGTGGTGCAACAGTCTTTTCAAAGATAGACTTGACGTTTGGATATCATCAATTCCACATTAAGGACAGTGACATATCTAAGTCTGCCTTCAGGACAAGATATGGTCACTATGAGTTCACGGTTATGTCATTTAGACTAACCAATGCACCGGCTGCATTCATGGAACTCATGAATAGAGTCTTTCGACCCTTCCTTAATCAGTGTGTTGTCGTCTTCATAGATGACATTCTGATCTATAGTAAAGATGCTCAGCAGCATGAGCAGCAACTTCACCAAGCTTTAACCTTGCTAAGAGAACATAAGCTATACGCTAAGTTTAGCATGTGTGAGTTCTGGTTACCAGAAGTATCTTTTCTTGGTCATGTGGTATCTGCCTCGGGAATTCGAGTTGATCCTAAAAAGGTAGAATCTATTCTACAGTGGGAACAACCGAAGACACCGACGGAGATTCGAAGTTTCTTGGGAATAGCTGGTTACTATCGAAGGTTTATTAAGAATTTCAATTCTATAGCCTTACCCTTAACCAAGTTAACCCGGAAAGATGTTCCTTTTACCTGGAGTGATAAGTGTCAACAGTCCTTTCAGTTGTTGAAGGAGAGGTTAACAAGTGCACCTGTGTTTGTGCTACCTGAGCAAGGAAAAGGATATGTGGTATACTGTGATGCCTCCAAGAATGGACTTGGATGTGTGTTGATGCAGGATAAGCAAGTGATTTCTTTTGCTTCCCGACAGCTTAAGAAACACGAGGAGAATTATCCGACACACGATCTGGAGTTGGCTGTTGTGGTTCATGCCTTAAAGATCTGGAGACATTATCTCTACGGAGAAACCTTCCAGATTTTCACAGACCACAAGAATCTTAAGTATATCTTCTCTCAACATGAGCTTAACATGAGGCAACATCGTTGGATGGAGTTAATCAAGGACTACAATTGTACAATTGATTACCATCCAGGGAAGGCCAATGTGGTTGCAGATGCCTTGAGTAGGAAATCAGCAACATCAACCATGGATAGAGCACAACTAAGTTCCTGAGTATGCTCTAGGAGAGATATGCTTATCTCTTTAAGGCAAGACAATGTACAGTTGAAGGTGTCATTGTTATCTGGTTTTTTAGCTGAGATGCACATCAAACCTACCCTTAGAGAGCAGATAAAGGAGGCACAGCAAGTTGATGCTGCAGTTCAGCAGATCAGGTCTGAGTTTGGTGATAAGAAGCGAGAAGGTTTTCATGATTCAGATGATCAAGTGGCATGCTATCATGGGATGATGATAGTTCCAGATGTAGATAACCTGAGCAAGTTAGTCCTAGAGGAAGCTCATTCTTCGATGTATTCTATGCATCCAGGGAGCACCAAAATGTATCGAAACCTGAAAGATATGTATTGGTGGCCCGGGATGAAGAAGGATGTAGCTGAGTTTGTTCTGAGGTGTCCTGTGTGTCAGCAAGTTAAGGCTGAGCACCAGAAACCTGCAGGAACAATGCAACCCTTACCCATACCACAGTGGAAGTGGGACCATGTGACCATGGACTTTGTTGTTGGCCTACCCAGGACAAGCAAGTGACATGATTCCATTTGGTTAATTGTTGATAGGTTGACAAAGACAGCACATTTCTTACCTGTCAAAACAACCTATTCTGCTGAAAGGTTATCACAGTTATATGTTCAAGAGATATTGCGTTTGCACGAAGTTCCTGACACTATAGTTTCTGACAAAGGTCCCCAGTTCACAAGTCGTTTTTGGGAGCAGTTGCACAGAGCTTTAGGCACCAAGTTAAGGTTTAGTACAGCCTTTCATCCACAGACTGATGGACAGTCGGAAAGGACTATACATACCTTGGAAGACTTGTTGAGAGCATGTGTTCTCCAGTTTACCGGGAGTTGGGATCTACACCTGAGCTTGATAGAGTTTGCCTATAACAATGGCTATCAACATAGTATTGATATGGCACCATATGAAGCCTTGTATGGTAGACGTTGTAGATCACCCTTGTGTTGGTATGAGACTGGTGAACACCAGTTGTTAGGTCCTGATCTTGTGCAGCAAACTACAGAGAAGATCAAAGTTATACAACAACAACTTAAGACTGCACAGGATAGGCAGAAGTCTTATGTCGAAAAACGTCGTAAACCCTTAGAGTTCCAGGTTGGAGACAGAGTGTATCTCAAGGTCTGACCTCGGAAAGGAGTCCTTCATTTTGGAAGGAAAGGGAAGTTAGCTCCTAGATTTATGGGGCCTTATCCAATTATTGAAAGAGTTGGAAAGGTAGCCTATAGACTAGAGTTACCTCAGGAGTTGCAGAAGTTACACCCTGTGTTCCACATTTCTATGATGAGGAAATGTCACCCAGACACCGAGCCAGTTCTACAACCTATGGAAGTAGAATTGAATGAAGATATAACTTATGAGGAAGGACGAGTGTCAATCCTTGATAACAGAATTAAAAAGCTAAAGAAGAAAGATATAAGTCTTGTAAAAGTCCTTTGGAACCACCGTGGTGTCGAAGAAGCCACATGGGAACTAGAGGATGAGATGAGAAGGAAATACCCTGCTCTTTTCTCCTAATATGTTTTATCGATTTCGGGGACGAAATCCATGCAAGGGGTGGATAATTTGTAACATCCCTGACCTGGGTTATAACCAAACCCTAGAAGTTTTGCCTAAACATGTAATTATATACTTGTGAATACTCCCTGGCATGTAATTAAGTTCCTCAGGAACATATATTTTCAGTTTGCTCCTTTATAAACAAAATTGTAGTATTGTTTTGTAATGCAGGGAACTATGTGCAAATTACCCAGTTGAGGGGTTTAACTTGCAAATTTCACAGGTTAAGATGTTCCTCTGATGATAAGGCATCATATGAGTGAATATGATGATATATGATGTATTTTCCAAGCTTGGGCATCAGGATGCAGCTTGTGGAATGATCCTTGTGCTTAAAAACCCTAATTTGGAGTAAAGTGCAATTTACCCAAATTGTGTGGTGCAATTTATAAAATACACCATCTAGAACATCTTTTATGACTCTTGACATCATTTAGAGTAGAAATGATGAAAGGGACACATGAATGAGTAATTAGATAAGAAAAATGATCTTTGTGCATAAAATTCACCAAGTATGAGAAGGGAGACCTTTCATGTATGTACTCTAGTTGAAAGTTGGTTTTCTTTACCCTTAGATCTTGAGTTTTGTTGAGCTTTTCTTAAATTTAGATGGCTTGGACGTGCCACAGAAACAAGGTGGGACTTGGATGAGAATTTCAAGTTCTAGAGGTCCTTATGGTGTAAAATAGCCTAAAGTATATAAGCTAGAACCCTTGCAAACCAAGTGAACGTATCACTTGTTCTCTTCATTTCTCATCTTTTCCAAATGGCTAAGGCAAAGCTCTGAAGCTCAGGAGAACAACCAACTAGTGCTAAGGTGACGGGGAAACCATCTTCAAGCTCGAATTCATGGTGGAATTCTTCTTAAAAGGTTGGTTCTATGGTTAACTAACTTAGGTTCTTTGTTCTAGCCGACCATCCCCATCTTTTCCTTGGAGAATCACCTCTGGCCGAGTTGTGGAGCTCAAGACACCATTAGAGGCTTGAAGCTTGGAAGCTTGGAGCTCTAGGAACAACGTTCTAAGGCGGGTTTTATAACTCTAAACTCTTTGCTTTATATGCATATCTTGTTCTTGCAATTTTAAGCTTTAGTTCTTCTTCTACCTCCCTTCTTCCTTGCACTTTTGCAAGCAAAACGGTGGGGTAACCGACCTGAAAAGAGGTTGAAGATGATGGATGTGGATTCCTAGGTAGCTTTATCAACCGACCTTGGACCCTTTTGGTCCAAATGGTTGCAAACCGTTTAAGGTCAAACGGTTTCAAACCGTTTGATCTCAAACGATCTTGCAAGACCGTTTGGATCAAAACGGTCTCAAGACCATTTGATAGGGTTGACCAAGGGACGACCGTTTGAGGGTATGTTGGTAACATATTGAATTTCATTCCTACAAAGAATCATAATCTAATTCGTAACCAATTGAGAGTTGAAGGCACTTCAACATCCAAACCCTGATCGGGTTGAAATTACTGTTTAAAAGTATAGATCTTGTTGAGTTTTGGGTTGAAGGACCCAAACGGTCTCAAGACCGTTTGGTGACAACCCAAGACCGTTTGGAGGTCTAGGGTTGAGTTAATTTGATGGATTGAGGGTCCAATTGCAATAAGTTGAAGAATTGATAAAATTGCTGATTTGAGACCTAATTAGGGTTCAACCCTTATCCAACCGACTTGGTTTTTGGTCAAACTTTGGGCAAACGGTCTCAAGACCGTATGGGGGTCATCCAAACGACCTCAAGACCGTTTGAGCCAAGTTTGGGCCCAATTGGAGGTCAATTGATAGGTTCAACCTTGATTTGTTTCATCTTGTTGAACATTCATGTCTATCCGATTAAAATCCTAATTGAATTGGATTTAACCCTAATTGGCTTTCAATTGAGGGTCAATTTCGTGTCCAATTGGTTAAGGCTCATCCTAATTGACTCAATTTATAAGTGGTTAATATGGCTTTGACCAATTGAAGGCTTCAACAGAGATATCCATAATCGATTGGAACTTTTGAACCACTTTGGAGGTCCAAACGGTTTGAGCCCATTTGGACCAAACGGTCTCAAGACCGTTTGGGGCCAAACGGTCTCAAGACCATTTGGGCTCAAACAATCTCAAGGTCATTTGGACCAATCGATCTCAAGTCATTTTGATCAAACGGTTTCAAACCGCATAAGCTCAAACGGTTTGGAAGTCAACCTTTCCAAACGGTCAACGCACCCAAACGGTTTGGGCAACCGACCTTGAGGTCATGCGGTCTTGGAGTCAAACTTAGCAAACGGTCAACGCATCCAAATGGTTTCAAACCGTTTGGAGGTTGAAGGTGTGCAACCGATTGAAGACTTTAGGGTTGTAATTGATTAGTACATTGAAGGTTGTAATTGGTTCAATAGTGACCTAATCTAAACCCTAAAGATAACTTAGAACATTAAGGGACTAAGTGATTAATGAATTGACACATGATGGTGATCAATGGGGTAATTTACCAAAATACCCTTGAGGGTTTCAATTGAGCAATACCTTGTTCTAATCAAACCCTAATCACATGATAGTGATGTTTTGGCTTATGATAGTCAATGAGGACTTGACCTAATCTGATCTAGAGTGGTGTAATCACCATCTACTAGTAAGAGGAGAGAGAAAGTATTATAGGAGAGAGAAAGTACCCATTTATGGTGGAAACTCAATCAAAGTACCTTCAATACACATGAATGTGCATGATTAGGGTATGATCCACCTATGTGAGATCATGGAAACCCCTATTATGATAATTGATGAATCTTAATCTTATCTAAGGACTTTAATAATGATGTTTCTCATACATGATGATGTTATAAGTTCAAATCACCATGAGGTGAATAGTAAACCCTAATCCTAGGGTGATGACACGTAATGTGAATAGTAAACCCTAATTGATGAAAATCAGGGAACCTAACTCTTGTAAGAGTAGGAAGATACAACTTCATTGAAATGAAATGTTTACTATTATCAGTTGAATTAACCATGCAGGTTCCCATATGAGGGTGATCATATCCAGGTAAGGATTATGATACTATATTCATTGAAAGCATGCTATAGCTTTATGAAATAGTGAAATATCCTGATGCCTTGTTAGTAGCATCTTATGAGATTAATGGGCTGTGAGAGCCAAGAGTATCATCAAGGTCATGCTTAACAGATGACTTGTGATGAGATGATTGAGAAATGATAATTGATGTGAGTTAGACTTGTTACATTTAGTATTCTATTTTCATAGCTGCCATGCTGGTGATTAAATGTTTGAGAACATGTATGATGTTAAAAGAATATTGAAATGTACCTAACTAATCAAGTATAATCATACCATGTAGAGCCCTGATCATAGATCCATCATTGTTAGAGACCAAATGATGGTGAAATAGGTTTTCCCAAGGGAACTCCTGGAGCACATACTTTTGAGTATGTGGGGGAAATGGATGCGTAAATCCTTACATCCTAGTGTAGGAATTGATGTAGATGTATCACAATCAATCAACCCTTCACTACAAATCCAAACCAAGAGATGTACCACGAATCTCCTAAAGAAAACACAAACACCGCATCGGTGAGAGATAAACAAGAAATCTTCCGATGACGAAGAGAGTACAGAACGCCACTGTAACTCTAAAATAGCAAAGGACCAGATTACCCTGGTAAGCTATAACAGCAGAGACACAGGATGTCCTGCAAGTAATCCTCTTACTGACTGAGGAGGATGAGCTCATAAGAATCCGGCTCTTTTAATGACCTATGTATGATACCGATGCAACTTACTAGTGATCGGTTGGAGTATGTGTGGTATACCTCATCTCCACAGGGCATAATGATGTTTGTAAAACATAATCAGCCACGTAGTATAATTGCTTAGTTTAAGCTATGAGATACTTGAATGGTGTTACACTGCATAGTAGATATGATTTCACATTATCTATATGTTGATATTCTACTTAGTACCTCTCTGTTGTTGATTACTTAAAATTGCCTATGTTGTTCTTGAATTTCTATATAAAGCTTCTAGTTGAGAATTTTAACTCTTGCTGGGACAATTTGTACATTGTCTCACCCCGTAGACTTCAAATTTTTTTTAGGTGGTCGTCGAAGACGGAGAAACCAGCCTGCAGGTGACCAATCCCAGCAGCTGCAACACCAGGAGTAGCAGTGAATCTCAGGTGGAGATACTGACTGCTGAGTCATGTAGTTAGATAGTCCTATGCCGTCTCCGTACTCTCAGGTCTTGGAGTTATTGCTCTGAGATTTTGGTTTTATCTCTTGAGATTTTGTATCATGATGTGTATAATTACTCAAGAAGTAATTATCAGAGATGTAAACAATTTAATCCTTTTTCTATGGAAGAAGTTTTATGGATTCAAGCTCTTATCTCAAAAAGTTTTAATTTCCCATGATTTTTGTCTTCCGCTGTTAATCGATTGCTTCCGCTAAGTTTAAATTGTGTTTATATCGTGGTTTGGAGATCGGAGCCCACAAGTTAAGTGGTATGAGAGCTCTAGGTTCGCCGAGTCTACAGAGACATAGGACTTAGGATGTCGAGTCTATCCTTAGTGTTCTTCCTTATCTAATAGAATCTTCTGCTCCTCAGGAGAAGAAGAAATATAAGGATGTCTGAGCCACATGAGGAGTATGTGGCAGAGAGTAGCGTAGCTGCACCACAAGGCAGTGCAAGAGTACCTGAGATAGAACAACCCATACCTGAGCAACCCAGGGAGCCACCTCAGTTCGACCCAGTCGACATGGGTAACCCAGCTGTGCAAATGATGTTCGGGCACTTTATGACTGCCATGATGCACATTACCAACACGATGCCTATGCCTGCACCCAGGGCACCTGTCCAGCCAGAAGGTCAAGGTATCGGGAAGACGTTCGAGCGACTACGTCGTGTCGGAGCTACCGAGTACTTTGGGACTGCCGACCCCACAGATGTTGATCTATGGTTGACAGAGTTGGAGAAAGCTTTTAGGATTCTCAATATCCCTGAAGCTAAGAAGGTCAGACACGCTGTCTATCTTCTCAAAGGAAGCGTTGGTCACTGGTGGACAATGGAAGAGCAGAAGAGACCTGGAATGGAGATCTCGTGGGAAGATTTTCGGCGGGAATTTGTCCACAGATATTTTCCAAAGACCTTCCTAGACGAGAAGATCTCTCAGTTTGAGAGACTGAGGCAGGGCATGATGAACATTAGTGAGTATGAAGCTAAGTTCATGGATCTGTTGTGGTTCTGTCCGCACATGGCTGCCACAGAAGAAGAAAGAATCAGGAGATTCGAGAAGGGTTTGAATGTTGATATGTCAACCCATGTGTCTGCCTTAGAAAACTGAGAGAGATTCTCTACCTTCGTTGAGTTAGTCCGAAGGATAGAGAGATATGTGGTTGAGAAGAGGCAAACCCAGAAAAGATATCCACAGTTCCAAGGTTCTTCATCTAGGGACTTTAAGAAGCCTAGATCCTCTGCACCTAACCCTCCACCACCTAGATCTAGTTCTTAGACTCAGTGGTCTCCTAGTAGAGGTAGAGGACGAGGTCAGCCACCTCAAGAGACTCACAACTCTACATCAATGTCAGTTACTGGACCACCAAGACCACAACAACTGTGGTAAGGTGGGACATTTGATGAAGGACTGCCGGTCTAGGCCTGTCAGTGTGACACAGCCTCCGAGACAAGGTCAATAGGGATCACAGAGAAGGCAATCTCAAGGAGCAGCTCGAGGACGTGGGCAAGCGTCTCAAGCTGGATCATCAGCACCACCTCAACACCACGCAACAGAGAGGTTCTATGCTATGAACCCATCAGAAGCAGTGGTCGATCCACGGGTAGTGTCAGGTCAGATGGAACTTTTATATTCTTATATGTCTAAATCCTGTGCATTATGACAATCAGTCATAGGACAGATAGTTTGTTGTTGGAGACTCCGTTGAGTGGGTCTGCTGTTTTGCAGGAGGTATGCTATCCCTGCATCCTCTTCTTTTCTGATCATCTCATTCAAGTGGACCTTATACCACTTGATATGAAAGGATTTGATATAATCCTCGGGATATATACCTTAGAAAGGTATCGAGTTGTCTTGGATTGTGAGTCCAAGTTGGCTATGTTTGCTGATGAAAGCAACACATGGATCTTTCAAGGAGAAAGAAAGATTCTGCCCACCTGTCTTGTGTCAGCTATGGTTGTTGATAAGATGATGAGGCATGGATGTTATGCATTCTTGGCCCATGTGGTAGATGTTACCAAGGAGAGCCCCAACCCTGCTGAAGTTCCTATAGTCAGGGAATTCAAAGATGTGTTTCCTGAAGAACTTCCTGGTATACTGCCGCCGCGAGAAATTGATTTTGAAATCAATTTGGTCCCAGATACGAAACCCATATCCCATACACCATATAGGATGGCGCCTGTCGAGATGACCGAACTCAAGAAACAGCTTCAAGAGTTACTTGAGAAAGGTTTCATCCGACCGAGTACCTCACCTTGGGGTGCTCCGGTTTTGTTTGTTAAAAAGAAAGATGGGTCAATGCGGTTGTGCATTGATTATAGACAACTCAATAAAGTAACAATAAAGAACAAGTACCCTTTGACGAGGATTGATGATCTTTTCGACCAGTTGCGTGGTGCAACAGTCTTTTCAAAGATAGACTTGAGGTTTGGATATCATCAATTCCACATTAAGGACAGTGACATATCTAAGTCTTCCTTCAGGACAAGATATGGTCACTATGAGTTCACGGTTATGTCATTTAGACTAACCAATGCACCGGCTGCATTCATGGAACTCATGAATAGAGTCTTTCGACCCTTCCTTAATCAGTGTGTTGTCGTCTTCATAGATGACATTCTGATCTATAGTAAAGATGCTCAGCAGCATGAGCAGCATCTTCGCCAAGCTTTAACCTTTCTAAGAGAACATAAGCTATACGCTAAGTTTAGCAAGTGTGAGTTCTGGTTACCAGAAGTATCTTTTCTTGGTCATGTGGTATCTGCCTCAGGAATTCGAGTTGACCCTTAAAAAGTAGAATCCGTTCTACAGTGGGAACAACCGAAGACACCGATGGAGATTCGAAGTTTCTTGGGATTAGCTGGTTACTATCGAAGGTTTATTAAGAATTTCAATTCTATAGCCTTACCCTTAACCAAGTTAACCCGGAAAGATGTGCCTTTTACCTGGAGTGATAAGTGTCAACAGTCCTTTCAGTTGTTGAAGGAGAGGTTAACAAGTGCACATGTGCTTGTGCTACCTGAGCAAGGAAAAGGATATGTGGTATACTGTGATGCCTCCAAGAATGGACTTGGATGTGTGTTGATGCAGGATAAGCAAGTGATTTCTTTTGCTTCCCGACAGCTTAAGAAACACGAGGAGAATTATCTGACACACGATCTGGAGTTGGCTGTTGTGGTTCATGCCTTGAAGATCTGGAGACATTATCTCTGCGGAGAAACCTTCCAGATTTTCACAGACCACAAGAATCTTAAGTATATCTTCTCTCAACATGAGCTTAACATGAGGCAACGTCGCTGGATGGAGTTAATCAAGGACTACAATTGTACAATTGATTACCATCCAGGGAAGGCCAATGTGGTTGCAGATGCCTTGAGTAGGAAATCAGCAACATCAACCATGGATAGAGCACAACTAAGTTCCTGAGTATGCTCTAGGAGAGATATGCTTATCTCTTTAAGGCAAGACAATGTACAGTTGAAGGTGTCATTGTTATCTGGTTTGTTAGCTGAGATGCACATCAAACCTACCCTTAGAGAGCAGATAAAGGAGGCACAGCAAGTTGATGCTACAGTTCAGCAGATCAGGTCTGAGTTTGGTGATAAGAAGCGAGAAGGTTTTCATGATTCAGATGATTAAGTGGCATGCTATCATGGGAGGATGATAGTTCCAGATGTAGATAACCTGAGCAAGTTAGTCCTGGAGGAAGCTCATTCTTCGATGTATTCTATGCATCCAGGGAGCACCAAAAAGTATCGAAACCTGAAAGATATGTATTGGTGGCCCGGGATGAAGAAGGATGTAGCTGAGTTTGTTCTGAGGTGTCCTGTGTGTCAGCAAGTTAAGGCTGAGCACCAGAAACCTGCAGGAACAATGCAACCTTTACCCATACCACAGTGGAAGTGGGACCATGTGACCATGGACTTTGTTGTTGGCCTACCCAGGACAAGCAAGTGACATGATTCCATTTGGTTAATTGTTGATAGGTTGACAAAGACAACACATTTCTTACCTGTCAAAACAACCTATTCTGCTGAAAGGTTATCACAGTTATATGTTCAAGAGATATTGCATTTGCACGGAGTTCCTGTCACTATAGTTTCTTACAGAGGTCCCCAGTTCAGAAGTCATTTTTGGGAGCAGTTGCACAGAGCTTTAGGCACCAAGTTAAGGTTTAGTACAGCCTTTCATCCACAGACTGATGGATAGTCGGAAAGGACTATACAGACCTTGGAAGACTTATTGAGAGCATGTGTTCTCCAGTTTACCTGGAGTTAAGATCTACACCTGAGCTTGATAGAGTTTGCCTATAACAATGCCTATCAACATAGTATTGATATGGCACCATATGAAGCCTTGTATGGTAGACGTTGTAGATCACCCTTGTGTTGGTATGAGACTGGTGAACACCAGTTGTTAGGTCCTTATCTTGTGCAGCAAACTACAGAGAAGATCAAAGTTATACAACAACAACTTAAGACTGCCCAGGATAGGCAGAAGTCTTATGCCGAAAAACGCCGTAAACCCTTAGAGTTCCAGGTTGGAGACAGAATGTATCTCAAGGTCTCACCTTGGAAAGGAGTCCTTCGTTTTGGAAGGAAAGGGAAGTTAGCTCCTAGATTTATGGGGCCTTATCCAATTATTGAAAGAGTTGGAAAGGTAGCCTATAGACTAGAGTTACCTCAGGAGTTGCAGAAGTTACACCATGTGTTCCACATTTCTATGATGAGGAAATGTCACCCAGACACCGAGTCAGTTCTACAACCTATGGAAGTAGAATTGAATGAAGATATAACTTATGACGAAGGACCAGTGTCAATCCTTGATAACAGAATTAAAAAGCTAAAGAAGAAAGATATAAGTCTTGTAAAAGTCCTTTGGAACCACCGTGGTGTCGAAGAAGCCACATGGGAACTAGAGGATGAGATGAGAAGGAAATACCCTGCTCTTTTCTCCTAATATGTTTTATCGATTTCGGGGACGAAATCCCTGCAAGGGGTGGATAATTTGTAACATCCCTGACCTAGGTTATAACCTAACCCTAGAAGTTTTTCCTAAACATGTGATTATATACTTGTGAATACTCCCTGGCATGTAATTAAGTTCCTCAGGAACATATACTTTCAGTTTGTAGTATTGTTTTGTAATGCAGGGACCTATGTGCAAATTACCCAGTTGCGGGGTTTAACTTGCAAATTTCACAGGTTAAGATGTTCCTCTGATGATGAGGTATCATATGAGTGAATATGATGAGATATTATGGATTTACCAAGCTTGGGCATCAAGATGCGGCTTGTGGAATGATCCTTGTGCTTAAAAACCCTAATTTGGAGTAAAGTGCAATTTACCCAAATTGTGGGGTGCAATTTATAAAATACACCATCTAGAACATCTTTTATGACTCTTGACATCATTTAGAGTAGAAATGATGAAAGGGACACATGAATGAGTAATTAGATAAGAAAAATGATCTTTGTGCATAAAATTCACCAAGTATGAGAAGGGAGACCTTTCATGTATGTACCCTAGTTGAAAGTTGGTTTTCTTTACCCTTAGATCTTGAGTTTTGTTGAGCTTTGCTTAAGTTTAGATGTCTTGGACGTGCCATAGAAACAAGGAGGGACTTGGATGAGAATTTCAAGTTCTACAGGTCCTTATGGTGTAAAATAGCCTAAAGTATATAAGCTAGAACCCTTGCAAACCAAGTGACCGTATCACTTGTTCTCTTCATTTCTCATCTTTTCCAAACAGCTAAGTCAAAGCTCTGGAGCTCAGGAGAACAACCAACTAGTGCTAAGGTGAGGGGGAAACCATCTTCAAGCTCGAATTCATGGTGGAATTCTTCTTAAAAGGTTGGTTATTAGGTTAACTAACGTAGGTTCTTTGTTCTAGCCGACCATCCCCATCTTTTCCTTGGAGAATCACCTCTCACCGAGTTGTGGAGCTCAAGTCACCATTAGAGGATTGAAGCTTGGAATCTTGGAGCTCTAGGAACAACGTTCCAAGGCGGGTTTTATAACTCTAAACTCTTTGCTTTATATGCATATCTTGTTCTTGCAATTTTAAGCTTTAGTTCTTCTTCTACCTCCCTTCTTCCTTGCACTTTTGCAAGCAAACCGGTGGGGTAACCGACCTGAACAGAGGTTGAAGATGATGGGCGTGGATTCCTAGGTAGCTTTATCAACCGACCTTGGACCCTTTTGGTCCAAACGGTTGCAAACCATTTAAGGTCAAACAGTTTCAAACCGTTTGATCTCAAACGATCTTGCAAGACCGTTTGGATCAAACCGGTCTCAAGACCGTTTGGATCAAACCGGTCTCAAGACCGTTGACCAAGGGACGCCCATTTGAGGGTCTGTTGTTAACATATTGAATTTCATTCCTAC
The DNA here is from genome assembly GCA_963693085.1 of Alisma plantago-aquatica. NCBI lineage: Eukaryota > Viridiplantae > Streptophyta > Magnoliopsida > Alismatales > Alismataceae > Alisma > Alisma plantago-aquatica. Next base: position 845,188,471 of record OY856409.1, read on the forward strand.
AAAGAATCATAATCTAATTCGTAACCAATTGAGAGTTGAAGGTACTTCAACATCCTAACCCTAATCGGGTTGAAATTACTGTTTAAAAGTATAGATCTTGTTGAGTATTGGGTTGAAGGACCCAAACGGTCTCAAGAACGTTTGGGGATTCATCCAAACGGTCTCAAGACCGTTTGGTGACAACCCAAGACCGTTTGGAGGTCTAGGGTTGAGTTAATTTGATGGATTTAGGGTCCAATTCTAATAAGTTGAAGAATTGATAAAATTGCTGATTGATAAAATTGCTGATTTTAGACCTAATTAGGGTTCAACCCTTATCCAACCGACTTGGTTTTTGGTCAAGCTTTGGGCAAACAGTCTCAAGACCGTTTGGGGGTCATCCAAACGACCTCAACACCGTTTGAGCCAAGTTTGGGCCCAATTGGAGGTCAATTGATAGGTTCAACCTTGATTTGTTTCATCTTGTTGAACATTGATGACTATCCGATTAAAATCCTAATTGACATCGATTTAACCCTAATTGGGTTTCAATTGAGGGTCAATTTGGTGTCCAATTGGTTAAGGCTCATCCTAATTGACTCAATTTATAAGTGGTTAATATGGCTTTGACCAATTGAAGGCTTCAACAGAGATATCCATAATCGATTGGAACTTTTGAACCACTTTGGAGGTCCAAACGGTTTGAGCCCATTTGGACCAAACGGTCTCAAGACCGTTTGGGGTCAAACAGTCTCAAGACCGTTTGGGCTCAAACGATCTCAAGGTCGTTTGGACCAATCGATCTCAAGTCGTTTTGATCAAACGGTTTGAAACCGCATAAGCTCAAACGGTTTGGAAGTCAACCTTTCCAAACGGTCAACGCACCCAAACGGTTTGGACAAACGACCTTGAGTTCATGTGGTCTTGGAGTCAAACTTAGCAAACGGTCAATGCATCCAAACGGTTTCAAACCGTTTGGAGGTTGAAGGTGTGCAACCGATTGAAGACTTTAGGGTTGTAATTGATTAGTACATTGAAGGTTGTAATTGGTTCAATAGTGACCTAATCAAACCCTAAAGATAACTTAGGACATTAAGGGACTAAGTGATTAATGAATTGACCCATGATGGTGATCAATGGGGTAATTTACCAAAATACCCTTGAGGGGTTCAATTGAGCAATACCTTGTTCTAATCAAACCCTAATCACATGATAGTGATGTTTTGGCTTATGATAGTCAATGAGGATTTGACCTAATCTGATCTAGAGTGGTGTAATCACCATCTACTAGTAATAGGAGAGAGAAAGTATTATAGGAGAGAGAAAGTACCCTTTTATGGTGGAAACTCAATGAAAGTACCTTCAATACACATGGATGTGCATGATTAGGGTATGATCCACCTATGTGAGATCATGGAAACCCCTATTATGATAATTGATGAATCTTAATCTTATCTGAGGACTTTAATAATGATGTTTCTCATACATGATAATGTTATAAGTTCAAATCACCATGAGTTGAATAGTAAACCCTAATCCTAGGGTGATGACATGTAATGTGAATAGTAAACCCTAATTGATGAAAATCAGGGAACCTAACTCTTGTAAGAGTAGGAAGATACAACTTCATTGAAATGAAATGTTTATTGTTATCAGTTGAATTAACCATGCAGGTTCCCATATGAGGTTGATCATATCCAGGTAAGGATAATGATACTATATTCATTGAAAGCATGCTTTAGCTTTATGAAATAGTGAAATATCCTGATGCCTTGTTAGTAGCATCTTATGAGATTAATGGGCTGTGAGAGCCAAGAGTATCATCAAGGTCATGCTTAACAGATGACTTGTGATGAGATGATTGAGAAATGATAATTGATGTGAGTTAGACTTGTTACATTTAGTATTCTATTTTCATAGTTGCCATGCTAGTGATTAAATGTTTGAGAACATGTATGATGTTAAAAGAATATTGAAATTTACCTAACTAATCTAGTGTAATCATACCATGTAGAGCCCTGATCATAGATCCATCATTGTCAGAGACAAAATGATGGTGAAACAGGTTTTCCCAAGGGAACTCCTGGAGCACATACTTTTGAGTATGTGGGGGAAATGGATGCGTAAATCCTTACATCCTAGTGTAGGAATTGATGTAGATGTATCACAATCCATCAACCCTTCACTACAAATCCAAACCAAGAGATGTACCACGAATCTCCCAAAGAAAACACAAACACCGCATCGGTGAGAGATAAACAAGAAATCTTCCGATGACGAAGAGAGTACAGAACGCCACTGTAACTCTAAAATAGCGAAGGACCAGATTACCCTGGTAAGCTATTACAGTAGAGACACAGGATGTCCTGCAAGTAATCCTCATACTGACTGAGGAGGATGAGGTCATAAGAATCTGGGTCTTTTAATGACCTATGTATGATACAGATGCAACTTACTAGTGATCGGTTGGAGTATGAGTGGTATACCTCATCTCCAAGGGCATAATGATGTTTGTAAAACATAATCCGCCGCGTAGTATAATTGCTTAGTTTAAGCTACGAGATACTTGAATGGTGTTACACTGCTTAGTAGATATGATTTCACATTATCTATATGTTGATATTCTGCTTAGTACCTCTCTGTTGTTGATTACTTTAAATTGCCTATGTTGTTCTTGAATTGCTATATAAAGCTTCTAGTTGAGATTTATAACTCTCGTTGGGACAATTTGTACATTGTCTCACCCCGTAGACTTCAATTTTTTTTAGGTGGTCGTCGAAGACGGAGAAACCAGCCTGCAGGTGACCAATCCCAGCAGCAGCAACACCAGGAGCAGCAGTGAATCTCAGGTGGAGATACTGACTGTTGAGTCATGTAGTTAGATAGTCGTATGTCGTCTCTGTACTCTCAGGTCTTGGAGTTATTGGTCTGAGATTTTGGTTTTATCTCTTGAGATTTTGTATCATGATGTGTATAATTACTAAATAAGTAATTATCAGAGATGTAAACAATTTTATCCTTTTTCTATGGAAGAAGTTTTATGGATTCAAGTTGTTATCTCAAAAAGTTTTAATTTCCCGTGATTTTTGTCTTCCGCTGTTAATCGATTGCTTCCGCTAAGTTTAAATCGTGTTTATATCATGGTTTGGAGATCGGAGCCCACAATGTGTGTCTTCTACAACATTGTCAACCACATGTCAGCGTTTGTCCGGTCCATTGTTCCTTCATGATCGATGGATCCAAAATGCTTCAACCTCTCAAAGGTCTTTCCTAGACCCTAAGATTTACAATTTATACTAGATGCCCTTGCTTGAGGTGTGGGTTCAATATCTACCATATGCATGATCATATAAATAACATGCCCGAAAATAGACTGTAAAGTCTAATAAGTTATGATCAAAGGGTTAAATGGAGGCAGGAAATGGTATTATGGCCCCATCCCAGGTACTCTTCTATCATGTGCCCATATACTACTATGGCCTCTTGGTTACAAATCTACCTTCATCATATTCTTCACTTTCTCCAGACATATCTACATAACCATAAACCACGAGTAGATATGTTGGGTATCTAAGAACAAACACAACAACCTAGGTCCTATTTCCATGTAGACCCAACAAACCTAAGGCTTTGATACAAACTAAATTGTGAGACCCCTCCATGCTACATGAGATTACTCAAAACCAAAATGTCGATCAATCACCCATTTAATAATTTACCAAGAAAATGGCACAAAACTAAAATTGAATAAGCTTTCCAAATAAGCCATAGAAGGTTTGCACCAAGGTCCAATGTCACATACATATATACATTCCAGATTACTTTACATAAGATCAACGGACTCAACCACAACTTGCATACAAAAGATGTTGTCTACATGTATACAACATTGCACTGATCAAGATATATAACCAAAATTTGAGTTAATAAACACAAACTACATACTTCCCACCCAGACTTCAGAGTACATAGATGACTCTAGAACTCTATACAACCAACCAACCTATATGACTCTACAAATCTTCAAATCATGCCTCCTCATCACTCTATATCTGATAATGTTGCTTGCCACCTAAAAAGGGCGTGGAAACCCATGAGGTGATACCCCATGTCTCAATGAGACATATAACTCCAAACCATCTATTTCTTACCAAGATTATGTACTATAAGAGGTTAAAGCATATGGTATCACAGAGTTGAAAGACTATAACTTGCACAAAAGATCAGGAATATATAGAGTCATAAGTGTAGTTGATTTCTCTTACCTCACTAAAAATCTTCAACAAATAAAAAGAAGCATAGCAAGGATGATCATCTATTGTGATTCGTCAAGTAACCCTAGAAGCTATGCTATAGTGCTGAATTACATATTTTATTAAGTCACGGGTAGTTTGAGTCCTACCACTCAAACTACTAGATTGCAAAGTCAAAATCATCCCTCAATTAGATCTTGATGAATAGAATTCTAAGATCTCTTCCATTTTGTCAGTACAGATAACAACCATAGTTGGACATCAATCCAACTACTAAAACAACCTAGTCTACCTTGGGAACATAGGCCACAACACTAAACATTAGGGTATAAACCCTCAATCCAAGCCACGACTGCAGTTTCTCTCAACACATTCATCTTCGAGACATAGTCTCAACCACTCTCCGAAAACCTTGGGATTGGGATGTTAGGGATAGACCCCCCCTACATTTACATATACTCAACAATATACAATTCTCAGTGCCTTTTGGATTACTCGTTTCACTATATAGCAAATTTTGACACTGGATTATTTTTATGGCTACATGGCACTACTTGTTTAGGGTTAAAATTCTTTACTTAAGTTAATTACTTAAATTTTGACTTCAGCAGTCAAGTTATGTTGGACACCAAAAAGGTTCTTCCAAAATCATTAGCGTTTGCAACCTAGATGATATAAAACGTATTAGACAGTTTCATGTATCTATATTCCTAAGTTTCCATGCACTCAAACTTATAATAAATGAGATGTAATTAATACTCTATTTTTGTCCAACCATTATTACAACATCATAACAGAAATTTCAAATCCCACCATTGCATAAGATGTTAAAAAAATTCCAAGGCATAACATATGGGTCGAATTGCTTTATCTCTTGGGTACCAAATGTCACATACATGGTATTTTGGAAGTTTAAGAACTTATATTCTGAGATTTCATACCTTACATACTCAAAGAAGATTCACTATACCACAAGAAAATGTTCATGAAGACTAAATAAGGCTTAAGATTTTGTGTCATCATCATTTTGTGATATAAAATAGTACCAAAAATACCATCCTTCACTATTTTCAGAGTTCTTAAGTAAGATTAATGACATGCATGTAAAAGGTAGGCAAGAAAAGTATCTATGGTCATATAACTTTCCTGGAAGAGAGAAGATAACCAAAATCCAAGGTGAAAACTTCTAAAATCATTAGAAATGTGTCAAGGTCAATTCACCAAAACTCCCGAAAGTGCCTCTGATCACAATGATCAAGGTGTTTCTAGAGCAAGGAAGAAGAAAAAGAGAGTTCTCAACCCTTATGTGTAGTGTTCCAGCAAGAAGATAGCAAAAAACACCATGGAACTCAACCGTAAGAGGAAGGAGGGTTAAGAACAATAAGAAAACAAGTTGAAAAGCAAGAATCTTTCATGAAGGAAGAAAGAATATCAGAAAAAACCCTAAGGATTATCCAGGAGCCACTTGAACTAGCACATAAATCTAAGAGCAGCACCTCAATCAGACCTAGTAAACCTTCGCGGGTCTTCTCTGATCCCCTTTGGGTTCCTCTTCTCGCTACTGAAGCTCCGCCAAACAAGACAAAGAAAAGAGGGGAGGAAGAGGGATATTTTTATGTGGGTTGATACAAAGGTAGACTACCCGTCAATCTGTATACTCATAGGGTAAATACTCAATAGATCACTTTGGCACAGAGAATCCATTGATTAGAAAATCCATCACCAACTCACTGATATCTCGTCTATGAGGACCCTGACCTCCGTTTAGGGTTTACCCTGTTTGCTTTGCTTAACCCTGATGCTCTGTTGCTTGCTAATCACCTTTAGTGGTGATTAGGGTTTGTGGGTGCCTTGTTGAGAGTTGGAGGGGCTACTTGCAAATAACCCAAGTTTAGGGTTTGTGGGCAAGTTTGTCACCTTGTGTGGTGTTCCTCCCTCTCCTTTCTTCCTCTAGTGTTGAGAGGAAGGTTTGGGCTCGTTGCTTGAGTTCTTTTAGGCTTGGTTGAGATTGTTGGGCCTTGTGGTGCCTTGCCTTTGCTTCTTTGGACCTTGTGTCGGGCAAGTGCATGTTTGTGTCGGCCTAGTGTATCGTCCAGGATGTGTGTCTCCCTAGTGGTGTGTCGCCCAGGGTTGTGTCGTCCATGGAGTGGGTTGTGTCGGCCAGGGCATGGGAGTGTGTCTCCCATGGACCCTTTGACCTTCTTTGACCTTGTTTGTGTCACCACTAGTGGACACTTGGTGTGTGATACTTGCATGTGGCAATGGCCTTGGACATGTGTTTAGGGCATGTTAGAGTGGTGGCATTGCCCATGGACAAGTGTCCCTAGGTGGGCGACACCTTGCTTTGCTCTACCTTGTTTTCTCCTCCATCCCCTTCTATATATGTGTTTCCTTTTCCTTGCAATGGATCCCTTTAGTTCCTTAGTCTTCCTCTCTTTGGTGCACGACACACTCTCTTCCCTTGCAAGCTTGGTGGTCGATCCTCCTTGGAGTCTCCTTCTTCCTCTAGTGGTGGTCGAACCCTAGAGTGTCTTGCTCTCCTTCGTGTGGTGGTGCTTGGAGCTTGGAGCTGGGAGCTTGGAGCTTGCTTAAGGCGGGTTACATTACTCCTAACCCTAACTACATTACCCTCTTCTATGTTCTTGTATGTTGCTTATAATCATATCGGCCATGCTTGTTGTTCGTTTAGTTTCTTGCCTTAGTTGCACCTTGTTGGCCGAACCTATGTTCTAGGGTTTTTGGTGATCAATACTCCTTTCTCGCCTTGGTCTAGAGGATTGAGCTTGAGTTCTAGTGGCATGGGCGATACCCCTCTCTCATTTAAGTTGAAAGGTGAGCTTGTGTTCTAGTAGCTTGAGCAACACCCTCCTCTCACCATGGACTTGAACGGTGAGCTTGGTGGTGGTTGTGAACCTTGCTAGGGTTGTTCCTTGTGTTGCGCGATTGGTGACAAAAGATGTGCAAGACCCCTCTCTCTTAGTTGTTGAGAGGTGAGCCATCTTCTTGATCCATTAGGGTTTGGTACCCTTGTGCTTGAGTTTGATGACAACCTTATGGAGTTGCATCTTGACCGTTAGGACCTTGGGGAAGGTTCTGCCCAATATCCCTCTTGACCTTGAGCTTGGGACGACATATGTTGTGTTTGTGTCAGGCGTCACCATGGTCCCTGCTTGGTGTGTGTCAGGCATTCCACCTTGAAGAGTAACCTGCCCGATACATGTGTGATGGCTTGGTGTCGATGGCTTGAGGTGTGGAGTTGTTAGCTAGCTCTGTGATGTTGTGACGGGTGTCGTGTTATCCTTGCCCTGTGTGTTGGCCGATAGGTTCAGGTTGGATAGTTGAGCATGACGTTGCGTTTCCCGACACCATGAGGCCTGGCAGAGTGTTGCACGAAAGACCCTGATGCCTATTACACCTTGCACGACACGCCCTTGGGCTCAGTTTCCCGATAGGCTTCTTGACCATTGTTTCCTTGTTAACCTGGTGCAGCGTTGCTCGTCTTGCGGTGCACGATAGGTATGGCTGCACGGCAGGCTTGTTTCCCTGATTTATAATGCACTGTTGCATGACATGGACTTGTTGCACGCCTGGTTCAGATGGTAGCGTGATGTTGTTACACCTTAGACGGCTGACGGAGCGTTGCACGATAGGTGCTGGTCTGCTTGGCTGACAGGAGCTGAGTGTTGGGCGATAGGGAGGGTGCCCCGCCCGATACCACTTCTGGTGAGGGTAGTGAGTACTTTTAGTGAGGGTCTAGTCCCTTATGGAAAACTGATATGTTGTTCTTGCATCACGATTGGTTTTGATGGTAACCCTGAATGTGCACGATATAGTAGACCACATCTATGCATCTTAATACAACATCTCATATGTATATGATCATCTTGATATTATGTATAATGTTGAGATAATGATAAGCATGTAAGATGCCTTACATGGTGTTATGATCACAGGTTGAGGCATGAATGATATTATATATAATCAATCAATGTTGCCCTATATCAATACTATGATCTTGATGTTAATCCATGATGATTGTACTAACCCTGCAAGTGATGCATAGCCAGGAAAAGGGCTATGAGGTATATATCTATATGATGAGTAACATTGCTTTAATAGTTACCCTTGATAATGAGATAAAATGTATGATGTGTTTGGTTAAAGTACTAGGGATTGCTATCCCATGTTGATGATGTAAGCCTTGAGAGGCATTGGCAGTATGTGATGAGGGATTGAGATCCCATGGCAATGTGGTGATCCTTGAGATGGATCTAGATGATTGGCAAGAGGCCAAGTGGTAACATGTAATGTTGGATCCTTGTGATGGATTAGGATGATGTTGATTACAATAAAAAAGACATATTATGTCTATGTTGTTTATTCTTGTTATAGCTTGCATGTTATACAACTTGGTTGAATCTTGCAATTCACTTAAAATATACTAACTAATCACAGTGGAACATATCATGTAGTTTTCCCTGGCCATAGATCCATCATCGTCAGCAGCTGGTGATGGTGAAACAGGTTCTCCTGCGGGTTAACCTGGAAGCGCATATTGCTGAATATGTGTGGTTTCTCCTAGCCTTAAATAGAGAGGGAATCGAGTGCATCTACGGTTGCAGACTCGGATATATATAGAGAGAGAGCATGGTGAACATGCCCATGGCTCAGGATATGTGATATGGGAGCATGAATGCGTTCATGGCTCAAAGCATGGTGAACATGCCCGTGGCTCAGTTTTACTAGCACTGTGACCTGTACCAAGGCGGGCTAGGCAGAGGGTAGCCTATGGAGCTGACCCTGTGGCTGAGGCCACTAAAGCAAGAGATTACGGTCTTGCTTTGGTTCTCGTGCACTGACCACGAGGCGGAGAGGTCATGGAGTCCGGCTCTTCCATTGACCTTCCATGGCACCGACTTCGGTTTCGCAACTGAAGGTTAGATTTGAGCGGTACGTCTCACTTCCTCAGGGCCTAATAATATGTAATCTAGCCGTATAGTATTTACTGCTTAAGGAAAAACACAAAACATTGGTTGAGGCCTTGCTTGTGTAGTTAATCTTGTTATATCCTGCAATTTCTTATATGTTCCTCATGATATGTGGTAAGACCTCATAAATATTATCTTGTTAATCATGTTCCATAAAGAAATACTTGGGTATATACCTTCTGTACTTCTGGTAAGCCTGATAGTATGAACAGCTTTACTTTATAACTGCTCTTGTTATACCTTTATCAGTTACCTGCTATTGTTGCTTTAGTCTTCCTTAGGTTTTGTAGTTTCGGCAGGGATTTATGTTTCTCTCTGGGACTGTGTGTCTCACTCGATGGTTTATAACCTTTTTAGGTGGTCGAGCTAGACGTGGTGGTGGTCGCGGAGTTGCGTCCGAGCAGCAAGATGAGCAGTAGAAGGCAAGCGATGGACATGTTGTTGTTTTGGTTGTTTTGTAGTCGAGTCTAGAGTCATCCATGTACTCTCAGGTCTTTGGGAGTGTTTGATGTTGTTACAAGATGTATAGCTGTTGATCCTCTGTATATCCTGCTGCTGGCCGAATGTGGGCCTTTATGTACATATAAACAGGTGATGAACTCATGTGATGACAAGACAGTTGTTACTCTAAGTTGTGGACACGTATCAAGGCTTGTAAATGTTTGTATAATTTGTTTCTTTGCAGGATGAGGACTTAAATGTAATAGTTTTCTCAATTTATCAGCATTCCGCAATTGATTTTAATTAACCTGTGTTTTTTGTGATCTGTGGTTGTGATGATTTCGGCACGTTTTCGCGTAACACCTCATTGTCTGTGTGATAGTGGGATGTGTTTCCACAAGTTTTGGTATCAGAGCTTTAGGTTTGCTGAGTCTACAGGGATTTAGGACAAGGTTGTGTCTGTTCTTGTGAGTTTTCTAGATTTTCTTTCAGTCATCTTCTGCCCTCAGCGGAAGAAAAGCCAAGATGTCTGGAAACCATGAAGAACATGTTGTTTAGCATAGCGATGCTGCATCAGTTGATGGATCTATAAGGCAGGCACATGAAGATCGGGTGCTCAAGGTCCCCCAACCTGACCCAGCCATTCTTGAACACCCTGCCTATCAACAGCTTATGGTGCAGATAATGGCTATGATGAATCTCATGGTAGAGAGATTGCCAGTGCCTCCGCCAAGAGCACAGGCTTCCCATGGTGAAACATCGGGTCTTGGGAAGACCTTTGAGCAGCTTCCCTGAGTCATAGCTTCGGATTATGTTGGAACGGGTGATCCAGTGAATGCAGATCTGTAGCTGACAAGTCTTTAGAAGGCTTTCCGGATCCTCGACATCCCCGAAGCAGACAAATTAAAGCACGTTGTCTACCTCCTGAAAGGCAGTGCTGGTCACTGGTGGACCATCAAGGAGGAGAAGCGACCTGGTGAGGTGATTTGTTGGGAGGTTTTCTGACGCGAGTTCGTCAGCAGGTACTACCCGAAGACGTATCTGGACGAGAAGATCAGTCAGTTTGAGAGCCTGCGGCAAGGGGCGATGAACATCACCGAGTACGAAGCCAAGTTCATGGATCTACTGAGGTTTTGTCCTCACATGGCAGCGACAGACGAAGAGCGGATTAGACACTTTGAGAAGGGTCTGAGTACTGAGTTGACAACACCTGTTTCTGCAATGGAGAACAGAGAGCGGTTTGCTATGTTTGTGGAATCTGTCCGGAGGATCGAACGGTCAGTAAGGGAGAAAAGAGAATCTATGTTTAAGAAGAAGCCTTCTTAGTTTCAGGGACAGAGGTTTGGTGGCTTCAAGAAGCCGAGGTTTGCAGCACCGTCAGTGATGAGAGGTTCTAGTATACCGTCGCAGTGATCCCCGAGTAAGGGAAGAGGTTATGTTTCTTCACCATCTAAGACACACAGTACAGCTTCAGTGGCAGTGCCAGGGCCATCTAGGTCACAGTTTGAAGTTAAGACATGCAATATCTGCGGTCAGACGGGGCATTTCAAGTCAAACTGCCCAAGCAGAGATGTTGAAGTGATGCAGCATCCGAGGCAGAATCATCAAGGGTCAGATAGACAGCAGCCCAGTGGTAGTAGAGCGTGAGGACATGGTCAAGCGTCACAAGCAGGATCGTCTGCTCAAGGATGTAGAGGACGTGGACAACAAGCAACGACTTGATTCTATGCTATGAGTCAGCCGGTGGCGATAGTCAACCCGCGAGTGGTGACAGGTAAGATGGAGTTATTTCATTCTAATATGTCTCTTTCTTGCTTTATATCTGTTCTGGTTGACCCGGGTGTTACACACTCTTTTATCGCCTATAGTATGCTCAAGAACTGTCATTTACATGTTAGTTGTAAGAAGGATAGCTTGTTGTTAGAAACCCCTCTTGATGGTTCCTTGATGCTTCGAGAAGAGTGTCCATATTGTGTCTTATCTTTTTCAGGACACAGCATACAAGTGGATCTTATACCACTTGATATGCATGGTTTTGATGTTATCCTTCGGATGGATACCTTAGAAAAGTATAAGGTTGTTTTGGACTGTGGTTCCAAGCAAGCTATGTTTGATGTTGATGGAGAGAAGTAGATCTACTAGGGAGATAGGAAGATTCTTCCGACATGTCTAGTATCCGCTATGGTGGCAAATAAGCTCTTACGACAAGGATGTGAAGCGTTCTTAGCTCATGTTGTGGATACCGTTGTGGATACCAAGGCAAAAGGTCCTAGCCTTGAGGAGGTTCCGGTTGTCCGAGAGTTTGCGGATGTGTTTCCCAAAGAGTTCCCTAGTGTTCCTCTGTCACACAAGATTGATTTTGAGATTAATCTGGTTCCAGGTACGCAGCCTGTCGCACAGACACCGTACATGATGGCTCCAGTAGAGATGGCAAAGCTTAAGAAGCAGTTGCAAGAGTTGTTGGAGAAAGGTTCCATCCGACCGAGTACGTCGCCTTTGGGCACTCCAGTGTTGTTCGTCAGGAAGAAGGATGGATCGATGAGGTTATGTATAGATTACTGGCAGTTGAACAAGGTCACAATCAAGAACAAGTACCCGTTACCGAGGATAGATGATTTGTTCGATCAGTTGCGTGGTGCTATAGTGTTTTCAAAGATTGATCTACAGTCCGGATATCATCAGTTGCGGATTAAGGCGGATGACATACCAAAGTCAACTTTTAGGATGAGGTATGGTCACTTCGAGTTTGTGGTTATGCTGTTTGGGCTAACCAATGCACCTACTGCTTTCATGGATTTGATGAACAGAGTGTTTCATCCATTCCTAGATCAGTTTGTTGTAGTCTTTATAGATGACATCTTGATTTATAGTCAGGACAGGCGAGAGCATGAGCGACATCTTCATCTAGTGTTGACTCTTCTTTTCCAACATTAGTTGTATGCCAAGTTCAGTAAGTGTGAGTTCTGGTTGGAAGAAGTAACTTTCGTGGGTCATGTGATATCTACAGAAGGAGTCAAAGTAGACCCAAAGAAGGTGGAGTCCATTGCAGAATGGGAACATCCGAAGACACCGACAGAAGCTCGTAGTTTCCTGGGTTTAGCAGGATACTACAAAAGGTTTATCAAGGACTTTAGTGCGATTTTGTTGCCGATGACGAAGTTGACAAGAAAGGATGTACCTTTTGTCTGGGATGATCGTTGCTAGCAAGCTTTCCAGAGTTTGAAGGAGAAATTGACCAGTGCTCTAGTGTTAATCATGTCAGAGCCTGGAAAGGGCTATGTTGTTTTCTGTGATGCTTCCAAGAAAGGTTTAGGTTGTGTGTTGATGCAGGAAGATCATGTGGCTTCTTTTGCTTCGCGACAGCTTAAGAAACACAAGGAGAATTATCCGACTCATGATTTGGAGCTAGCAGCAGTGTTTCATGCGTTAAAGATTTGGAGACACTATCTTTACGGGGAAGTGTGTCAGATCTTTACGGATCATAAGAATCTAAAGTACATCTTTTCACAGCATGAGTTGAACATGCGGCATCGTCGATGGATGGAGCTAATCAATGATTATGACTACACCATCGAGTATCATCCTGGTAAGACGAATGTGGTAGTTGATGCGCTTAGCCGAAAGTCTTCGTCTTTTCCTTCAAAGAAGGCACAGTTGAGTTCCCTGATATGCCATAGACGGGATATGCTTGTTTCCTTGCGGCAGATGAACGTGCAGATGGAAGTTTCCCTATTAGCTGGACTCTTAGCACAGATGCAAGTCAAGCCTACGCTGAGACAACATATCAAGGATGCACAGTAGACATATGATATAGTACAGTTGATCAGATCAGAGTTCGGCAGCGAAAAGCGTGATGGGTTCCATGAGTCCGAGGATGGACTAGTCTACTATCGTGATAGGATGGTGGTCCCCGATGCTGATGATCTACGGAAGTTAGTGCTCGAGGAAGCGCACACATCAATGTATGTTATGCATCCAGGAGTCACCAAGATGTATCATAATCTAAAGGACTTGTATTGGTGGCTCGGTTTGAAGAGAGATGTAGTCGAGTTTGTTGCTAGGTGTGCGGTATGTCAGCAAGTCATGGCTGAACATCAAAAGTCGGCAGGTATGTTGCAGCCCCTGTCGATACCGCAGTGGAAATGGGATCATATTACCATGGATTTCGTAGTTGGTTTACCCAGGACAACGAGGAATCATGATTCCATTTGGGTTATAGTGGACAGATTGATGAAGTCTGCCCATTTCATATCGGTGAAGACAACATATACAGTCGATAAGCTCACTCGGGTATATGTGGATGAGATAGTCCATCTACATGGTGTGCCAGCAATGATAGTTTATGACAGATGTCCTCAGTTCACAAGTCATTTCTGGGAACAATTGCACAGAGCATTGGGAATGCAGTTGAGGTTCAGTACCGCCTTCCACCCACAAATAGATGGACAGTGTGAGAGGACTATTTAGATTCTGGAGGATCTCCTCCGAGCGTGTGTCTTGCAGTTCCTAGGCAGTTGGGACGTACACCTCAGTTTGATAGGGTTTGCCTACAACAAAAGTTATCAGAGGATCATTGACATGGCTCCTTATGAGGCCTTATATGGCAGGAAGTGTAGATCTCCTTTGTGTTGGTACAAGTCTAGTGAATATCAGCTTTTGGGTCCTGAGTTAGTACAACAGACAACAGAAAATATTAAGATGATACAGCGACAGTTGAAAGCGGCACAGGACAGGCAGAAGTCTTATGCAGACAATCACCGATGACCTTTGGAGTTCCCGGTAAGAGACAAAGTGTATCTTAAAGTCTCTCCGTGGAAATGTGTGCTAAGGTTTGGCCAGAAGGGTAAGCTAGCACCCAGGTGTATGGGGCCATATCCGGTCATAGCGCGTGTTGGCAAGGTAGCTTATGAGTTAGAGCTGCCGCCAGAGTTGCACAGATTACATCCAGTTTTCCATGTCATCATGCTGAAGAAAAGTCATCTGGATTCAGGAACAATGATACAGCCAGACGAAGTTGAGCTTGATGAAGACGTGACCTACGAGGAAGGTCCTGTGATGATCCTTGACAGAAGAGTTAAGAAGCTGAATAGGAAGGATCTGGTTCTTGTGAAGGTTCTTTGGCATCATCGTGGCGTTGAGGAAGCCACGTGGGAGCTTGAGGAAGAGATGATGAGGAAGTATCCCTCACTTTTCTCTTCAGACTTCGGGGACGAAATCCCTTTATAGGGGGTCAGCTTGTGAGAACCCTGACCTCTGTTTAGGGTTTACCATGTTTGCTTTGCTTAACCCCGATGCTTTGTTGCTTGCTAATCACCTTTAGTGGTGATTAGGGTTTGTGGGTGCCTTGTTGAGAGATGGAGGGGCTACTTGCAAATAACCCAAGTTTAGGGTTTGTGGGCAAATTGTCACCTTGTATGGTGTTCCTCCCTCTCCTTTCTTCCTCTAGTGTTGAGAGGAAGGTTTGGGCGCGTTGCATGAGTTCCTTTGGGCTTGGTTGAGCTTTTTGGGCCTTGTGGTGCCCTGCCTTTACTTCTTTGGACCTTGTGTCGGGCAAGTGCATGTTTGTGTCAGCCTAGTGTATCGTCCAGGATGTGTCTCGCCCTAGTGGTGTGTCGCCCAAGGTTGTGTCTGTGGGCTCCAAACTGTAAATCACGTAGTAAACTCAGCGGAAGCATTCGATTAGCAGTGGAACACGAGAAATCACTAAAAATTAAAACTTTTTAAGAAAAGATCTTTAAAACTTAAAACTCCTTTATAAGAAACAAGTTAAACAGTTTATATCATGTTTTAACATTACATCTTTGTTAAATCACCTCTTGAATGATTATATACATCCAGATACAAAATCTCGAGGCTTAAAGCCAAAATCTCAGACCTACTGACTCCTAGGACCTGAGAGTACAGAGACGACATAAGACAGACTAACTACAGGACTCGAAAGTCAGTATCTCTACCTGAGATTCACTGCCGCCCCTGGTGTTTTTGTTGTTGATAGTGCTCACCCGCAGACTGGTTCCTTCGTCCTATACGTCCACCTAAAAAGTTGAAACCTACGGGGTGAGACAATTTTAAATAATTGCCCCAGCGAGAGTTATGACTCTCTATCGGAAGCTTTGTTATAGCAGTTAAGGGATAACATAAGCAAAGTAACTTAAAAACATTCATCAGCAGGTTTGATTACAAGTAAAGCAACTTCATTAAGGAATATGAAGAACATGTATACTACATACTTGAACAGGATATTAATATAACCAATGTAACATCAATCATTGTTTCTCGAAGTTCAACCCTAGCACATATGCTACGCGGCTGATTATGTTTTACAAACATTATTATGCCCTACGGAGATGAGGTATACCATACTCCAACCGATCACTACTAAGTCGGATCAATATCATACATAGGTCATCAAAAGAGCCGGATTATTATGACCTCATCTTCCTCAATCAGTGTGAGGATCAACATGCAGGACATCTAGTGTCTCTGCTACTATAGCTTACCAGGGTATTCTAGCACTTTGCTATTAGAGTCACAGTGGCATTATGTTCTCTCTTCGCTTATCGAAAAATCTCTTGTTTATCTCTCATCGATGCGGCATTAAAGATTTCCTCGGGTGATTAATGATACATCATCCCGGCATAAACATATAGTGAAGCATTGATAGATTAAGGTACATCTACATCAATTCCTACACTAGGACGTAAGGTTATTCTCGTCCATAATCCCCCACATACACAAAAGTATGTGATCCAGGAGTTCCCATAGGAAAACCTATTTCACCATCATTTAGCTTCTGACAATGATGGATCTATGATCAGGGCTCTACATGGTATGGTTACACTTGATTAATTAGGTACATTTCAGTATTCTTTAGCATCAAGCATGTTTTCAAGCATTTAACTATTAAAACACTGTTATAGAAGAATAATACTAAATGTATCAAATTTAACTCACATGAGTTATCATATGGACATCATCTCTTAATCATCTTATCACTATGATTCAAGAACATGGGTGTTCAAACCCTTAGATTATCATAACACTTGCTATCAAGTGACATATAAGCATCAAGTCATCTAACAACATGAACTTGATTGAAGTAATGTATATATATTCTTCACATATCATAAATGTTTTCAAGGAATATGACATCATAACCCTTACCTGGCTATGATTACCTCTTGATATGAACCTGCACGACTAATATAATTGAGGACATGCATATATAACAGTATTAGCACAATACCAAAACTTTTCAATTTCTTTATAAAACACCACGGACGTGCTTCCTTGCACGGTCGTGCAAGGGAAAGCTACCATGGTCATGCTCCTTAGCACGGTCTGTTGTTATCATCATACCTCGATTGATTTCTAGGGTTAGGGTTTATTCACCTCAATCAGGGTTATCAAACCCCTTTAGCTTACAAGGCATAAAGGTTCCTCACTTTATAATTCATTCGTAGGGTTTCATACTTAAAGGTATAACCTAGAATTATTCCTTTCATCACATCGCCCTAAAGTAGGGTTTACTATTCTCATTACATGATATTACCCTAGAATTAGGGTTTACTATTCCCGTCATGGTGAGTTGAGCTCATAGCATCATCATGTATGAAGATTGTTATCATTAATGCCTTCAAATTAGATTAAGATTCATTAATCAATATAATTAGGGTTTTTATGATCTCACCTTGATGTATCATGCCCTAATCATGTACATTCACATGTATTGAAGGTATCTACTTGAGTTCCAAACATAATTGGAGCCTTCTCTCTCCTCTTACTAATAGAAGATGTTTACATCACTCTAGATTATGTTAGGTCAAGTCAATTTTGATTAACATAAGTTAAGTCACCACTATCATGTCATTAGGGTTTGCTTAACCAAGGGGGTGTTGTCTACTTGAACCCTTCAAGGGTACATTGGTAATATTCACCATTAACCATAATATGGGTCAATCTACTAATTACTTAACCCCTTAATGTCTTAAGGTATCATTAGGGTTTGATTTAATCAACCATTAAACCATCTAAGCCTTCAAGGCATTAAGCAATCTTAACCCTAAAAGTCCCCAAACGGTTTCACACTTCAACCTCCAAACGGTTTTGAAACTGCATGACGGAGTTGATCGTTTGGTACCTTTGACCTTCAAGACCGCACGACACTCAAGACCGTTTGACCTTAAACGGTCTTGAAACTGTTTGATCATGTTGACCGTTTGGATGTGGTTGACTTTGAAACCGTTTGAGAAAACCGCATGACCAAATTGCATGACCAAACCGCATGACCTTAAACGGTTTTGAAACCGTTTGAGCCCAAACGGTCTTGAGACCGTTTGGTCCAAATGTCTCAAAACCGCATGGACCTAGAAAGTGCATCAACACTTGCAATTGGTTAGGATTTGAAGTGTTGAACCCCTCAATTGGTCTCATATATGTTAACCACTTATCAATTGAGCCAAATAGGTTTATCCTTAACCAATTTGACACTCAATTGACCCTCAATTGATAGCCAATTAGGGTTGGAACTAATTGAATTAGGGTTTGTAATCGATCAACCATCAACATCCATCAATATGAGTCTAATTGAAGTTGAACCCATCAATCGTCACCCAATTGGGACATGACTTGACGCAAATAGTCTTGAGATTGTTTGGACATCCTCCAAACGGCCTTGATACCGTTTTCCCAAAGTCTCATCAAAATCTAAGTCCATTTGTTAAGGGCTGAACCCTAATTAGGTCAAAAATCAGCACTTTGATTAATTCAACAACCGACTGTGATTGGACCTTCAATTAATCAAATTATCTTAACCCTAGACCTACAAACGGTCTTGGGTAATCACCAAACGGTCTTGATACCGTTTGGGTGATCCCCAAATAGTTTTGAAACCGTTTGGGCCACTCAACCCAAACTTCAACAAAATTGGTCCATAAAAATCAGCAATTGAACCTGATTAGGGTTTAGGTGATTAAAGTGCCTTCAACTTGAGATTTATTTGCAATTAGATGATGATTCTTTGTAGATAATTAATTCATAATGTGTCCAGCAGACCCTCAAATGGTCAACGCTTGGTCAACCCTATCAAACGGTTTTGAAACCGTTTGAGTCTAAACGGTTTTGCAAACCGAATGAGATCAAACGGTTTTGAAATCGTTTGTTCCCAAACGGTTTTGAAACCGTTCCGTTTGGACCATAGGTGAGGGACCATTTGATAAAGTTGCCTAGGTATTCACACCCATCGTCATCTACCTTGAGATTAAAGTATGTTCTTAACGGACTTGTTTGCAAGATTGCAAGGGAAGTTGGGGGAAAGAAGAACTAGCTACTATTTGCAAGAAAGAAGATATGCATAACAAAGAAAAAGGGTTTAGAGTTATAAAACCCGCCTTAAGGTCAGTCCTAGAGATCCAAGCTTCCAATCCTTTAATGGCGTCTTGAGCTCCACAGGTTGGCCAAGGTCGTTTCTCCAAGAATTGGTTGGGAAAGGACGGCTAGAAGGATAGAACTAAGTAAGAAGACCATAAAACCAACCTTGCACCATGAATTCTTCCATGAATCCGAGCAAGAAGATGACCCAAGCTTACCTAGAACAGGTTGTCCGATCACCTCTGCTCCAGAGCTCTACCTTCAGTCGGTTTAGCAAGGGGATAAGTGAGAAGGAAGGGGAACGGTTCTTTGTTTGCAAAGCAAGGGGGTATATGTACTTTGGGGTAAAACTTCAACATAAGGACATCTAGTTTCTCATTTTCACCTCTAGGTCCCTCTCCCTTTTAGGCACGTCCCTTCTCCTCATTTCTTAAGCAAAACTCCTTCTAAAACCAAGGGCTAAAGGCAAAGAAGGTCAACTTATTACTAAGGTGCATATATAAAAGGGTCTCTTTACTTACAACTTGGTGATTCAATTACAAGGGTTATCATTCTTATTTGATTATTCAATTGAAGTGCCCTCTTCATCATTCTTACTCTAAATGATGTCAAGAGTCATACAAGATGCTCTATAAGGTTTATTTTACAAGTTGCACCCCATATTTTCGGTAAATTGCACTTTACACCAAAATTAGGGTTTTAAGCACAAGGATTTCTCCACAAGCTGCATCTTGATGTCCAAGCTTAGAGAATCCATCATACTTCATCATATTAATACTTATGATGTATCATCATCAAAGGAACATCTAGATATATGAAATTTGCAAGTTAACCCCTCTAATTGGGTAATTTGCACATAGGTCCTTGTATTACAAAACAATACTACAACCTTGTTTAAAAAGGACAGAAAAGAAAATGTATATTCCTCAGGAGCTTTAATTACATATCAGGAGATAATCACAAGCATCTAATTACATAATTAAGCAAAACACCTAGGGTTAACTCATAACCCAGGTCAGGGATGTTACAAATTATCCACCCCTTACAAGGATTTCGTCCCCGAAATCAACAAAACATTTTAGGAGAAAAGAGCAGGGTATTTCCTTCTCATCTCTTCCTCTAGTTCCCAAGTGGCTTCCTCAACACCACAGTGATTCTAGAGGACTTTCACAAGACTTATGTCTTTCTTTTTCAACTTTTTGATTCTATTATCAAGGATAGACACTGGTCCTTCCTCATAAGTTATATCATCATTCAATTCTACCTCCATAGGTTGTAGAACTAACTCAGTATCAGGGTGACATTTCCTCAGCATAGAAATGTGAAACACAAGGTGTAACTTCTGTAGCTCTGGTGGTAACTCTAGTTTATAGGCTACCTTTCCAACCCGTTCAATGATTGGATAAGGCCCCATAAATCTAGGAGCTAACTTCCCTTTCTTTCCAAATCTCATAACTCCCTTCTAAGGCGAGACCTTGAGATACACTCTGTCTCCAACCTGGAATTCTAAGGGTCTACGACGTCTATCAGCATAAGATTTCTGCCTATCATGTGTCGTCTTAATTTGTTGTTGTATCACTTTAATCTTCTCTGTGGTTTTCTGCACAAGATTAGGACCTAACAACTGATATTCACCTGTTTCATACCAACATAAGGGTGATCTACAACGTCTACCATACAAAGCTTCATAAGGTGCCATGTCAATGCTATGTTGATAGCTATTGTTATAGGCAAACTCTATTAAGCTTTGGTGCATATCCCAACTTCCTATAAACTGGAGAACACATGCTCTCAGCAAGTCTTCCAAGGTCTGTATAGTCCTTTCCGACTGTCCATCAGTCTGTGGATGAAAGGTTGTACTAAACCTTAACTGTGTGCCTAAAGCTCTGTGCAGCCGCTCCCAAAAACGACTCGTAAACTGGGGCCTCTGTCTGAAACTATAGTGACTGGAACTCCATGCAGTCGCACTATCTCCTGAACATACAAATGTGCTAGCCTCTCAGCAGAATAGGTTGTTTTGATAGGTAAGAAATGTGTTGTCTTTGTCAAACTATAAACTATTACCTAGATGGAATCATGTCCTTTGCTTGTCCTGGGTAGGCCAACAACAAAGTCCATGGTTACATGGTCCCACTTTCACTGTGGTATGGGTAAAGGTTGCATTGTTCCTGCAGGCTTCTGTGTTCAGCCTTAACCTGCTGAGACACAGGACACCTCAGAACAAACTCTGCAACATCCTTCTTCATCCCAGGCCACCAATACATATCTTTTAAGTTTCGATACATCTTGGTGCTTCCTGGATGCATAGAATACATCAAATAATGAGCTTCTTCCAAGACTAACTTTCTCAAGTTATCCACATCTGACACTATCATCCTCCCATGATAACAGGATACTTGATCATCAGAGTCATGGAAACCATCTTGCTTCTCATCACCATACTCCGATCTAATCTGCTGAACTGTAGCATCAACTTGTTGTGCCTCCTTAATCTGCTCTCTTAGGGTAGGTTTTATATGCATCTCAGCCAACAACCCGACTAATAATGACACCTTCAACTGTACATTGTCTTGCCTTAAGGAGATAAGCATATCTCTCCTAGAGCATACTAAAGAGTTTAGTTGTGCTCTATTTAAGGTTGGTGTTGCTGATTTCCTACTCAGAGCATCTGCAACCACATTGGCCTTCCCTGGATGGTAATCAATCGTACAGTCGTAGTTCTTGATTAACTCCATCCAGCGACGTTGCCTCATGTTAAGTTCATGCTGAGAGAAGATATACTTAAGGTTCTTATGATCCGTGAAAATCTAGAATGTCTCTCTGTAGAGATAATGTCTCCAGATTTTCAAGGCATGAACCATGGTAGCTAACTCTAGATCGTGTGTCGGATAATTCTCCTCGTGTTTCTTAAGCTGTTTGGAAGCAAAAGAAATCACTTTCTTATCCTGCATCAACACACATCCGAGTCCATTCTTGGAGGCATCACAAAAAACTATGTATCCTTTGCCTTGCTCAGGTAACACAAGTACAGGTGCACTTGTCAACCTTTCTTTCAATAACTGGAAAGATTGCTGACACTTATCACTCCAGACAAAAGGAACATCTTTTCGGGTCAACTTAGTCAAGGGTAAGGCTATGGAACTGAAGTTCTTAATGAACCTTCGGTAATAGCTAGCCAACCCTAAGAAACTACGGATCTCTGTCGGTGTCTTCAGCTGTTCCCATTGTAGAATAGATTCTACCTTTTCAGGGTCAACACAAATCCCCGAGGCAGATATCACATGTCCAAGAAAAGATACTTTCGGTAACCAGAACTCACACTTGCTAAACTTAGCATATAGCTTGTGTTCTCTTAGCAAAGTCAGAGCCTAAAGAAGATGTTGTTCATGCTACTGAGCATCTTTACTATAGATCAGAATGTCATCTATGAAGACAACAACACACTG
Source organism: Alisma plantago-aquatica (assembly GCA_963693085.1). Classification (NCBI taxonomy): domain Eukaryota; kingdom Viridiplantae; phylum Streptophyta; class Magnoliopsida; order Alismatales; family Alismataceae; genus Alisma; species Alisma plantago-aquatica. The sequence continues at coordinate 845,210,947 of OY856409.1, forward strand.
ATTGAGGAAAGGTCGAAAGATTCTATTCATGAGTTCCATGAATGCAGCTGGTGCATTAGTTAGTCCAAACGACATAACTGTGAACTCATAGTGACCATACCTTGTCCTAAAGGCAGACTTGGGTATGTCACTGTCCTTAATACGAAGTTGATGGTATCCTGACCTCAAGTCTATCTTCGAGAAGACGGTTGTACCACGCAACTGGTCAAAGAGATTATCAATCCTCGGTAGAGGATACTCATTTTTTATTGTTACCTTATTTAGTTGTCTGTAATCAATGCACAACCGCATTGATCTGTCTTTCTTTTTAACGAACAGAACCGGAGCACCCCAAGGTGAGGTACTCGGTCAGATGAAACCCTTCTCAAGCAACTCTTGAAGTTGTTTCTTGAGTTCTGTCATCTCAGCTGGTGCCATCCTATACGGTGTTTGTTCCATAGGTTGTGTATCTGGGATCAAATTGATTTCAAAATCAATTTCCCGAGGCGGTGGTACACCTAGAAGTTCTTCAGGAAATACGTCTTTGAATTCCCTGACTACAGGAACTTCAGCAGGGTTAGGACTTTCCATGGTAGTATCTACCACATGGGCTAAGAATGCATAACATCCTTGCCTTATCAGCTTCTTAGCAACCATAGTTGACACCATACAGGTAGGTAGAATCTTTCTCTCTCCTTGAAAGATCCATGTGTTGCTTTCATCAGCAAACACAGCTTGCTTGGATTCACAATCTAAGACAACCCTATACCTTTCCAAGGTATCCATCCCAAGGATTATATCAAATCCTTGCATCTCAAGTGGTATAAGGTCCACTTGAATGCGAATGATCAGAAAAGAAGAGGATGCAGGGAGAGCATACCTCCTACAACACGGCAGACCCTCTCAATGGAGTCTCAAGCAACAGGCTATCTGCCCAATGAATAACCGTCATATTGCAGTTAAGAATCACTCTTCGAGTGATAAAGGAGTGTGTAGCACCTGGGTCAATCAAAACAGATACAACACAAGATGTAGACATATCAGGATATAACAACTCCATCTGACCTGCCACAACCCAAGGGTTGATCAATGCATCAGGTGGGTTCATCGCGTAGAACATCGCTGCCGCCTGAGGTTGATTCGGTACTGACAATCCAGCTTGGGACGCTTTTCCACATCCTCTAGCTGCTCCTTGGAACTGCCTCCTTTGGGATCCTTGCTGATTCTGCCTCTGTGGCTGTGTCACACTTGTAGGTCTAGCTCTGCAGTCCTTCATCAGGTGTCCCACCTTCCCACAGATGTAGCAACTTCTGTCTTGTTGTTGTGGTATGGGTGGTCCCGTAACTGACATCGATGCTGAACTGTGAGTCTCTTGTAGCGGTAGGCTTCGTCCTCTACCTCTACTCGGTGTCCACTGTGTCTGAGCACTAGGTCTGGGGGTGGAGGTGTAGGTGCAGAAAATCTAGGCTTCTTGAAGTCTCTAGATGAAGACCCCTGGAACTGAGGATATCTTTTATGGGTTTGTCTCTACTCGACTACGGATCTCTCTATCCTTAGGTCTGACTCAACGAAGGTAGAAAACCTTTCTCAATTCTCTAGGGCACACATGGGAGTATTCAACTCTGCATTCAACCCTTTCTCGAACCGTCTAATCCTCTCTTCTTCTGTAGCAGCCATGTGCGGACAAAACCGCAGCAACTCCATGAACTTAGCTTCATATTTGCTAATGTTCATCAGGCCTTGCCGTAATCACTCGAACTGAGAGATCTTCTCATCCAAGAACGTCTTTGGGAAATATCTATTGACAAATTCCCGACGAAAGACTTCCCACGTAGCCTCTACACCTGGCCTCTTCTACTCTTCCATGGTCCACCAATGACCAGCACTCCCCTTGAGGAGATAGACAGCATGTCTAACCTTCTCAGCTTCTAGGATTTTCAGAATTCTAAAAGCCTTCTCAAGCTCGGTCAACCACAGACCGGCATCTGCGGGGTCAGCCGTTCGAAAGTATTCGGTTGCTCCGACTCGGCGAAGTCGTTCAAACGTTTTACCGATACCTTGTCCTTCAGACTGGGCTGGTGCCCTAGGTGCAGGCATGGGCATCCTATCTGTGATGTGTGTCATGGCAGTCATAAACTACCGAAACATGGTCTGAACAATTGGGTTCTCCATGTCAGCTGGGTTAAACTGAGGTGGCTCCATGGGTGGCTCAGGTACATGTTGCTCTATTTCTGGGTTCCTTGCACCTTCTCGGGGTGCAGCGACACTACTTTCTGCCACATACTCCTCATGTGGTCCAGACATCCTTACTTATCTTCTTCTCCTGAGGAGCAGAAGACACTATTAGATATACTGGAAAACACTAAGAATAGACTCGGCATCCTAAGTCCTATGTCTCTGTAGACTCAGCGAACCTAGAGCTCTGATACCACTTAATTGTGGGCTCCAAACCGTAAATCACGTAGTAAACTCAGAGGAAGCATTCGATTAGCAGCAGGATATGAAAAATCACTAAAAACTAAAACTTTTTAAGAAAAGATCCTTTAAACTTAAAACTCCTTTATAAGAAACAAGTTAAACAGTTTACATCATGTTTTAACATTACATCTCTGTTAAATCACCTCTTGAGTGAATATATACATCCAGATACAAAATCTCGAGGCTTAAAGCCAAAATCTCAAACCTACTGACTCCTAGGACCTGAGAGTACAGAGACGACATAAGATAGACTAACTACAGGACTCGACAGTCACTATCTCCACCTGAGATTCACTACTGCCCCTGGTGTTGCTGTTGCTGATAGTGCTCACCCGCAGACTGGTTCCTTCATCCTCTACGTCCACCTAAAAAGTTGAAACCTACAGGGTGAGACAATTTTAAATAATTGTCCCAACGAGAGTTATAACTCTCCGCCAGAAGCTTTGTTATAGCAGTTAAGGGATAACATAAGAAAAGTAACTTAAAACATTCATCAGCAGGTTTGATAGCAAGTAAAGCAACTTCATTAAGGAATATGAAGAACATGTATACTAGATACTTGAACAGGAAATTAATATAAACAATGTAACATCAATCATTGTTTCTCGTAGTTCAACCCTAGTAGATATTCTACGCGGCTGATTATGTTTTACAAACATTATTATGCCCTACGGAGATGAGGTATACCGCTCATACTCCAACCGATAACTACTAAGTCGCATCGGTATCATACATAGGTCATCAAAAGAGCCAGATTCTTATGACCTCATCTTCCTCAGTCAGTGTGAGGATCAACATGCAGGACATCTACTGTCTCTGCTACTATAGCTTACCAAGGTATTCCGGCATTTCGCTATTAGAGTCACAGTGGCATTCTGTACTCTCTTCGCTTATCAAAAGATCTCTTGTTTATCTCTCATCAATATGGCATTAAAGATTTCCTTGGGTGATTAATGATACATCATCCCGGCATAAACATATAGTGAAGGATTGATAGATTAAGGTACATCTACATCAATTCCTACACTAGGACATAAGGATATTCTCGTCCATAATCCCCCACATACACAAAAGTATGTGATCCAGGAGTTCCCTTAGGAAAACCTGTTTCACCATCATTTAGCTTCTGACAATGATGGATCTATGATCAGGGCTCTACATGGTATGATTACACTTGATTAATTAGGTACATTTCAGTATTCTTTAGCATCAAGCATGTTTTCAAGCATTTAACTATTAAAACATTGTTATAGCAGAAGAATACTAAATGTATCAAGTTTAACTCACATCAATTATCATATGGACATAATCTCTTAATCATCTTATCACTATGATTCAAGAACATGGGTGTTCAAACCCTTAGATTATCATAACACTTGCTATCAAGTGACATATAAGCATCAAGTCATCTAACCACATGACCTTTATTGAAGTAATGTATATATATTCTTCACATATCATAAATGTTTTCAAGGAATATGACATCATAACCCTTACATGGCTGTGATTACCTCTTGATATGAACCTGCATGACTAATATAATTGAGGGTATGCATATATAACAGTATTAGCACAATACCAAAACTTTTCAATTTCTTTATAAAACACCACGGTCGTGCTTCCTTGCACGGTCGTGCAAGGGAAAGCTACCATGGTCGTGCTCCTTAGCACGGTCGTGCTGTTATCATCATACCTCGATTGATTTCTTGGGTTAGGGTTTATTCACCTCAATCAGGGTTATCAAACCCCTTTAGCTTACAAGGCATAAAGGTTCCTCACTTTATAATTCATTCGTAGGGTTTCATACTTAAAGGTATAACCTAGAATTATTCCTTTCATCACATCGCCCTAAATTAGGGTTTACTATTCTCATTACATGATATTACCCTAGAATTAGGGTTTACTATTCCCTTCATGGTGAGTTGAGCTCATAGCATCATCATGTATGAAGATTGTTATCATTAATGCCATCAAATTAGATTAAGATTCATTAATCAGTATAATTAGGGTTTCTATGATCTCACCTTGATGGATCATACCCTAATCATGTACATTCACATGTATTGAAGGTATCTACTTGAGTTCCAAACATAATTGGAGCCTTCTCTCTCCTCTCACTAATATATGATGTTTACATCACTCTATATTAGGTTAGGTCAAGTCAATTTTGAATAACATAAGTTAAGACACCACTATCATGTCATTAGGGTTTGCGTAACGAAGGGGGTGTTGTCTACTTGAACCCTTCAAGGGTACATTGTAATATTCACCATTAACCATAATATGGGTCAATCTACTTATTACTTAACCCCTTAATGTCTTTAGGTATCATTAGGGTTTGAGTTAATCAACCATTGAACCATCTAAGCCTTCAAGGCATTAAGCAATCTTAACCCTAAAAGTCCCCAAACAGTTTCACACTTCAACCTCCAAACGGTTTTGAAACCACATGGAGGAGTTGACCGTTTGGTACCTTTGACCTTCAAGACCGCATGACACTCAAGATTGTTTGACCTTAAACGGTCTAGAAACCATTTTATAATGTTGACTGTTTGGAAATGGTTGACTTTGAAACTGTTTGAGCAAACCGCATGACCAAACCGCATGACCTTAAACGGTTTTGAAACCGTTTGACCCCAAACAGTCTTGAGACCGTTTGGACTCAAACGGTCTTGAGACTGTTTGTTCCAAATGTCTCAAAACTGCATGGACCTAGAAAGTGCATCAACACTTGCAATTGGTTAGGATTTTCAGTGTTGAACCCCTCAATTGGTCTCATATATGTTAACCACTTATCAATTGAGCCAATTAGGTTTATCTTTAACCAATTTGACACTCAATTGACCCTCAATTGATAGCCAATTAGGGTTGGAACCAATTGAATTAAGGTTTGTAATCGATCAACCATCAACATCCATCAATATGAGTCTAATTGAAGTTGAACCCATCAATCGTCACCCAATTGGGCCATGACTTGACCCAAACGGTCTTGAGATCATTTGGACATCCTCCAAATGGCCTTGAGACCGTTTGCCCAAAGTCTCATCAAAATCTAAGTCCATTTGTTAAGGGTTGAACCCTAATTAGGTCAAAAATTAGCACTTTGATTAATTCAACAACCTATTGTGATTGGACCTTCAATTAATCAAATTATCTTAACCCTAGACCTCCAAACGGTCTTGGGTAATCACCAAACGGTCTTGAGACCGTTTGGGTGATCCCCAAACGGTTTTGAAACTGTTTGGGCCACTCAACCCAAACTTCAACAAAATTGGTCCATAAAAATAAGCAATTGAACCCGATTAGGGTTTAGGTGATTAAAGTGCCTTTCACTTGAGATTTATTTGCAATTAGATGATGATTCTTTGTAGATGATTAATTCATAATGTGTCCAGCAGACCCTCAAATGGTCAACGCTTGGTCAACCCTATCAAATGGTTTTGAAACCGTTTGAGTCTAAATGGTTTTGCAAACCGCATGAGATCAAACGGTTTTGAAACCGTTTGGTGCAAATCGTTTGGACCATAGGTGAGGGACCGTTTAATAAAGTTTCCTAGGTATTCATGCCCATCGTCATCTACCTTGAGATTAAAGTATGTTCTTCATGGATTTGTTTGCAAGATTGCAAGGGAAGTTGGGGGAAAGAAGAACTAGCTACTATTTGCAAGAAAGAAGATATGCATAGCAAAGCAAAAGGGTTTAGAGTTATAAAACCCACCTTAAGGTCGGTCCTAGAGCTCCAAGATTTCAATCTTCCAAGCCTTTAATGGCGTCTTAAGCTCCACAGGTTGGCCAAGGTCGTTTCTCTAAGAATTGGTTGGGAAAGGACGGCTAGAAGGATAGAACTAAGTAAGAAGACCATAAAACCAACCTTGCACCATGAATTCTTCCATGAATCCGAGCAAGAAGATGACCCAAGCTTACCTAGAACAGGTTGGCCGATCACCTATGCTCCAGAGCTCTACCTTCAGTCAGTTTAGCAAGGGGATAAGTGAGAAGGAAGGGGAACGGTTCTTTGTTTGCAAAGGAAGGGGGTATATGTACTTTGGGGTAAAACTTCAACATAAGGACATCTAGTTTCTTATTTTCACATGTAGGTCCCTCTCCCTTTTAGGCACGTCCCTTATCCTCATTTATTAAGAAAAAATCCTTCTAAAACCAAGGGCTAAAGGCAAAGAAGGTCAACTTATTACTAAGGTGCATATAAAAAAGGGTCTCTTTACTTACAACTTGGTGATTCAATTACAAGGGCTATCATTCTTATTTGATTATTCAATTGAAGTGCCTTCTTCATCATTCTTACTCTAAATGATGTCAATAGTCATAAACGATGCTCTCAAAGGTGTATTTTACAAGTTGCACCCCATATTTTGGGTAATTTGCACTTTACACCAAAATTAGGATTTTAAGCACAAGGATTTCTCCACAAGCTGCATCTTGATGTCCAAGCTTGGAGAATCCATCATACTTCATCATATTAATACTTATGATGTCTTATCATCATAGGAACATCTAGATATATGAAATTTGCAAGTTAACCCCTCTAATTGGGTAATTTGCACATAGGTCCCTGTATTACAAAACAATACTACAACCTTGTTTAAAAAGCATAGAAAAGAAAATGTATGTTCCTCAGGAGCTTTAATTACATATCAGGAGATAATCACAAGCATCGAATTACATAATTAATCAAAACACCTAGGGTTAACTCATTACCCAGGTCAGGGATGTTACAGTATCGGCCATGGAGTGGGTTCTGTCGGCCAGGGCATGGGAGTATGTCGCCTATGGACCCTTTGACCTTCTTTGACCTTATTTGTGTCACCACTAGAGGACACTTGGTGTGTGATGCTTGCATGTGGTAATGGCCTTGGACATGTGTTTAGGGCATGTTAGAGTGGTGGCATTGCCCATGGACAAGTGTCCCTAGGTGGGTGACACCTTGCTTTGCTCTACCTTGTTTTCTCCTCCATCCCCTTCTATATATGTGTTTCCTTTTCCTTGCTAAGGATCCTTTTAGTTCCTTAGTCTTACTCTCTTTGGTGCACGACACACTCTCTTCCCTTGCAAGCTTGGTGGTCGATCCTCCTTGGAGTCTCCTTCTTCCTCTAGTGGTGGTCGAACCCTAGAGTGACTTGCTCTCCTTCGTGTGGTGGTGCTTGGAGCTTGGAGCTGGGAACTTGGAGCTTGCTTAAGGTGGGTTACATAACTTCTGACCCTAACTACATTACCCTCTTCTATGTTCTTGTATGCTTCTTATAATCATATCGGCCATGTGTGTTGTTAGTTTAGTTTCTTTCCTTAGTTGCACCTTGTTGGTCGAACCTATATTCTAGGGTTTTGGTGAGAAATACTCCTTTCTCTCCTTGGTCTAGAGGAGTGAGCTTGAGTTCTAGTGGCATGGGTGATACCCCTCTCTCCTTTAAGTTGAGAGGTGAGCTTGTGTTCTAGTAGCTTGAGCAACACCCTCCTCTCACCATGCACTTGAAGGGTGAGCTTGGTGGTGGTTGTGAACCTTGCTAGGGTTGTTCCTTGTGCTGCCCGATTGGTGACAAGAGATGTGCAAGACCCCTCTTTCATAGTTGTTGAGAGGTGAGCCATGTTCTTGATCCATTAGGGTTTGGTACCCTTGTGCTTGAGTTTGATGACAACCTTGTGGAGTTGCATCTTGACCGTTAGGACCTTGGGGAAGGTGTTGCCCGATATCCCTCTTGACCTTGAGCTTGGGATGACATATGTTGTGTTTGTGTTGGGCGTCACCATGGTCCGTGCTTGGTGTGTGTTGGGCATTCCACCTTGAGGAGTAACCTGCCTGATACATGTATGATGGCTTGAGGTGTGGAGTTGTTAGCTAGCTCTGTGATGTTGTGACGGGTATTGCGTTATCCTTGCCCTGTGTGTCGGCAGATAGGTTCAGGTTGGATAGCTGAGCACGACGCTGCGTTGCCCGACACCATGAGGCCTGGAAGAGTGTTGCACGACAGACTCTGATGCCCGTTACACCTTGCACGGCACGCCCTTGGGCTCAGTTGCCCGATAGGCTTCTTGACTGTTGTTTCCTTCTTAACCTGGCACAGCGTTTCCCGTCTTGAGGTGCACGATAGGTATGGATGCACGACAGGCTTGTTTCCCTGATGTATAATGCACCGTTGCACGACATGGACTGGTTGCACGCCTGGTTCAGATGGTAGCGTGATGTTTTTACACCTTAGACGGCTGACGGAGCGTTGCATGATAGGTGCTGGTTGTTGGGTTTTAGGGGAGACAGAGAAGGCAGTGGAAACAAAACAAAATTTCTCCCCCAACCCATACCGAGGAAACGCGTCAACGTCTATATAATAGGAAAGGAAAGGAAAATTCGCACCAATCCTACTTTCCCAAGTTGCTCGATTGCACCAGTTGAACCGATCGGTTCAACACTTGAACCGGTCGTTTCACTCTGTGCATGAGCCGATCGACTCAACACTTGGGCCGACCGGTTCAGCAACCTCAGCCGACTGGTTCATCACATGAACCGACCGGTTGGGAGTGCAGGTTGTGCAGAATCAGTCAAATGTGATTTCAATCAATCTGATACTCCAATCAATGCGTCCAACACCTTGAACCATACGATATTGAGCCATCGACTGATTGAGTGTTTAATTGAACTACTAAACTCCTTTAGTAATCAATCTAAACATTGCTTGTGGAAAAACTCCTCTTCCAGGTTAAATCCTATGTGTGTGACCCTGCAGGTCCATTTCACGTTGGCAGTGAAAGTCCATAACACTTATGACTTCACAAGCAAAGAGCGGTGCCTAGTCACACATCAGTGCTACCCAAGTGAAAGTAGAAAGTTGGAGAACAACTTTCATCCTAAAAACCGTGAATGGTGTTACAGCGAGTGTATAATTCCTTTGTCACTGATATCCCGAATGAACTCGAGGCATGGATCCGTCATCCTGTCAATGTTCATTCACTTTCTTGATCTCAGAGTAGACTGGAAGAGATATGTATGACATCAGTATCACATACTGATTCACACATGCGTGCACGCCTTTCTCAATCCTACTCATCAAGTGGCCATGGATATCAAACTCCCTCAGGAGGGACAAATCCCATATCTATCACTCGCCCCTCAAAAGCCCCATGTGTCAAAGCCACCCAATCATCACCTTTATAACAACCCATGTTTCAGGACTGCGTTTGATGATGTCAAAGTGTGCCCAACGACATGTGTTGAGTGCAGTGATTTCAGGTCTAAGAATCACACTCACCACCATCACTGTGAGTACTGACTGTGACTACCATCTCATGGTTCCATGTGTCAAACTCACAGTGGGTCTGTCTGATACCTTGTTCTATAACAAGTACCTATGTGTTTGGTTTGATATCTCTATATCATGACTAATGAGATTCTGTCATCAACCAACACCACAATCTAGTCTTGTGTGTCATAGTTGTCTATCTACCTTCCACTATGACATCCGACTAGGGACATAACAAGAATGTACAAACTCTTAGCATCTGTATGATCTCATCGTTCAGGTCCTCAACCTGAAAGCATACGTCATTGAGTACTGTCATTCTTTAGACATTCAATCTGTTCTATCACTATCTCATATGACTGAACCAGAATGAATTGGAAGCTTGCCTTTGATGTTTATCAAATCAATCTTAATGTATCCCATCAATCATCACATGATTGGCTCTCAGGGCATACATACCAACAGACTCCCACTTGCACTGCGAGCCAATCACTGTTGAATCATATTCATAGTGATCTTCAAACATGTCCCACATGTTTCTGTGCTCTAGTGTCAACATAGTGAGTAATGGCAACACCTTACCAATGTCTGTACAAATTGCATGTCTCATATCTCTTCGCTGTACGTCACACGTATGAGATGGAGTTGCCGTAATATGCGATCTAGCATTCCATATGCTAACTTTTAGCCACATTGCATGATCAAGGATTCCGGACTTGTCATCAATGAGTGGAATATAAGTTCATCCCATGAACTTTCAGATCCATATAGTATCTGCTGGTGTTCACTAACACATAGATACTCGGCATTTCCCCTTTTAAATGGTTTTATTGGAACACTTCCAATTATCAACAAACTTTTACTTTTATATATCTTATGTATATTTTGCGATTAATTTTCTGTCTTTTCGAAAGTTCGCATCAATGTAACTCCTTACATCGAACTCTTCGTTATCTCCATAGAACTAGTACTTCACAAGCACTTATCAAGTTCTCATGGTATTCCAGTAACTCCTACTGGAAGCAGACAGACATCTACTCGTCATGTCCCACATATGAGTTATCAGGATGAGCACATCATATTGTCATGTCCTACATACAAGATGATGAATGCATTTTATTCTTGCCATGTCACACATGCAAGATAACGGGATGATTACATACATGATAGATCCATATCTATTATTAGTGTTCCCATTCTTCATAAGAATTGGACACTTGGCCTTGGGATACTAACTCCATGTAACATGGATAAGTTTTCTCCCACTGAATCTGTGCATACTGAACACTTCAGTACAGATTGCCAATGTATGCTTTCTCTTTTCAGGTCAAGAGGTTTTCGAGAACTATTTCTCTAGATCTCTATTCCTATCACATAGGAAACATCTCTATCTTCCTTAAAGATAATTTTTCACTTTTGGATTTCCAATTTAGAACATTTCCATTTCACATCAATATGTGGAATGTGAATACGCTCCCACTAAATCACAGATCCCTTCTTTATCTTTGACATATCAGTCAAACCCTTTGACTATATCATCAAAGTAAAGATCCAATTTTGAGTTGCTTGTACTCAATCAATCACATTGATTAGTCCATTGTAACTTATAGACTTCATTTGCATTAGTGGATTCATAAACCTTATAGGCTGTGTCACGTACACATCCTTGTTTTATTCCTCATAGGAATGTGGTTTTTGTATCCATATGCCAAAAGTCTCAGTCATTAAGTTGCAATCAACAAGCATCATCCTTCTTAAAATGTCATCCATGTGTCTTAACACTTAAGACTCATTTGCACTTATGGATATGATCCAGTGAGTGCTACCATCAAGGTCATACCTTATGGTTCACATGGATGTCATTTAGGATGTAATGGTCATTAACAATAACTCAAGATTCGGTTCCTCTTATTCATCTAGATAGTTGACTCATCACATGAACAACTAATCACACAGATAATTGAGGTGTATCTGTTAAATATATAAGAACTCACAACCCTTGTGATTCTTAATTTCTTTTATTAGTGTGGGGTATTCATTTATTAAGAAGAATTCAGTTATTTGATAATCATTCTCTAACTCCTTAGAGTATGATTCCTTCTTGATTCAGACATCACCATGCCTTAATCATGAGTACACTATGATACACTATCATAATCACTCATAAGGATCTCAAACTTTTGGTCCAAGTATCTCATTCATTGATCTCATCAATAACTAATACTTTACCAAATTTGTACTTCATTTATGATAATCTTGAACACTTCAAGATATTCATATTGGTATTTCTCTAAACACCATTTGAAGTATTAGCATTTGTTCCAATAGGTATGTAAATACATCACATGTATTATACCTAATAGGATAATCACTCTTCCACTACATTAGTGAAGATTGATTAATCATGTCCAAGATATTCATGTCTCTTACTGGTTCTCTAACCAAAAGAGTCTATCTTTATCCATCACATGGAAAATAGAAATGAAATTCTCATGATCAATGCTAATTATATTGTTTGAGTTATCTATAACTTTAGGTATCGTCTTATCTTATGCATATCAAATATCATAAGATAAATAAGGCATTGCCACAAAGATCACATCTTTATAAATTGAAACATCTCTTTATTAATTGCCATCATTGTCATACAATATGCAAAAATAAAGTGTTTCTATCTATTAGAAAATATGAAATAGCAGTTCAGAACTGTATTACATGCCTTATTGGCTGAAAATAAACTAAAGTATTCCTATCTATAAAGGCAACACTTGCCCCAAGTAAGAATGCTTTACACTTTACATCTTGATATCATATATCTCAGAAGTGTTACAAGTTTACTTTCATGACACCTTTAAGTAGAAGCTTCAGTCGCCTCCTTCTTCTTTTTTTCTTCCAAGTAGAGAGGACAATTCCTTTTCCAATGTCCTGGCTTTTGACAATGGTGGCAATTTCCTTTCTTGGTCACGCCTCCCTTGGCCTTGAGAGCTGAAGATGGCTTGGACTCCTGGCTAGCTTCAGAACCTTTCTTAGCTTTTCCCTTGCCCTTGCGCTTGGACTTGCCCTTCTTGCTCGTGATCACCATCACGGACTTAGGTTTGTCCTTCTTCATCTGTAACTCGGCTGTCCTCAACATGCCCAACAACTCTGACAGTGCCCTATCAAAGTTGTTCATGTTGTAGTTCATCACAAACTGACTGTAAGATTCTGGCAACGATTGCAGTATCACGTCAGTAGCCAACTCTTGGCTCAGTGGAAATCCCAGTCTCTGCAGGTTCTCCACATACCCAATCATCTTGAGTGTGTGAGGACCAACTGGATCTCCTTCTGTCGTGACGCACTTGAACAGTGCCCTAGAAACATTGTACCTCTCTTGCCGTGCCTGATCTTCATACATGTTCCTGATATGCTGAATCATCTCTATGACACCCATGTTCTCATGTTGCCTCTGCAACTCATGGTTCATTGAACATAGCATCAAGCACTTTGCATCAATGGCATCATCAGAATGCTTCTTGTAAGCATCCCTTTCTGCCTTTGGTGCATTTGGAGCGGGTTCCTCTGGAATTGGAGTATCCAGGACATAGAGCTTACGCTCTTGAGTGAGAACAATTCTCAATGTCTGATACCAGTCGTGGAAGTTCATCCCATTTAGCTTGTCCTTGTCAAGGACCGATCGCAAAGAAAAGTTGTTGTTGTTTGTTTACATTTGAACTACAAAAGGAAAATATGCAATTTTAGTCCAAAACTCATTTTTGACTTATTTGATTGATTTGAAAATTTGACGATATAATTAGGCCTTTAATTAATTATCGCTCCCACTATTTTACTTCAAATTGATAGCCCTCACCATCAATTCGGAATATTGTAGCGTACAACCTTCTAGTGGGCAAGATCCTGAAATCCTCTAAGTCATGGACCAGCTAGGGCTGTCACCTACAACATAGATCTCTCAGGTAGGCAACTTTTGCCAATTGCATCATATGCAACTCTTGGTAAGATGTCATCTACAACTCCTTGCAACGAACATCTCTATGCCTCAAGGCGCTAGATCCTATCTAGGTCACCTTGTTAAGTCCGACCCAAAGCAAACACGATGAACATGCACCCTGCTAGGGCAGACCCACACATTCATCCTTCACGCTTCCACGAGATAGACGGTGCACCACGCTAGGGCGTGCCCACACTTGGTCGATCAAGCTTTTCACGTGTGTCGCATTTGGAAGGCATCTAAAACTTAATATTTTAATGAGGGATTTGGTTTTTATATACATATACATATCCAATCACCACAATACATAGTACGTATCATATACATGCTATATCCCACAGAAAACATGCACAAACGATAAAAAGCGATGATTATGGCCATCCTAATGTGATTCCTCGAGCCAAGAGGAATCACGGTCATCTAGGTCAACATCACATGCAACCTGTACAAGATGAACTCTGTGCTTTGCCATCCGAGTTGATCAACTCATCACATGAATGATCTGTACTCTCTAGCCGGTCGTCTGGGTGCCACCAACCGATCGGTTGACTCCTTCAACCGATTGGCTCGTCTGGTCGTCGTGCATCTCGTCATGTCCGCCACCCGCTCGTCTCGCTCCTCGAACCGGTCGTCAACCGATCGGTTCACTACTTGAACTGACCGTCTGAGAAGTCGTCTTGATGTCCTCCGGTCTTTGACATAACAGGAAATAAGATCCTATTCTATTTATTACATTTGCTTTAAAAAGGGAAACCCCGAGTTACATTCGGGGGGAGCAAAGGTAGGAAAGAATCTCGAATTATTTCGAGTTACATCAGGAATAAGAGAGGGAAGATCGGTGCGCAGACCGAGATGCAAGCAACCACACACAACCAATCACAGATAGGGGTTTATAGGCCATAATCACGCTACATACATCCACCACAAAACTCGTTTAAGGGCGACGCGTATTGAGTGCATTACTAATACATATCATATATGTAATTAGGGATTTGTGGATTTAAGATTGGACATGCATAAAGCCGATATTATTCGCATCGTATGCAATAAATAAAGGTGACAAACCAAAATCGATCATATCGATATTCCTAAAACATAGAACAGTTGACGTGGCTCTGATACCACTGTTGGGTTTTAGGGGAGACAGAGAAGGCAGTGGAAACAAAAAAAAAATTTCTCCCCCAACCAATACCGAGGAAACGCGTCAACGTCTATATAATAGGAAAGGATGGTTTGCGGAATCATACCTTGTCCCGAGGCTTGCTCGGCGACAATACCTCGCGCAATGCGCGGTCTTCAACTCCGGACTTCGACGGTGTCTGTGCAGCTCTTGGTCGCACCGGGACTCACAACTCCTACTCGAACCGGACTGTCGGATGACAGTTGTCCTCCAAAGCGGCAGTGTCCTCCCGCCTCCGTAGTAGTCCACACGGACCACCTGGAACTCCACACTCCTTGTCCCACAAGGAAGTGGAAGGAGTCGCACCCTCCTGTAGACGTACTAGTCGCCTACACGCTCTCCTGCCTCCTGTTGCAACTGTAGTTGTCCTTCCCTTGCTGCACCTCCCTTTTGCGGGAAGCACTTGCTCGGGCTCTCTCACGGTTACCAAAACCAAAGAGAACGACAACTCACAGAGCAACTGGTTGCACTGAGCTGTACTGTGAGAAGCCCCCAAGTACCCCTATATATATAGGAGAGTCATGGGACAGGGTTCTCCATCCCGGGCAATGCGGGACTAAAAGCAGGAGTAGAAGGGTTCGGGATTTTCCACAAAAATCAACCATCTCGCAACCTGAACTGATCGGTTCATTGCTGAACCGGTCGGTTCAGCCACTGAACCGGTCGGTTGGACATGAGCCGACCGTTTGGGGCACTCCAACCGATCGGTTGGTGCCCTGAACCGATCGGTTCATGGTCCTAATCCGGCTCAAATTGACTTTCCTTGTTTCTTTCCCAATTGGCATCGAAATACCAATACTATTTCCAATCAAATTGGAAATCCTATTTCCAATCAAATTAGAAATCGAAACGAAAGGAAAATTCGCACCAATCCTACTTTCCCAAGTTGCTCAATTGCACCAGTTGAACCGATCGGTTCAACACTTGAACCGGTCGTTTCACTTTGTGCATGAGCCGATCGACTCAACACTTGGGCCGACCGGTTCAGCAACCTCAGCCGACCGGTTCATCACATGAACCGACCGGTTGGGAGTGCAGGTTGTGCAGAATCAGTCAAATGCGATTTCAATCAATCTGATACTCCAATCAATGCGTCCAACACCTTGAACCATATGATATTGAGCCATCGACTGATTGAGTGTTTAATTGAACTACTAAACTCCTTTAGTAATCAATCTAAACATTGCTTGTGGAAAAACTCCTCTTCCAGGTTAAATCCTATGTGTGTGACCCTGCAGGTCCATTTCACATTGGCAGTGAAAGTCCATAACACTTATGACTTCACAAGCAAAGAGCGGTGCCTAGTCACACATCAGTGCTACCCAAGTGAAAGTAGAAAGTTGGAGAACAACTTTCATCCTACAAACCGTGAATGGTGTTACAGCGAGTGTATAATTCCTTTGTCACTAATATCCCGAATGAACTCGAGGCATGGATCCGTCATCCTGTCAACGTTCATTCACTTTCTTGATCTCAGAGTAGACTGGAAGAGATATGTATGACATCAGTATCACATACTGATTCACACATGCGTGCACGCCTTTCTCAATCCTACTCATCAAGTGGCCATGGATATCAAACTCCCTCAGGAGGGACAAATCCCATATCTATCACTCGCCCCTCAAAAGCCCCATGTGTCAAAGCCACCCAATCATCACCTTTATAACAACCCATGTTTCAAGACTGCGTTTGATGATGTCAAATGTGACCAACGACATGTGTTGAGTGCAGTGATTTCAGGTCTAAGAATCACACTCACCACCATCACTGTGAGTACTGACTGTGACTACTATCTCATGGTTCCATGTGTCAAACTCACGGTGGGTCTGTCTGATACCTTGTTCTATAACAAGTACCTATGTGTTTGGTTTGATATCTCTATATCATGACTAATGAGATTCTGTCATCAACCAACACCACAATCTAGTCTTGTGTGTCATAGTTGTCTATCTACCTTCCACTATGACATCCGACTACGGACATAACAAGAATGTACAAACTCTTAGCATCCGTATGATCTCATCATTCAGGTCCTCAACCTGAAAGCATACGTCATTGAGTACTGTCATTCTTTAGACATTCAATTTGTTCTATCACTATCTCATATGATTGAACCAGAATGAATTGGAAGCTTGCCTTTGATGTTTATCAAATCAATATTAATGTATCCCATCAATCATCACATGATTGGCTCTCAGGGCATACATACCAACACTAGTCTGCTTGGCCGACAGGAGCTGAGTGTTGGGTGATAGGGATGGTGTCCTGCCTGATACCACTTCTGGTGAGGGTGGTGAGTACTTTTAGTGAGGGTCCCATCCCTTATGGAAAACTGATATGTTGTTCTTGCATCACGATTAGTTTTGATGGTAACCCTAGTTGTGCACGATATAGTAGACCACATCTATGCATCTTAATAAAACATCTCATATGTATATGATCATCTTGATATTATGTATAATGCTGAGATTATGATAAGCATGTAAGATTCCTTGCATGGTGTTATGATCGCAGGTTGAGGCATGAATGATATTATATATAATCAATCAATGCTTCCCTATATCAATACTATGATCTTGCTGTTAATCCATGATGATTGTACTAACCCTATAGGTGATGCATAGCCAGGAAAAGGGCTATGAGGTATATTTAGTATATGATGAGTAACATTTCTTTAATAGTTACCCTTGATAATGAGATAACATATATGATGTGTTCGGTTAAATTACTAGGGATTCCCATCCCATGTTGATGATGTAAGCCTTGAGAGGCATTGGCAATATGTGATGAGGGATTGTGATCCCATGGCAATGTGGTGATCCTTGAGATGGATCTAGATGATTGGCAAGAGGCCAAGTGGTAACATGTAATGTTGGATCCTTGTGATGGATCAGGATGATGTTGATTACAATAAAAAAAACATATTGTGTCTCATGTTGTTTATTCTTGTTATAGCTTGCATGTTATATAACTTGGTTGAATCTTGCAATTCACTTAAAATATACTAACTAATCATAGTGTAACATATCATGTAGTTTGCCCTGGCCATAGATCCTTCATCGTCAGTAGCTGGTGATGGTGAAATAGGTTCTCGTGCGGGTTAACCTGGAAGTGCATATTGTTGAATATGTGTGGTTTCTCTTAGCCTTAAATAGAGAGGGAATCGAGTGCAGCTACGGTTGCAGACACAGATATATATATATAGAGCATGGTGAACAGGCCCATGGCTCAGAATATGTGATATGGGAGCATGAATGCGTTCATGGCTCATAGCACGGTGAACAGGCATGTGGCTCATTGTTTACTAGCGTCGTGACCTGTACCAAGGCGGGCTAGGCAGAGGGTAGCCTATGGAGCTGACCCTATGGCTGAGGCCACTTAAGCAAGAGACTGCGGTCCTGCTTTGGTTGTCGTGCACTGACCACAAGGTGGAGAGGTCGTGGAGTCCGGCTCTTCCATTGACCTTGTATGGCACCGGCATGGGTTTCGCAACCGAAGGTTGGATTTGAGCGGTACGGCTCACTTCCTTGGGGCATAATAATATGTAATCCAGCCGTATAGTATTTACTGCTTAAGGAAAAACACGAAACATTGGTTGAGGCCTTGCTTGTGTAGTTAATCTTTTTATATCCTGCAATTGCTTATATGTTCCTCATGATATGTGGTAAGACCTCATAAATATTATCTTGTTAATCATGTTCCATAAAGAAATACTTGGGTATATACCTTCCGTACTTCTGGTAAGCCTGATAGTATGAACAGCTATACTTTATAACTGCTCTTGTTATACCTTCATCAGTTACCTGCTATTGTTGCTTTAGTCTTCCTTAGGTTTTGTAGTTTCGGGGGGGAGTTATGTTTCTCGATGGGACTGTGTGTCTCACCCCACTGGTTTATAACATTTTTAGGTGGTCGAGCTAGACGTGGTGGTGGTCGTGGAGTTGCGTCCGAGCAGCAAGACGAGCAGTAGAAGGCAAGTGATGGACATGTTGCTGTTTTGGTTGTTTTGTAGTAGAGTCTAGAGTCATCCCTGTACTCTCAGGTCTTTGGGAGCGTTTGACGTTGTTTCACGATGTATAGTTGTTGATCCTGTATATATCCTGTTGTTGGCCGGATGTGGGCCTTTATGTACATATAAATAGGTGATGAACTCATGTGATGACAAGACAGCTGTTACTCTAAGTTTTGGACACGTATCAAGGCTTGTAAATGTTTGTATAATATGTTTCTTTGCAGGATGAGGACTTAAATGTAATAGTTTTCTCAGTTTATCAGCTTTCCGCAATCGGTTTTAATTAACCCGTGTTTTTGGTGATCTGTGGTTGTGGTGATTTCCGCACGTTTTAGCGTAACACCTCGCTGTCTGTGTGATAGTGGGATGTGTTGCCACATCGTCAGTCAAACACACTAGGTATCTTTTGAATCAAAAATCAAAACCGGCATCATTAGCTAGTTAGTTGGAAAACCACATTTATCACCAATACTTCGTTGGACCCTCACTTGCACAAACACCAACATTGTCAGTTAATGAAAAACCTTGGTTAGTTGGCCATTGATCCACTGGGGATTCATTGGTCATGAAGGGGCAAGTGGTCATCGAGAAACCATCAGGCAATGGGAGCATAGCTCTACCACCTCACTAAGATTATATAAACTCCATAAAAGTGAGGTTCAAAAACATACAAAAGAGAATTAAACTGTAAAATTCTTAAGAGCAACATGAATAAACTCAAGAAAATATTAAGATTATATTTACACCTCAGAAGTGGGTGATTTGCACAAATGTCCAAAACACATTTAATTTTGTATGTCTAGAGAAAACAATGTGTGCTTAAATTCAAATTTTAGACATTGTTTCATCATTTAGTGTGATATCGCAATATTGAGTACATTTATAATTAAGCATTTACTTTCTCTAATTAAGACAAACAAACTATATTTATGAAAGAAGCAGTGTTAGGGGCCTTACATGGATAACTGACAGAGGGAGAGGCTTTGGTAGATTGTAGGTTCGTTGTGAACCCCAGGACTACAAGAAGGCCCAAGGTAGATCAAAGTTGAAGCGTAGAGTTTACTACCATTGTATAAAGCCAAGTCATTTAAAAAAGGACTACAAAATTTGGAAAAGAAACATGGGTATGAAGTCAAAGACAAGACGGGTGACAACAAGAACACTAGATCAGCAATTTCTTATAATGATGATGATGATGTGGTCTGGACAGTCCAAGAGAAGTGCTCACATGTTGATGATGATGATGATGATGATGATGATGATGATGATGATGATGATGATGATGATGATGATGATGATGATGATGATGATGATGATGATGATGATGATGATGATGATGATGATGATGATGATGATGATGATGATGATGATGATGATGATGATGATGATGATGATGATGATGATGATGATGATGATGATGATGATGATGATGATGATGATGATGATGATGATGATGATGATGATGATGATGATGATGATTTTGAGTGGAAATCAATATTGTAACTGCTTATCGAGGGTCACTAAGTAAGGATTTCTTCACCTCATATTAGAAATGAAACTTTGAGAGGGTGAATATGGGAAATTCTAGCTTCTCTAGAATCATAGGGATTTCAGATATTTGTGTTTGCAATAGTTTAAGATGAGCTTCACACTCAAGGATAACTTTCATGTATCATATTTGTGGCTGGTTTTGATATATGGTTGTTTCTTTTATAGAGAGGTCGCCATCTAAATTTAGTGGTGGTAGATGTAAGATTACAAAGGGGTCTTTGGTTATTGTATGAGGTAAGTTGTGTTGCACATTGTACTAGAACCAACTTAAAGTGTTCAAAGGTGGTGGTAGATGCATACATGACTAGGACACATGACTGATAAATTCATGCAACTTCTATTAAGGTACATATTGATTCCTTGTGGCAAGGATACCAATATTATCTCATGTGATTCATGTCAGAATAGAAATTATTAGTGAGTTTTTTTCATGACAAGATCAAAGGTGAAGTCACAATTTCTATAGTTACAAATTCTTCTGATATATATATGTATGTATATATATATGTATATATATATATAAAAGAAGTTGGAAACAAAGATTCAAGATTAGTACAAGTTGACATATGGCATTGTATGCCTCAACTAATAGCATGCTTGTAACGTCCCCGAATTTTCTAAAACTTAATCTGATGTGTGACGTCCAAATTGAAGCCTCACCTCAGTGAGAATCCCAATTTAAACACCACACACTAGACTAGGAAGAAGAAAATTAGAGGAAGTCAAAAGGAAACAATCAGTAGCCCATGCACATGAACAATAATAAAACCATACAACACATGTTCACAATTCAACATATAATACAAGATGAATTGTTACAACATTTGATATTACATACTGAAAGGTAAACTTCTACATATACATGTGCTACCACTAAAGTACAGGATCTTAAGACAACATGTCCACCTCTACATCAGCTCGCCACACAACTCACAACTATCATGCTCTTCAAGATCATATGTCTACAACCTAAACAAAAGATTACATGTTGTACATGTCAGCACAATATTCAAGAATATTGTACTGAGTATGCCTACGTGTCTTTTAAATACCTCTCATCATATCTTGGCAATAAGTTAAATTAATACTTCACAGTTATAAAGAAATATAAGAAAGATCATATACTTGCACAAAGATGTTCATTGACAAAAGAGAACATATATTTTAAGTACAGTTTCCAGTATATCATCCATGAATTTAATACCTAAGAGCTGAATTCATTAAGGCCTTTATGATCTACTACCAAAGAGTTGGATCATTTCCAAGTACTTTACAACCAAAGAGTTGAAGTAATTATTTTCCAGCACTTTAGTTATATCCATTTTAGGGTTTAGCTTACTCATTAGGATATTTCCATTATCATTGCATTCTTGTCTTGGACTTAGATTACTGATGTGATTTTCTATATTATGGTTCATTATCTGAACATTAGGTTCCATATCCTTTATGTGCACATATTAACCTTATTTTATAGACATTATTTAAATTAGGGTTACAACCCAAGTATTAAGGGTCATCTTCATGTAACATGGATTATGTGCATTTAATTGATCTCAGATATACACATTATCTTTTAGTTACTGATATGATGGTGTTCCATGAATTTCATCATTTATTGAGCGTATATGTATTTATTGCATTTTATTTAGGGCTATTAGCCCTAGATAGACATATGGGGAAAATTACATGATTTCATTCATCAACATCATAATATTTGACCTCAAGTGGATTATGCATACCATTAATGAGTTATTGGAACATTCTCATAATTTTAGGCCATCATTTGGTATTTCTTATCCATAAAATAAACATTGTACATATTACATGATATCACTAATCTTTAAGAAACAAAAGATCGATATAGAGGTTTCGTGTTGTTCTACTAATGTTTCTAAGAATTTTTGGTATATTATTTGTAATTTTCTGATAAGTAGACTATTTTCTATGAATTATGTAAGCTCTAGGAATTTTTTGAGAAAATTAACCTTTTAGGCCAATGAAAAGGCGCCACATGGCTTCAGGGTTGGCGCACCTCCTTACTTGCTGGTGGAGGCAGTCGTTTCAAGGGCGTCTAGACCCGATTTTCTCATGCTTTCTTTCTCGTTCTCTGGTCCAGGCAAAATTGACTTGGAACTGAACCATCTGTTCCCGTTCTCTCGAGTTCGACACTGCCTGTGTGAGACTCACTGCTCCAAAGCACGTCTGCTTTCACGGAATGGTAGGAAACCACCACATGGTCAGGTTCTGGAAAAGAAGACCCTCCCTTCCTCATCATAGATGTGAGTCCTTCTGTTTGGATGACCGGTTCCTAGCTTGGACATGACCTGGAGTGCCTACTTCCTTTCTCTGTCTCCCCTCACGTGAACATGATTCACACCTGAGACAGACCTAGGCGTAAAATGTCGTTGCCTCCGTAAGTGTCTGCCCCTGCATGGCTCCATCTTGTGGCTCGAGGAACTCACCATCGATGTCATATCCTTTCTCCAGATCACAGAGATGCCACAATATTCCCCAACTGCAGCATTTTCCTACGTGAGTGGGCTTCTTTTTGCCCAAGCTGCCACTGTGGGAAGATCATGGCCGATGATCGGCGATGATGTCCTCCTCCTCCTCGACTGATACGCCTCTAAAGGTTGCACCAAGTCCATTTAGATCTCCTCTGAAACAATCATCTACTGCTAGATCCATGGATGCAATCGATCATCCTTCTCCATATATCAGTATGTTCTTCTTCCTTACTCTCGTTCCCCACTATGCTACAATGGAAAGACCAAGGTATTGGGGGATGTCTCATTCTCTCTCTATGGTGTTGTATATGATTTGAGAGAGGTTCTATGTAGGTCTATCCAAGTCAAAGAGAACCGTCCACCACTCTCTTCCTCAGGCCACGACCAAGATGTGGGGGAAAATGGACGTTGGTATCGTTCCTCACGGTAACGTCTACAAGAAGATGAGTTTCAGATCTATCAACTAACTCATCTACGGCTGAGATGAAGAACAGATAACCTTGGATCTGTGGCACTTGATTTCCTCACGTCTGAGTCACTCAATGTCTAGAGAAGGGCTTCACATCCCACTCAAACCAACTGGTTGTGTGACATCAAAATCTTAGCCTGAATTAATACATCCAAAACTATACTCCTCGACTAATATATATCCTATATTTCCTCAATCTTCAACATATACATATAGTGCAAAAGGAACCTCATATGAACATGAAACTTCAGACAAAGATTCATAATGTCCTAAAGCACCTTCTTGCCAATTTTGAGGCATAAGATTCAATGCTAGGTCCTTCAATTAGTTTCTCCAAAGTGGAACATATCTAGGTATATGAACCATGATATCAACATAAACGTAGATTAAAGTCATTCAAATTCTCAAATCCATGTCTCACTTATTCAATTGGATATCCAGGACTCTAAAAGTTCCTTCCATCACATCCTTCACACCTTAAAGGAAATTTTGTCCTTGTAATTAAGTGAAAATCCAGTCTTTCAAATCATACACATCTTAAAAGAAATTATGTCCTCAAAATTAAGACATACTCTTACTTCAAGTAAAAAAATCAAAAGGTCTTCATCCATATGCAGGAAACCACTGTAGGTGCAACTCATCCAAAAAAAGCCCCATAGTCATATTCAAACCACTATTAGGAGGTTTTAAAACATCTAGAGTGAAACACCCCTTCATAAGAGATTGCAGAACAACTTACAAATTCTAGTCATCTCATGACTTATCTCACATGTTAGGCTTGCATCCTTATCTTTAACCATGCATTAGGGTTCTCACACCATATTACCATGTTCTAAAGGAGTTAACCAAAGTTAGCCCATTGTATCAAGGTGTCATCAACAATTTTTAAGCTAACTGTAAGAACATGGTCAACATTAACATATGCCTTTTAGGAGGGAGTTAACTATAGTTAACCCACTTTATCCATCTAGATCATATCAAGGATACCATTAACGTTATATTGTGCAAATTGTAAAACTATATTTTTCATCATTATTAAGCACTAAGATTAACACCTCATGTAACATGTTTCATTCATATGATCTTATTTCATTATTCATAATAAATTGCAACATTTACTAATGATTTCATATTAAGATTAACCAACAATATCACATTATCACCATTATTCATGTATATGGTTAATCATTTATGCACTGAGATTTATTAAACCATCTCTAGGTATTTCATAATTTCATGTATATATATCATGTCTCGAGATTAGATCACATCCTTACATATGTTATATCATGGTAGTGCTTAACAAACTTATACAAGTAGCTCGTCAAACATATATCAAAACTTTCTTTAATCCAATTAAGGTACTCCAGACCCATATCATGAGGGTACCGCCAAGCTCAGTCTCTTTGAGCTAACTCAACTCTATGAGTATCTCATATGCATCTACTTTATCTTTCCTCCCTTAGTCTAGGGTTCTCGGATTACATCATTGGCACCAGTGATTATCTTTACAAGCTCTAGCTACATAAACACAAAACAAAGCATGATATGACATTATCATCATAGATATCTAACCATGACGTACTATATATCATCTCTCTCTTACAAGTACACCACTAGAGTCCTAGCAGGAACCACCAACTTGAGCATGAGGCTTCACAGAAACTAAAACATAGTTACCTCCTCCAGTGTCTTGAGACTCTCTCGCCCTCACCCAGATGGTAGGTTGTTATATTTCCTTATTCACATATGAAGATATAACCAGCCTTTCCATGACTCTAGGTTTTGGTCCTCCCAAGGACATATAGGGTTCAAGAAAGCTTTATAAGTCATGCATAAAGAAACTCAACTCAATCACTTAGGAGTAATCTAGCTTATGACATATCATATCACATATTTCTCGCCGTTCTCATATCTTGGAGATTAGGTTTTCTGACCTTCTCCCTGTGGGTCTTACTCTCTCTGGAGTTAACCCTATAACTGGTCCCAACACTAGATGTCCTCCTTTATAAAAGAGATTGAGGCTCATATTGAGTCACAACCTTATCTTAGCTTATCTTATCTCATCTTACAAGAACATACATACTTTCATCACCAAAACCTATCTCAAATCCTCAAAATTGAAACTTAAGTCCTAAAAGACAAACATATATCAACATAATCTATCTTATATCATTTCTATACATCTTAGATCGTCATCTAATCTTATTCCATCTATCATATATTCCAACAAGTCTCTAGACATCTAATCTAGAACTACTCTCTCTTCTAGGCTGATGTCACTCACTTTCACTTAGGTTGAATGACAACCTCCTACTCGTACATGTGTGGGGACACATTTTTGTAATACATATTTATAATAATATATTATATAGTTTTTCTCTGATAAAACATGTGTCAGAGAAGACTATCAAGGGTCAATGCAATTGGAATC
This sequence comes from Alisma plantago-aquatica, assembly GCA_963693085.1. Lineage (NCBI taxonomy): Eukaryota > Viridiplantae > Streptophyta > Magnoliopsida > Alismatales > Alismataceae > Alisma > Alisma plantago-aquatica. The sequence goes on from OY856409.1 coordinate 845,236,792, forward strand.
AAAAACCAAATCAACAAAATGAGTGTCCCACACATGGTAGAGAGTACAGTACCACAAAAACTAGTGAATAGGGTGGAACATGGTGTAGACTAATGTATCTACTCTAGACAATGAGAGCCATATGTCTAGTGTTTCTCTTCCCTTGATGTACGTCATTTCCAAATAATGCAATGTCCCATACCATTGCACTATAAGGAAAGTATGACATCTAAGGACTTGCTATACAACAAGCACTAGTCTAGACCTAGTTCTCAGACATCAAGGTGCTAACCTAGAGGCTAGGTCAGATCTAGTCTCTAAAAGATAATTAATCTAACCCTAAAGATTATTAAGTTCAAGGTTTTCTTTAGTTTGAGTCGCATAATGAGCAAATGCCAGGATTTGCTATTATTCATTCTCTGATACCACCTGTGATGTCCCCAGATTTTCTAAAACTTAATCTGATATGTGACGTCCAAATTGAAACCTCACCTCAGCGAGAATCCCAATTTAAGCACCACACACTAGGCTAAGAAGAAGAAAATCAGAGGAAATTTGAAGGAAACAATCAGTAGCACATGTACTTGAATAATAATAAAACCATACAACACATGTTCACCATTCAACAGATAATTACAACATGAATTGTTACAACATTTGATATTACATATTGAAAGGTAAACTTCTACATATACATGCACTACCACTAAACTACATGATTTTAAGACAATAGGTCCACTTGTACATTAGCTCGCCACACAACTCACAACTATCATGCTCTTCAAGATCATATGTCCACAACCTAAACAAAAGATTACATGTGGTACATGTCAGCACAATATTCAAGAATATTATACTGAGTACACCAACATGTTCCCCTCATCATATCTTGGTAATAAGATAAAATTAATACTTTGCAGTTATAAAGAAGTATAAGAAAGATCATATACTTGCACAAAGATATTCATTAACAAAAGGGAACACATACATTTTCCATTATATCATCCATGCATTTACAACCTGAGAGTTGAATGCATTAAGTCCTTTATGATCTACTACCAAAGAGTTGGATCATTTCCAAGTACTTTACTACTAAAGTGTTGAAGTACTTATATTCCAGCACTTTACTACCAAAGAGTTGAAGTACTTATTTTCTAGCACTTTACTACCAAAGAGTTGAAGTGTTGGGATATACTAGAATAGATATATTATGTTTCATGTGTTCATAGTAATAAGTATGAAAATTCAAGCAACATATCATACAAGAACAATCATTTCATCCAATATCATATGCCAAGTATTTTACTACACATATACCACAAGCATATTGTATAATAAGCCATTTAAGAGATAATGGTGTACCTTAGATCAAGAGAGGCAAACCTAATCACATTCTTGATGTCATATATATCCTCATGTCAACTATATCTTGGTCAAACCCCTGGTTAAGACAAGATCACATATCACCATCAGGTTCTCATCATCTTAACCTTAGTTATATCCATTTTATAGTTTACCTTATCTCATTAGGATATTCCCATTATCACTTGCATTCTTGTCTTGGAATTAGATTACGGATGTGATTTTCTAAATTATGGTTAATTATTTGAACATTAGGTTCCATATCCTTTTTGTGCACACATTAACCCTAATTTGTATACATTATTAAAATTAGGGTTACAACCCATTTATTTAGGGTCATATTCATGTAACATGGATTTTGTGCATTTAATTGATCCCAAATTTACACATTATTTTGTAGTTACTGATATGATGGTATTTTGTGAATTTCATCATTTATTGAGCATATATGTATTTATTGCATTTTATTTAGGGATATTAGCCCTAGATAGACATATGGAGAAAATTACATGATTTTTTACATCAACATCATAATATTTGATGATGCCAAGTGGATTATACATACCATTTAGGAGTTATCGGGACATTCTCATAATTTTAGGCCATCGCTTGGTATTTATTATCCATAAAATAAACATTATACATATTTCATCATATCACAAATATTTAAGAATCAAAGACTGATATAAAGGTGTCATGTTGTTCTACTAATTTTTTGAGCATTTTGATATATTATTTGTAATTTTTTGATAAGTGGATTATTTTTTGTGAATTATGTAAGATCTAGGAATTTTCTGAGAAAATTAACCTTTTAGGCCAATTGAAGGGCACCACGTGGCTTCAGGGTTGGCGCACCTCCTTGCTTGCTAGTACAGTCGGCCGATTCAAGGGCGTCTGGACCTGGTTTTCTCATCCTTTCTTTCTCATTCTCCGGTCCATGGGAAATTGACTTGGAACCGAACCGTCTGCTCCCGTTCTCTCCAGTTTGAAATGTTGTATGTGTGAGACTCACTACTCCAATGCACGTCTGCTTTTTTGGAAGGGTAGGGAACCTTCATACGGTCAGGTTCTGGCATAAAAGACCCTCCCCTCCTCACCATGGATGTGAGTCCTGTGTTGGATGACCGATTCCTAGCTTGGACTAGACTTGGAGCACCCACTTCCTTTCTTCGTCTCCCCTCGCGTGAACATGATTCATGCTTGAGATAGATGTGGACATAAAACATAGCCGCCCTGCATGGCTCCACCTTGTAGCTTGAGGAACTCATCATCGATATCATCTCCTTTCTTCGAATTACAGAGATGCCATAAAATCCCCCAACCGCAGCATTCGCCTGCGTGCGTGGGATTCTTTCCACCCAAGCCGCCACTGTGGGAAGATCATGGTACACGATCGGCCATGATATACTCCTCCTCATCGACTGATAATGCATGTGAAGGCTACACCAAGTCCATTCAGATCTCCTCAGAAACAATCATCTACTACTAGAAGTCATGGATGCAACTGATCATCCTTCTCCATGTATCAGTCTGTTCTTCTTCCTTACTCTCATTCCCCACTACTTCTACAATGGAAAGACCAAGGTATTGGGGGAGGTCTCTTTCTCTCTCTATGGTGATGTATATGCTCTGAGAGAGGTTCTATGTACATCTATCCAAGTCAAAGAGAACTGTCCACCACTCACTTCCTCAGGCCATGACCAGGACGTGGGGAAAAATGAGAGTTGGTATCGTTGCTCACGATAACATCTACATGAAGACGAGCCTCACATCTATCTACTAACTCATCTGCAGTTGAGATGAAGAATATATAGCCATGGATCTTTGGCACTTGAGTTCCTCATGTCTAAGTCACTCAATGGCTAGAGAAGGGCTTCACATCCCACTCAAACCAATTGGTTGTGTGACATCAAACTCTTGGCTTGGATTAATACATCCAAAACTATACTCCTCAAATAAGATATATCATATAATTCCTAAATATTCAACATATACATAAAATGCATTAGGAATCTCATATGAACATGAAACTTCAGACATAGATTCATAATGTCCTAAAGCACCTTCTTGCCAATTTTGAGATGCAATCTATAATGTTTGGTCCTTCAATTAGTTTCTCCAAAGTGGCACATATCTAGGTATATGAACCATGATATCAACATAAATTTAGACTTAAAAGTCATTCAAATTCTTAATTCCATGTTTCACTTATTTAATTGGATATCTAGGAACCTAAAAGTTCACTCCATCACATCCTTCACACCTTAAAGGAAATTTCATCCTCGAAAATATGCAAAAATCTAGTCTTCCACAATGCTCCTTAGCTATCTGGGAGCAACAGACCTCAGATGGCGGCCTCTCGTCAATGAGAACTTTCAAGATCATGGGGGTATCGGTTAAAACATAGATCACAAACTTCTTGTTGAAATGATTGTTTCATGTTGCATCCTTTACTTACTAGTTTTGTTACTTGGCCTCTAAGTAATGGGTCAGGCCCATATTGTATATATACTCTCTTCCTGTATAATGTAATTAGTAGTGAGCATACTAAGAAGAGGAAAACCCTTGTTCTATAATTTTGAATTAAAATGAAATCCCTTTCCCTCCCACCTCTTTCACACAACTCCTCTCTCTGCCTCTCTCGATCCCTTTCCAATTTCATCTTAGGGTTTCATCTACGCAACCTAATTTGGTATCAGAGCACCTTCTTCCGCCATCAATCATGCCATCCTCCTCAAACATGGGATCCTCTTCAATAGAAGGAGCATCCAAGTATTCGTATCCAACCGACATCAAAGTCTCAAACTTCATCTATCTGAAGTTGAACAGTTCCAACTATCTATACTGGGAAGTGCAGGTTCAACCATTGATCGAGAGAAACTCGCTCAAGTCCTTCATCAATAGGACCAAGAAAACACCAGATAATATCATTGTAGATGAAGAAGGAACGATCACATCCAACCCCACCTATGTGTTGTGGATGAGAATGGATAGGTTGATCAAGGGATGGATCATGGGAACCTTAAATGAAGAGGTGCTCAGAGTGGTTGTAGGTCTCTCAACCTCAAATCAAATTTGGATAGCACTCACCAAGATCTGTGAATCAACTTATGCCAGGATTTTCAAGTTGACTACAAAGCTGAGACAAATTCAAAAAGGCAACATAGGAGTGATTATCTTCAGGAGTTCCAGCTCATCTGTGATCAACTTCATGCCATCAGTTAGCCCCTTCATGATGACGACAAATTCTACTTCCTTCTCAATGGTTTTGGATCTGATTTTGAGACTTTCACTGTATCAATGATGCAGCCACCTCTTCCTTCCTACGATGAAGTTGTCTCACTCTTGAAAGATCATGATATGTGTAGGTCTTCTTTTGAGCTTTTCTCTAATCATAATTTCACTTTTATCAAACAACAAATGAATTCTGGTCCTAGAAATTCTAGCAGAGGGAAATATCACATGAGCAATCCGCATATGCAACAATATGACTCCAACCCTGGTCTTCTAAAACAATAATATAACCCCAACCCTAGTCTTCTCAGAGTCAAACTTCCTCAGTTCTCTTCTCAAGGGCGTGGATTCAACCAGAGTATCAGGCCTCCTCCTGGAACCTTCGACAAAAATTCTTTTTGTCCTCCTATATTCTGTCAGATCTGTGGAAAGTGAGGCCATGAAGCCTATCTCTATTGGCACCATTTTGACAACACTTACCAAATTCCTGAAATTCCCAAATCTCTCACTAAAGATGTTGTTACTAAACAGGCCAAGGCTATGGCAGATATGCAGATACTTAAACCAAATGCCTTCAACATGACCGAGGGGCAAGTGGACTCTAGTACCACTAATCACATTGCTCATACTACATGTATTCTTAGCAATATTATTTCCTATAAGGGATATGACTTTATCATGATTAGAAATGGAACATACCTTCCTATAACTCATACTGGTAAATCACAATATTATTCAACATCATGATATACCACTTAAAAGGGTCCTAGTAGTTTCGACAATCAGGAGGAACTTGTTATTTGTTGCACAGTTGAACCGTGATTTTCCAAGCTATTTCATATTTTTTAGAAATTTATTTTTAATACGACATTTGTAGACAAACATAACCATGGCCCAGGGGTTCCTTAAAGATTGGATGTACTCGATCCAGTCTAGTGTGCATAAATATCTCTTATCAATAAAAGGCTCGACTACAATTACAAAACCTGTCATAGAAGGCTCGGTAATACTCACAAAGAAGCACATAAATTCCTGGAAGATAGCAAGTTAATCAATTCTTCCAATAAGCAATTAGAATTTTATAATATTTTCCAATTCATAAAGAGTTATAGACTACCATTTTCAAATTAACATGTTAGATGTAATGTTCCATTTGGACAAATCTACTGTGATTTGTGGGGAAAGTATCATGTAATGTCTAAACATAACTTCCATTTCTATGCATTACCTGTGGATGAATGTACTAGTTTGTCTATCCTCTGAAGTCCAAGTCTTATTTCTTCAATTAGTGCATTTTCTTTTGTAAATGATTGATAATAAATTTCACACTAAGGTTCAAGTCCTTATGACTATGGAGGATGTGAGTTTGTAAACCACAAAATGCTAGAATTTTTGTCTGCAAATGGCATTGTTCATCTTCTATCATGTCCACATTCTCATGAGCATGTTGGATTAGTACAAAGGAAGCACAAACATGTTGTTGAACTAGGTCTGACTATGCTTCTTGATGCTAAAGTTCCTCTTTATTACTGGCCTAAAGCTTTTTCTTCAGTATATTATATAATCAATAATCTTCCATCTAGGGTACATGATCGATTATCTCCTATGTTCAAAGTATATGCAAATATGCCTGATTATGACATGTTATGAGTGTTTGGTTGTCTATGCTTTCCCTACCTTTGGACTTCAACAAGCATAAATTATAACCACACTCCTTACCATGGGTTTTTCTAGGATACAATGATGCCTATAAAGGATATAGATGTCTACATATATCAATAATGTATCTACTTCTCCAAACATGTTGTCTTTAATGAAAATGTGGTCCCTTTAAAGAACATGTTCTACAAAATGTTTCTCTAGGTGAACTTTTTGTGTTTTCTGATTTTCTTACTATTTCAGATACATCTTCAAGAGATTGTACTTCACCACAGGTTGTGAAATTAACAAATGTTGATTATACTAAGGATGTACATACGCTTCCTAATGTACATCTATCGATCTGTATTTTATTAACAAACTAAATTTGGATGTTCATTCTACCTCATCTACCTCGTTTGTTTGTCGATTAGTTGATCATAATGACAACATTCGGTTTCCTATTCTCAACAAGGCTCCTTCTCCTACTATGGGTGATGATCCAACTTTCACATGCATTAGATTCTGAGGTAGTCCTCTTACCCATAGCACCTGCCTTGGTTACAAGCTCGAATGTTATGGCCAACTAACATAGGGTTTCATCTACGCAACCTAATTTGGTATCAGAACACCTTCTGCCCCCATCAATCATGTCGTCCTCCTCAGTTTAGAAGTAAAAAATCCATATATATATATATATATATATATATATATATATATATATATATATATGTATGTATATATATATGTATGTATGTATGTATGTATATATATATGTGTGTGTATATATATAAGAAGTTGGAAACAAAGAACTATGATTAGTACAAGTTGACATATGGCATTGTATGCCTCAACTAATAGCATGCTCCGTAGCTATCTAGGAGCAACAAATCTTGGACTGCGGCCTCTCGACACTAAGAACTTTTAAGAGCATGGGGGTACGTCCCTACATATCACATACAGAAAACCACTCAACAATTGTGATAAATCTTTAATCTAAATCTAATGTCCACCCATACCTTGCACAATGAACTTTAAATTTATAGTTGTTATAATTTATAACCATTAAAGTTGATTTTTTCACATATTGCTTGGGTATTTATATGAAGAAAAGCTAACAGAATAATTTTCTTGGGAGTAGCTTGAGATACATGTTTATTATCATCTTTGAGTGGAGAGAAAAAAGTAACAGAGTTTCTATAGAATGCTTAATGCAACATAAAACCTCACACATTCAATATCCCAAACACAACTGTGTTGTGTTTGAAAATGTGATTGCATTTAATAGCAGTTTCAATCATGTGATAGAAAATGATTGCAAATGCATGCATGGGAATTGATGTTGCATAGTGACACAACATCACATTTGAGTCCTGACATATGAAGTTCATCACTTCCTAGGGATTAGTAAAAATAGTGTGTTGATGTGAAAAAAATCTCCTCCACATTAAATGTCTCAATCAATGTAGCTAACCTTTTTCAAGTGTAAGTATGTAAACAGATCCACAACAACTATCAAGTTTCATGTTGGTTATAATTCATGTTGAGTGACTATTGTCTTCCCGTTCATCGACTTTGATTTTGTAGGTTTACAATGCTTTTAAGAATTTGTGTTGGGCCATGGAAAAGTTACATGTATTGGGTTTAAAGCCTTTGTTGTGATCGAATGCTATGTTTTTATATAAGGTATATATATGGGGATCACTATTCAATTCATAGTATAACATTGTGGAGGTCTTTGCTGACTTTTTCATATCTAAGGGCATGAATAGATAGATTATGTATCCAATATGATGAAATAGAAAATTCATTGTAGAGGAAGTGTTTCAACTCTTACCTATTCCACTTTAATATTCAATTACATATTGTTAAGGGAGAATGTTAGTTGCAATATATATTACGAGTGGGGATAATACAAAACATATATTTTTCTTGTAGTTGAAGAACATCATCGAAAAAATTCCTAATAAACAAACTATAATATTATCATATCATGATTCATCTAATCTGCTCATGGTGATGAGAGAACCTACTATTTTTTATGTTTATAGAAAAATGAACAACTCCATAACTCAGTCCATGATTGATTATAGAATGTATAATCTTGATTTTACATGTAAAAAAAGTGTACCCAAGTAATGGATATTTTGCTAAAGGTTGTAATAATATATAATGCTATCTTAGCATGTATCCATATATATCAGCTTCTGTCTATATTGGAAAAAGATGATAGTAGAAGCACACATTATTAACTCAAAGTGCATGATGGGAGATTGGTATATACAATTGCTCATAAAACGCAAATGGGAAAAACATAATGATTAGTGTGATGGGATGCTATTCTTACGTCTTGTAAAGTATTCAAGAAACTGATTTGATTCTACATGTTCTCTATTTAACAACATAAAAGGTAATTTTATACTACATATGTAAAACCATCAAAGAATAATAGTGATGATGACAGCATTTACCATGAGTTTAAAAACATTAGCCCTTACATGAAACTACAAATGGGTTCAAATGGTGACCAGGAGGAGACTAGAAGCCAATGACTAAGGAATTAGGAGCAGGGTGGTATTTAATAGAATTGAGAAACCATTGATTTCATGGAACTTGGGAAAAGAAATTTCAAGGTCAGGGTACATAGTAAATTACAAAATTAGGGGGAAAATATCAAATCAGACAACATAAGAAGTATATGGAGCCAACAAGAAGCCTATCTAGCTATAGGGAACTTAGAGTTTATGCCCAATCATACAATTGATGATCCATCTGAGTTCCGAGTTTTCATAAATATCTACCTTTTCATAAATAAAAGTTTCACCTTCAACTGTTTCCTATTCCGAAAGTCATACCATTTCCTAGACCTGAAAGTGGATTTCAGAAATTCACACATTCGATCCAGATTCGAGTCCAAAACTTTAAAAAGTATCTGACATCCAAAAAATTCAAATTGAATTTTGGGATATGGAATTTTTGATCCATAAATTTCAGATTGGATATCAGATATTGTATTATCCGCTCCAAAAAAGATCTGAATTCAATATATATATATATATATATATATATATATATATATATATATATATATATATATATATATATATATACACACACACACATTAAATTCATATGAAAATATAGATATTGAGTCATATATATGTAAATGTATCATCAATTATATATATATATATATATATATATATATATATATATATATATATATATATATTCATTAACATTACACGTATACTTTTCGATTCGGACCGAATATTATATGTGAATTCAGATATTATTTGTCGCATCAAATTCAGATATTATCATATGATATTTGTCGAATATAGGATTGGATATCGGATCAAAAAATATATAGATTTAGATATCTCAGTTCCGCTCTGTGTTTAATCCGTTTACATGTCTATCACTTCCCTACAGATGCTAGGTTCATGTTCTTGCGGCATGTAATGGTTCCTAGTATGATGGTGAACCTTATGGCATGGAAGGCGTCATACATGTCATTGTATTCAAACAACCTGGGGTAGGACTTAGTAAGCTTTGTAGGGAAGGGATTCAAGGGAAGTTAGCCGGAAGATCCTTGCAGGTCTGAATTAGGAGTCTAAGTCGTTGTCTTTAGACAGTTCTTAAGGGAAATGGTGGGACTTCTTGGCTTCACTGTTGGCTCGTGTAACCTTCGTGGCCAGCTTCTTTTGTGCAGATAAACTTGGTTCAAAAGCATGTATATTAAGAACATGCTACCGGATGTTACTAAGGATTCTATTGTTGATTACACTTAGGGGACGTTTGCTTTGCCGGAAGTAGCAGTATTGGATTGTAGTTATGAGTCCAGCGTAGTAAAGTTTAGGTTTGGTTTATTGGAGTCATAAAATGTGGGCAAATCCTACAGTTTCGGTCAAAGAATAAATGCTGGAGATTTTTTTCCATTTCAAATGTGAGGGACGCCGTGATGCAGCGACCCACGCAGCTGGAAGATGGACCGGTCCGAGGAATTTTGCTGCTACTTTGCTCAGAACCGTCAGAAACGGAAAATTATTATCCTCGTAAATCAAACATAAGATTCCTGATAGTGGTATTTGTTAAAACTAGGGAATCGCTTTACTAGGAGTAGATTAATGGCCTTAGGGTACGTTTGGTTACCTAGATTTACTGAAATTTTGTATTTTGTTCATCCTGTATTGGTGAAATGCTGCATTCTCAAAATTAAGCAAAGTAAAATTTTATGTTTGATTTGCTAGATTTTGTAAATGTGGGATTTATCTTTTTTCGTGTATGTTGTCTTACCCATGATGAATTTTGATGTCCGGGAGAATTTTGATGGAGAGCAAATGTGGGATTCCTATTTAGTTTGAAAAATTTCGGGATTAGCCTCATTTCTCCAATCTCGCAAACCAAACATAAAATTTACGGAATTAGAATCCAAAATACAATTTAATAAGGCAAAATTCAGGTAACCACGGATGCGAGTTTTTTATCCTCCACGGATGGAGGGCGTCAGATAGATTGTTTCCAACAGAAATAGATCGATGCGTCAATGATAGATTGTTTCCAACAGAAATAGATCGATGCGTCAATTTTGAATGCAGAAAAATCAATTGCGTTTTGAAGTGCCACATTCCATATGAGGCAGATGCTGGATTGACAGCATAAAATACTTGAACACAATTAATCTAAAAATGTTTTTATATGTAAACCAGCAGTATAAATGATCTGATCCAACTTAGAAGGAAAAGGCTCTGGAACCCAAGGAAACGTCGGTGAGCAAATAATGGTCCAGATCGCAAAATCGGATCAGACCGGACCGGTCAGTTCGGTCCGGTCCGGTCCATAATGAGTTTGGTCCGGTCCGCGGTTCGTAAATTTTGTTGAATTTGGTCTTCGGTCCGGTCCGGTCCAGTCCAAAAAGTTCCAACGTGGACCGGACCGCAGACCGATTTTTATATATAAGACATGTATATTTGTTGGTATATTATGTAACATGAATAATGAAAGTACACACATAAGCACGAGTAGCATATCTATTTTTATTAATGTTATATAATTGTTAGAAGTAACTAATATTATCTACTTTTTACTATTAAATAAGTTGTAAAAAAATGTAAAACGGTTGATTATGGTACAAACGGTCCGGTCCGGTCCGGTCCTACCTTAAAACGGTTCGTTCCCGGTCCGATCCTACTTCGAAACGGTCCGATCTACGGTCCATAAATTCTTACAAAGTCGGTCATCGGTCCGGTCCGATTTGGTCCGATCCAATCCGATTCACCAATGCTCACCCTTACAAGGAAGGGTTCGTTGGTCCATAATCATCGTTCGAAATAACATCTACAAGCATCACATCTTCAAACATGGTGCAACTCCAGGGTCCAGGGCACCAACACCGTAGCAGATTCAAGCCAACTGGTCTGGATCAGAATTCACCGGTCGGTGTGTATGGGTCTGAGCAAAGATCGTAGTAGTGTTGATATTCGTAAACATCATGATCCTGCCAGTTGTGGGAATCTAATCCCATCTGTGGATGTAGCAGCGCATCGAGCGAAGAAGAAGAGTTGTGGATGAACTCCCTACATAGAGGGTATCCTGCCACGACTTGTAGATTGTTGCCCACGGCTCCGACCATGCACTTGCCGACTTTGTCTATACCATTGAAGATGCTGAGAAGGATCTACCCCTACAACCCAAAGCACTGTAATTGCTTAGACGGATTCACACTCCGCAGCCGCTAGAACGTTGATTATGTTTAGATCTACCCCTACAACGCAAATTAAAACCATTTTTCCTGACTCTCACCCCGCTAGAGATTTTGTTCCTGTCCTGCCCATCGACTCCATTCACCCTCGTGACAGAGAAGCGCTTTCTTCCTCCATCAGATCTATGGTAGCGGATTGGATCAACACCACCACCAAGGACTTCAGACGACAATGAGGGGTGGCGAAGGAGGTTCCTTAGTTCTCAGGCACCAACGCCTTTTCACAATGGTCAAGTATTCAGAACCAGAAGGAAAACAAAATGTTTTGTAGCCAGCCATCGTTACCATCCAGAGTAGCATAACGTTCTGTCGTTGAGGGTATATTGGAGCATGAAGTTACCACCGTAACAGCTAGCACAGGGTACTTGTGAGGCATTACCACATAAGAACATTGGAGGAAGGGCGTATGGCCTCATCTCAAGAATTGCCGCACTATACCACTGTGTGAGCCGATCGATGAACAGTTGTATGCTTCTCGGTGCGCACTTGTGGGGTAATAAAAACACGACGATGTTAATCTTTGTCAAGAAGATGACTTTTGCAAGTAGTGATCTCTGGGGTTTACAGAATTGGAAGGGGCGATAGAATAAACAATAACAATATAAACTGTTGCGGCTATTGGATAGAGATGAATGATACCGATTTCCAAAAGTTTCGCTGGTTGAAACTGCCAATATAAAGTCCAGGCCTTCGTAGGATGAGGAAGAATCACTTTATTAGAAGTCCAGTTTCGCTTGTTTATAAATAAGACGCTAGCTTGACGAGGAAAGTTGTTTAAGGTAATAACGTTAGGAAAGTACTTCCAAGCAGGAATCAACTCGGTACATTGAGAAATTTTAGGTCTATATATTGTTAACTGTGAGACATGTATCGGGAGAGACTAAACACAAGCAGAAGCAAAATTCTGTCAAACAACATGTAATCTAGATCCCAATTGTGCTAATCTTGAAATATATTAATTGTAGCAACAACATACTACAATTATCTAAAGAAAGTGTCCCTCTGTTGTCAAATCTGTTCTTGCTCCGGTTGCTCCGGTACGTAATCCTCTCGATGAACTTGAACCTGGAAATTCCCCGTCACCATATCCCTGGAAAGCATACAGATACTTGTTGGTTACGTTCATTACATGGCATTTAAGTTCATTTAAGCAATGTATTCACATACCAGTACTTCGAAGCCAGTAGACCGTACAGTCTAATTGTGACGAAGTTGGTTATCGGAATCCAGAATATGGCAAACACTCTTGCCTCAAGTTTCTTAAATGAAAAGTCACCATATCCAATGCTAGTAGCCGACGTGACGAATAAGTACCAAGCATCACTATATGATCGCCTATCAACTAGCACAACAACTAACAACTCCGAAACAAACAAAACCAACTCCCAAAAAACAAGCAAACCAATTTTCCGATTTGCTGAAGTGATATGCATCTTCGCTTCTATCAAGACAGCTATATGAATAATGGCTCCATAAGCAATGTAATATGTCAATGTGCCCAAAATCATCAAAGCGGACCCGATCATTTTAGCCAAAGTGGTTTTTGGGACAATGTCCCCATACCCGGTTGTGGTGATTGACACGACAGCCAGATACATGCCATCAACAAACCGAGATTCAGTCTGATTGTTGAAAGTATATTTGAAACCATCCGAGGTAAACCTCACACAGAGTCCCCCAATAACCACCACTATAATAACTGAAATAATGGGCAAGTATAGTAACCAACGCATGCTGCAACAGAACAGTGAAAATTCGTCATTTTCCATCTCACAATGCAATATTTTATAGAAAAAGAATACAGATATATTTTGCAACAAATGATGGTAGAATTCAAAAGTAGTGTTCTTTCCCCATGTGCCAATCTATGTTTTACAAGCCCCAATCCTAGGTTTTCCTATGACAATGTAAAGACTGACAAGGACAATGACGCATGAGGGCATTTGTAAAAACGTTACATGAAATTGAACAAGAAACAAAAGAATGTAAAACAACATGTATTCTAAGAGTGGCAATCGGTATCAGGTTGATTAAAATTTATTTCGGGTCATTTCAGGTCAACACATTTTATCTAGACCCACTAAACATACAAAAGAATGATTTTTGGGTTGAACCCTTGAATGTAACTTGATCAATAAATATTGCGAAGTTCATTGGATTTGAGCTATAATCCAAAAGTTGAGAAAATGATTTTAAAAAGGGATGCATTTGTTTATCTAATCTCTAAAGTTTATAAAAGTATAATAAAAAAATCAGTGTAGACAAACATAAAATTTGGGTAAAATACATCTATCAAGTTATTTACTCTACATAAGAGTTTCAAAACAAATTTATACAAGAAAGTAATTTTCTCTCTCTCTCTCTCTCTCTCTCTCTCTCTCTATATATATATATATATATATATATATATATATATATATATATATATATATATATATATATATATATATATATATATATATATATATATATATATAGAAACTATTTATGTTGAACTAATATAGACTACTATGAAACTATGAGAACAATTAGAAACAAACATATGAGGAAAATATTAGTAACTAAATAGACCATTGAGTGGGCTAAACTTTGACTTTCTTTTGTTATTTTCAATATAAGATTGTAAATTTTGGGTTAATTTAGTTTTAGAGTCTAAGCTCATAGCAAACTATCAAATACGTTCGGGTTCAATGGGTTGGGGTCAGATTTAGGTCAGGTCTAAAAACTATGAATGTAACATCCCTGACCTAGGTTATAACCTAACCCTGGAAGTTTTGACTAAATATGTAATTATATACTTGTGAAAACTCCCTGGCATGTAATTAAGTTCCTCATGAATAATTAATTTTCAATTTTGCTCCTTTTTGTGTAAAGTGGTAGCATTGTGTTGTATGCAGGGACCTATGTGCAAACTACCCAGTTTAAGGGGTTAACTTGCAAAATTCACAAGTTAAGATGTTCCTTTGATGTTGAGACATCATGATGATGTTCATAATGAAGTTTGAGGGATTTCCCAAGCTTGAGCACCAAGGTGCAGCTGTGGGAGCAATCCCCATGCTTAGAAACCCTAATTTGGAGTAAAATGCAATTTACCCAAATTGAGGGGTCCAACTTGTAATTTTCACCATCTAGAACATCTTTTATGACTCTTGTCATCATTTATGGTAGAAATGATGAAAGGGATACATTATTTAATAATCAGATGAGAAAAAATGGTCTTTGTGATAGAAATCACCTAAAATAGGTATGGAAACCTTTCATGGATGTACCCTAGTTAATGGTTGGATTTCTTTACCCTTAGATCTTGAGTTTTCATAAGATTTGCATAAGGTTAGATGGGTTTGGACGTGCCCTTGAGCAAGGAGGGACCTAGATGTGATTTCTAATCTTGAGAGGTCCTTGTGGTGTAAAAAGGGCTAAAGTATATAAGCCCTTTTCATTGCAATTAAGTAAACCATCTTTCTTTCTTTCACTTCTCTTCTTCTCTTGCTCAAACGGCCAAGGATAGCTCTGGAGCTCAGGGGGACTACCAACCTGTTCTAGGTAAGAGAACACCACCTTCTAGCTCGAATTCATGGAGGAATTCACTTTCTAAGGTTGGTTTTATGGATAGCTTACCTAGTCTTCTTGTTCTAGCCGACCAAACCAACGTTTCCTTGGAGAATTCACCTCTGACCAAGTTGAGGAAGCTCAAGGACGCCATTAAAGCTTGGAGCTTGAAGGCTTGGAGCTTTAGGATCAACCTTTAGGCGGGTTTTATAACTCTAAACTCTTGCTTTATATGTATGCTTAATTCTTGCAATTTACTTGGTAAATTCTTCTTCTACCTCCCTTCTTCCTTGCACGTTTGCAAGAAAAAAAGTGGGGGAACCGACCTTGCTAGAGGTTGAAGATGAGGGGCGTGATTCCCTATGTTACTTTATCAAACGACCTTGGACCCTTTTGGTCCAAACGGTTGCAAACCGTTTGGGTTCAAACGGTTTCAGACCGTTTGCCCTCAAACGGTCTTGCAAGACCGTTTGGATTGAAACGGTCTCAAGACCGTTTGATAAAGTTGACCAAGGGACGACCGTTTGAGGGTCTGTTCATAATATATTGAATTTCATCTCTGCAAAGAATCAAAGTCTAATTTTTAACCAATTGAGAGTTGAAGGCACTTCAACATGGAAACCCTAATCGGGTCAAAAGTGCTGATTTGATGTATAGATCTTGTTGAGTTTTGGGTTGAAGGACCCAAACGGTCTCAAGACCGTTTGGGGATTCCTCCAAACGGTCTCAAGACCGTTTGGGCACAACCCAAGACCGTTTGAAGGTCTAGGGTTGAGTTAATCTAATGGTTTGAGGGTCCAATTGTAAGAAATTGATGAATTCATGAAAATTGCTGATTTTGACCTAATTGGACTTCAACCCTAGTCAAAACGACTTGGATTTTTTCTCAAACTTTGGGCAAACGGTCTCAAGACCGTTTGGATGATGTCCAAACGACCTCAAGACCGTTTGGGCCCAATTGGAGGTCAATTGATAGGTTCAACCTAGAATTGATTCACATTGTTGAACATTGATGACCATCCGATTTGAAACCCTAATTGAGAACGATTGAACCCTAATTGGATATCAATTGAGGGTCAATTTGATGTCTAAGTGACTAAGGCTAACCCTAATTGACTCAATTTGTAAGGAGTTAATATAGTTTTGACCAATTGAGGGCTTCAACATACACTTTCATGAACATTGGTAACCTTTGAACCACTTTGGAGGTCCAAACGGTTTGAGCCCATTTGGACCAAACGGTCTCAAACCGTTTGGATCCAAACGGTCTCAAGATCGTTTGAGGCCAAACGGTCTCAAGACCGTTTGGGCTCAAACGACCTCAGGATCGTTTGGTCCAATCGATCTCAAGCTGATTTGATCAAACGGTTTCAAACCGATTGAAGCTCCAAACGGTTTGGAAAGTCAACCCTTCCAAACGGTCTTCACCTCCAAACGGTCTCAAGACCGTTTGGATCCAAACGGTCTCAAGACCGTATGGGTGGTTGAAACCGTTTGAAGGTTGAAACCGTTTGGAGATGTTGATGATGGTTTGTACTTAACCATTTGATGGTGTAACTAGTTCAATGGTGATCTAATCTAAACCCTAATGGTAACCTAGGTCATTAAGGGACTAAGTGATTAGTGAGTTAACCCGTGATGGTGATCATGAGGCAAATTACCAAAATACCCTTGAGGGGTTTAAGGGGTAAAACCTTGTTCTAATCAAACCCTAATCACATGATGATGATGTCTTGGCTTATGTTAGTCAATGGAGACTTAACTCAACCTGATCTAGAGTGGTCTTACCACCAACTACTAGTGAGAGGAGAGAGAAAGTATCCTAGAGAGAGAAAGTATCCTAGAGAGAGAAAGTACCCTTTTAAGGTGGAAACTCAAGTGTGATACTTCTAATCTACATGAATATGCATGATTTAGGGAATGACCCACCTATGTGAGGTCATGGAAACCCTAGTTATGATATCTAATGGATCTTAATCTTATTTAAGAGCCTTAATGATGATGTTTCTCTTACATGATGATGTAATGAGTACAATTCACCATGGAGTGAATAGTAAACCCTAATTTTAGGGTGATGACATGAAAGATGAATAGTAAACCCTAATTGTTGAATTGTTTACTATTATCTGTTGAATTAACCATGCAGGTTGCTATGAGATGATGGTCATATCCAGGTATGGAATACCATGTTATATTCATTGAAAGCATGCCTTAAGCTTTATGAATAAGTGAATTATCTTGATGCACTGCTAAGTGACATCTATTGAGATTTATGGGCTGTAAGAGCCATAAATATCTTCAAGGTCATGCTTGACAGATGACTTGTGATGTGATAACTGAGAATTTATGTTGAAATAAGTTAGGTCTGCTACATTTTAAGTATTCTCATATATAGCTGTGATGCTAATGTTATTGTATGATGTTAAGAATACTGAATGTACCTAACTAATCAAGTGAAATGTAGAGCCATGATCATACATGTGGGCTCCGATCTCCAAACCACGAATTAATCCCGATTTAATCATGTGCGGAAGCAATCGGTAAACAGCGGAAGACAAAAATCACGGGAAATTAAAACTTTTCGAGACAAGAGCCTGAAACCACAAACCTTTTCCATAGAAAAAGGATTTAACTGTTTACATCACTGACAATTACTTCTTGAGTAATTACATACAACATGATACCAAAACTCTCAAGAATTCATACTCCAAAACACTCCAGGACCTGAGAGTACAGAGGACACATAGGACTTAACTCTAACTACACCATGAAGCAGGCTAGATCTCCACCTGAGATATTTACTGCTCCTGATGCTGCTGTTGCTGGGATTGTTCACCTGAGTTCTTGTTCCTTCGTCTTCGACGACCACCTAAAAAGTAGAAGTCTACGGGGTGAGACAATTATACATAATTGCCCCAGCGAGAGTTATAACTCTCCACTAGGCTTTATAAGCAAAGCAAGGAATAACTAAAGCAATAAGAGCCTTCAAGATATTCACTGGCAGTTCTGATGATAAGCAAGAGTTCAATCAATATTAAAATATGAGAACATCTATGCTATTCAAGGTAACATCAATCAAATAACTCATAATTAACTCTAACAGATATACTACGCTGTTGTTTATGTTTTTCCAAACATTATTATTATTATGCCCTGTGGAGATGAGGCATACCACTCATACTCCAACTGATCGCTAAGAAGTCACATCAGTATCATACATAGGTCATTAAGAGAGTCGGATTCTTATGACCTCATCTTCCTCAGTCAGTTAGAGGATTGATTGTTTGACATCTGGCGGGATGTCTATGTAATAGCTCACCAGGGTACTCTGGTCCTTCGCTATTTTTAGAGTTACAGTGGCATTCTGTACTCTCTTCGCTATCGGAAGATTTCTTGTTTATCTTTCACCGATACGGGGTTTATGTCTTTAAGGGAGTGTAGAGATACAGCTCACCTTTAAAACTTTGGGGTGGGGTCTGATGGACTACTAGAATCTACATCATCCACTCACCCTTTCTGTTATAGTGAAGGTATGACGGACTACGAGAATCTACATCAATTACCTACACTAGGATGTCAGGTTCTACACATCCATGTACCCCACATACTCAACAGTATGTGCTCCAGGAGTTCCCTTAGGAAAACCTGTTTCACCATCATTTAGACAACTGACAATGATGGATCTATGATCAGGGCTCTACATTTCACTTGATTAGTTAGGTACATTCAGTATTCCAATCATCATACAGTAACACAGCTATATATGAGAATACAAAATGTAACAGGCCTAACTTATCACAATTATCAGATATTCATCTCAAGTCATCTGTCAAGCATGACCTTAATAACATTTATGGCTCTTACAGCCCATAAATCACAAAGGATGTCACTTAGCAGTGCATCAAGATGGTTCACTATTCATAAAGCATAAGACATGCCTTCAATGAATATAACATGGTATTCCATAACTGGGTGTGACCATCATCTCACAACAACCTGCATGGTTAATTCAACAGATAATAGTAAACACTTCAGTAAATAGGAATACATCCCCAATTAGGGTTTCACTTGGATTCACCCTCAACTAGTGTTTCACATGGAATCACCCTAAAATAGGGTTCCACATGGGATCACCCACAACTAGGGTTCCACATGGAATTACCTTCAAATAGGGTTCCACTTAATAACCCTTACAATCAGGGTTTACTATTCATCTTTCATGTCATCGCCCAAAAATTAGGGTTCACTATTCACTCCATGGTGAATTGTACTCATTACATCATCATGTAAGAGAAACATCATCATTAAGACTCTTAATTATCATTAAGATCCATTAGATATCATCATTAGGGTTTCCATGACCTCACATAGGTGGGTCATTCCCTAATCATGCACCTTTATGTGTAAAAGAAGTATCTTACTAGAGATTCCTCCTAAAAAGGGCACTTTCTCTCTCTAGGATACTTTCTCTCTCTAGAAACACTTTCTCTCTTCTCTCTCTAGTAGATGGTGGCAACACCACTCTAGATTAGGTTGAGACAAGTCTCTATTGACTGATGTGAGCCAAAGCATCAACATTATGTGATTAGGGTTTGATTAGATTAGGGTTTTACCCCTTTAGACCCTTCAAGGGTATTTTGGTAATTTGCCACATGATCACCATCATGGGTTAACCCACTAATCACATAGTCCCTTAATGACCTAGGTTACCATTAGGGTTTAGATTGAATCACCATTGAACTGATTACATCATCAAATGGTTAAGTACAAACCATCACAAATCTCCAAACGGTTTCAACCTTCAAACGGTTTCAACCACCTAAACGGTCTTGAGACCGTTTGGCCCTCAAACGGTCTTGAGACCGTTTGGATCCAAACGGTCTTGAGACCATTTGGAGGTGAAGACCGTTTGGAAGGGTTGACTTCCAAACCGTTTGGAGCTTCAATCGGTTTGAGGTCGTTTGGACCAATCGACCTTGAGGTCGTTTGAGCTCAAACGGTCTTGAGGTCGTTTGAGCCCAAACGGTCTTGAGACCGTTTGGCCCCAAACGGTCTTGAGACCGTTTGGTCTCAAACGGTCTTGAGACCGTTTGGACCCAAACGGTCTTGAGACCGTTTGGTCCAAATGGGCTCAAACCGTTTGGACCTCCAAAAGGGTTCAAAGGTCACCAAAGTTCAAGAATATGTATGTTGAAGCCCTCAATTGGCTAAAGGTATGCTAACCACTTATACATTGAGCCAATTAGGGTTAGCCTTAACCACTTAGACATCAAATTGACCCTCCATTGTAAACCAATTAGGGTTCAATCGTTCTCAATTAGGGTTTCAAGTTGATTGGTCATCAATGTTCAACAATGTGAAACAATTCAAGGTTGAACCTATCAATTGACCTCCAATTGGGCTCAAACTTGGCCCAAACGGTCTTGAGGTCGTTTGGACATCATCCAAACGGTCTTGAGACCGTTTGCCCAAAGTTTGACCAAAAACCAAGTCGTTTTGACTAAGGTTGAAGTCCAATTAGGTCAAAATCAGCAATTTTCAACAATGCATCAATTTCCTACAATTGGACCCTCAAACCATTAGATTTACTCAACCCTAGACCTTCAAACGGTCTTGGGTTGTGCCCAAACGGTCTTGAGACCGTTTGGAGGAATCCCCAAACGGTCTTGAGACCGTTTGGGTCCTTCAACCCAAAACTCAACAAGATCTATATTTAGTAAACAGCAATTTGATTGTTTCAATAACCCATTGCAATTGGGCCTCAATTGATCAAATTACCTTAACCCTAGACCTCCAAACGGTCTTGGGTTGACACCAAACGGTCTTGAGACCGTTTGGATGAGTTCCAAACGGTCTTGAG
The DNA here is from genome assembly GCA_963693085.1 of Alisma plantago-aquatica. Taxonomy (NCBI): domain Eukaryota; kingdom Viridiplantae; phylum Streptophyta; class Magnoliopsida; order Alismatales; family Alismataceae; genus Alisma; species Alisma plantago-aquatica. Next base: position 845,258,178 of record OY856409.1, read on the forward strand.
ACCGTTTGCCCATCCATCCTTTGGACTTTAGCGAAAATTCATCAAGGTTTGATCTATTGAGTTGATCATCACATCAATACTCAATTGCAATATGATTTGGTGCCTTTGGACCTTCAATTGATCAACTATACTTGACCCCAGACCTCCAAACGGTCTTGGGGTGACCCCCAAACGGTCTTGAGACCGTTTGGGTGATTCCCAAACGGTCTTGAAACCGTTTGGGCTAAGCAACCCAAAATCTCAACTTAACTCATAGGAGATTCAGCACTAATTTCAATTAGGGTTTGCCCTATTAATCATCCTTCAACTCATGACTCGTTTGGAATTAATCCATAAAATTTGGTGAGTCGTTAATTAACATCATTATGAACAGTAATCCCAAACGGTCAACGTTTAGTCAACCATCTTAAACGGTCTTGAGACCGTTTGCCCAAAAAGGGCAAATTAAACAGATTGCAAATCAGAAATTAATTCAATTCGTTTTGCTAATTGATTTGCTCATATCTCACGATTTCTTTGGAGTTAACCTCTCAAATTTTGTGGGTGATTAACCTACATAATTATGATCAAGATTCCCAAACGGTCTTCGCTTGGTCAATGGGACCAAACGGTCTTGAGACCGTTTGCCCTCAAACGACCCTGAAACCGTTTGCCCACCAAACGGTTTGAAACCGTTTTGAGCAATAGGTGGAGGTCGTTTGATAAAGTGAAAATCTGTGGATAAGCATAGTAATTAACGCCCTTATCTTCCACCTTAAGAACAGTAGCAGTTCTTCACGATTTTGCTTGCAAGGATGCAAGGGAAGATAGGGAAGAAGAAGATCTATCAACTATATGCATAGAAAAGATGTATAATCGAAGCATCAAGTTTAGAGTTATAAAACCCGCCTAAAGCTTGCTCCTTGAGCTCCAAGCTTTCGAGCTCCAAGCCTTTAATGGCGTCCTAGAAGCTCTACAGGTCGGCCAAGGTTAATCCTCCAAGGAAGGTTGAGAAAAGATGGCTAAAAAGATAGAATTAAGTAAGCTAGCCATGAATTTGTCCTTGAATCCGAATTCTAACCATGGAATTTGGGCAAGAAGGGGAATCCAAACCTACCTTGCACCCTTGGTCGTTTCTCCTGAGCTCCAGAGCAAGGCTTGGCCGTTTGGGAAAGAAAGGAAATGAATGGAACAGGGAAAGGTCGTTTGCTCATTTGCAAAGGAAAAGCCTTTTTATAGCTTAAGCCTATTTCCTACTACAAGGACCTTTCAAATTCAAAATTCACATCTAGGTCCCTCCTTGTTTAAGGGCACGTCCAAGCCCATCTAATCTTATGCAAATCTCAAGAAAACTCAAGATCTAAGGGTAAAGGAATCCAACCTTCAACTAGGGTACATACAGGAAAGGGTTTTGTACCCATTTTAGGTGATTTCTATCACAAAGATCATTTTTCTCATTTAATTATTAAATGATGTATCCCTTTCATCATTTTTACTCTAAATGATGACAAGAGTCATAAAAGATGTTCTAGATGGTGAAAATTACAAGTTGGACCCCTCAATTTGGGTAAATTGCACTTTACCCCAAATTAGGGTTTCTAAGCATGGGAATTGCTTCCACAGCTGCACCTTGGTGCTCAAGCTTGGGAAATCCCTCAAACTTTACCATAACCATTCACATGATGTTTCAACATCAAAGGAACATCTTATCTTGTGAATTTTGCAAGTTCAACCCTTAAACTGGGTAATTTGCACATAGGTCCCTGCATACAACACAATGCTACTACTTTATACAAAAAGGAGCAAAATTGAAAGTAAATGTTCCTGAGGAACTTAATTACATGCCAGGGAGTGTTCACAAGTATATTAATTACATATTTAGGCAAAACTTCCAGGGTTAGGTCATAACCCAGGTCAGGGGTGTTACAATACATCCATCATTGTCAGAGTCTAAATGATGGTGAAACAGGTTTTCCTCAGGGAACTCCTGGATCACATACTTTTGAGTATGTGGGGTACATGGATGTGTACAACCTTACATCCTAGTGTAGGAATTGATGTAGATTCTTGTAGTCCATCAACCCTTCACTAAGTGATATCCAAGGTGAGAGGATTTGGTGTAGATTCTAGTAGTCCATCAAACCCCACCACAAAGTCCAAAAGGTGAAGATGTATTACTACACTCCCTTAAAGACACAAACACCGCATTGATGTAAGATAAACAAGAAATCTTCCGATGGCGAAGAGAGTACAGAACGCCACTGTAACTCTAAAAATAGTGAAGGTCAAGTTTACCATGGAGAGCTATTATAAAGGACATCCCGCCAGATGTCTAACAAACAAACCTCTAACAGACTGAGGTAGATGAGGTCATAAAAATCCGGCTCTTTTAATGACCTATGTATGATACTGATGTGACTTCTTAGCGATCAGTTGGAGTATGAGTGGTATGCCTCATCTCCACAGGGCATAATAATGTTTGAAAAACATAATCAACAGCGTAGTATATCTGTTAGAGTTATCTATGAGTTATTTGATTGATGTTACATTGAATAGTGTAAATGTTCTCATACTTCATAAATGATTGAACACTTGCTTATCATCAGAACTGCTAGTGAATACCTTGAAGGCTTTTATTGCTTTAGTTATTCCTTGCTTTGCTTATAAAGCTTCTAGTGGAGAGTTATAACTCTCGCTGGGGCAATTATGTATAATTGTCTCACCCCGTAGACTTCAACTTTTTAGGTGGTCGTCGAAGACGGAGGAACAAGAACACAGGTGACCAATCCCAGCAACAGCAGCATCAGGAGCAGTAAATCTCAAGTGGAGATTCAGCCTGCTTTATGGTGTAGTTAGAGTCAGTCCTATGTGTCCTCTGTACTCTCAGGTCTTGGAGTGTTTTGAGTATGAATTCTTGAGAGATTTTGAATCATGTTGTATATAATTACTCAAGAAGTAATTTGTCAGTGATGTATACAGTTAAATCCTTTTTCTATGGAAAAGGTTTGTGGTTTCAAGTTCTTATCTCGAAAAGTTTTAAATTCCCGTGATTTTTGTCTTCCGCTGATTATCGAATGCTTCCGCACATGATTAAATCGTGATTATTTTGTTGTTTGGAGACTTGAGCCCACAATTAAGTGGTATCAGAGCTCTAGGTTCGCCGAGTCTACAGAGGCATAGGACTTAGGAAGTCGAGTCTATCTTTAGTATTCCTTCCTTATCTAATAGAATCTTCTGCTCCTCAGGAGAAGAAGGTACTTAAGAATGTCAGAGCCACATGATGAGAACGTGGTAGAAAGTAGTGCTAGTGCACCCCAAGGCGGTGCAGGAGTACCAGAGATGGAAAAGCTTGTACCAGAACAACCTAGAGAGCCACCCCAGTTCAACCCAGCTGACATGGGTAATACAGCAGTCCAGACGATGTTTGGGCAGTTTATGACTGCCATTACACACATAACCGACAGGATGCATATGCATGTGCCCAGGGAACCTATCCAACCAGAAGGACAAGGTATCGGGAAGACGTTCGAGCGACTACGTCGTGTCAGAGCTACCGAGTACCTCGGGACTGCTGACTCCGCAGATGCTGATCTGTGGTTGATAGAACTGGAGAAGGCTTTCAGGATTCTCTATATCCCTGAAGCTGAGAAGGTTAGGCATGCTGTCTATCTTCTCAAAGGAAGTGTTGGTCATTGGTGGACAATGGAAGAGCAGAAGAGACCTGGAATAGAGATCTCGTGGGAAGATTTTCGGCGGGAATTCGTTCAGAGATATTTTCCAAAGACCTTCCTAGACGAGAAGATCTCTCAATTTGAGAGATTGAGGCAAGGAGTCATTAACATTAGCGACTATGAAGCTAAGTTCATGGAGTTGTTGCGGTTTTGTCCGCACATGGCTGCCACAGAAGAAGAGAGAATCAGAAGATTCGAGAGGGGGTTGAATGCTGATATGACTACCCCAGTGTCTGTCTTAGATAACCGAGAGAGATTCTCTACCTTCGTTGAGTCAGTCCGAAGAATAGAGAGATCTGTGGTTGAGAAGAGGCAAACTCAGAAGAGGTATCCACAGTTCCAGGGTTCTTCATCTATGGACTTTAAGAAGTCTAGATCCTCTGCACCTAACCCTCCACCATCTAGATCTAGTTCTCAGACTCAGTGGTCTCCAAGTAGAGGTAGAGGAAGAGGACAACCACCTCGGGAGACACAGAGTTCTGCATCAATGTCCGCTACTGGACCACAAAGACCACAAGAAAGAAGCTGCTACAACTGTGGTAAGGTGGGACATTTGATGAAGGACTGCCGATCTAGGCCTGTCAGTGTGACACAGCCTCCGAGACAAGGACAACAGGGATCACAGAGAGGGCAGTCTCAAGGAACAGGTCGAGGACGCGGACAAGCGTCTCAAGCTGGATCATCAGCACCACCTCAACAGCAGGCTACAGCAAGGTTCTATGCTATGAACCCACCAGAAGCAGTGGTTGATCCACAAGTGGTGACAGGTCAGATGGAACTTTTAAATTCTGATATGTCTAAATCTTGTGTAGTATCTGTTCTGATTGATCCAGGTGCTACGCACTCTTTCATCACTCGAAGAGTGATTCATAACTGCAATATGACAATTAGTCATAGGGCAGATAAGTTGTTGTTGGAGACTCCGTTGAGTGGGTCTGCTGTTCTGAAAGAAGTATGCTCTCCCGGCGTAATCTTCTTTTCTAAACATCGCATTCAAGTGGATCTCATACCACTTGATATGCAAGGATTTGATATAATCCTAGGGATGGATACCTTGGAAAGGTATCAAGTTGTCTTAGATTGTGAGTCCAAGTTGGCAGTGTTTGCTGATGAAAGCAACACATGGATCTTTCAAGGTGAGAGAAAGATTCTGCCCACCTGTCTTGTATCAGCTATGGTTGCTGATAAGTTGATGAGGCAAGTATGTTATGCATTCTTAGCCCATGTGGTAGATGTTACCAAGGAGAGTTCCAACCCTGCTGAAGTTCCTATAGTCAGAGAATTCGAGGATGTGTTTCCTGAAGAACTTCCTGGTATACCACCACCTCGGGAAATTGATTTTGAAATCAATTTGGTCCCAGATATGAAACCCATAGCCCAGACTCCTTATAGGATGGCGCCTGCCGAGATAGCAGAATTCAAGAAACAGCTTCAAGAGTTACTTGAGAAGGGTTTCATCCGACCGAGTACCTCACCTTGGGGTGCTCCGGTTTTGTTTGTTAAAAACAAAGATGGATCAATGCGGTTGTGCATTGACTATAGACAACTCAATAAAGTAACAATAAAGAATAAGTATCCTTTGCCGAGGATTGATGATCTTTTTGACCAGTTGCGTGGTGCAACAGTCTTTTCTAAGATAGACTTAAGGTCTGGATATCATCAACTCCGCATTAAGGACAGTGACATATCCAAGTCTGCCTTTAGGACAAGATATGGTCACTATGAGTTCACGGTTATGTCGTTTGGACTAACCAATGCACCGGCTGCATTCATGGAACTCATGAATAGAGTCTTTCGACCTTTTCTCGATCAGTGTGTTGTCGTCTTCATAGATGACATACTGATTTATAGCAATGATGCTCAGCAGCATGAGCAGCATCTTCGCCAAACTCTGACTTTGCTAAGAGAACATAAGCTGTATGCTAAGTTTAGCAAGTGCGAGTTTTGGTTATCTGAAGTGTCTTTCCTTGGACATGTGGTATCTGCCTCGGGAATTCGTGTTGACCCTGCAAAGGTAGAATCTGTTTTGCAGTGGGAACAACCGAAGACACCGACGGAGATTAGAAGCTTCTTGGGGTTAGCTGGCTATTATCGAAGGTTTATTAAGAATGTCAGTTCTATAGCCTTACCTTTGACCAAGTTAACCCGGAAGGATGTTCCTTTTGCTTGGAGTGATAAGTGTCAACAGTCTTTTCAGCTGTTGAAGTAGAGGTTGACAAGTGCACATGTGCTTGTGCTACCTGAGCAAGAAAAGGAATATGTAATCTTCTGTGATGCCTCCAAGAATGGACTTGGATGTGTGTTGATGCAGGATAAGCAAGTGATTTCTTTTGCTTCCCGACAGCTTAAGAAACACGAGGAGAATTATCCGACACACGATTTAGAGTTAGCTGCTGTGGTCCATGCTTTGAAAATCTGGAGACATTATCTCTACGGAGAAACTTTTCATATTTTCACAGACCACAAGAACCTTAAGTATATCTTCTCTCAGCATGAGCTTAACATGAGGCAACGTCGCTGGATGGAGTTAATCAAGGACTACGATTGTACAATTGATTACCATCCGGGCAAGGCCAATGTGGTTGCAGATGCCTTGAGTAGGAAATCAGCAACATCAACCATGGATAGAGCACAACTAAGTTCCTTAGTATGCTCTAGGAGAGATATGCTTATCTCTTTAAGGCAAGACAATGTGTAGTTGAAGGCATCATTGTTAGCCGGTTTGTTAGCTGAGATGCAGATTAAACCTACCCTTAGAGAGCAGATAAAGGAGGCATAACAAGTAGATGCTTCAGTCCAGCAGATTAGATCTGAGTTTGGTAATGAGAAGCGAGAAGGTTTTCACGAGTCAGATGACCAGGTGGCATGCTATCATGGAAGGATGATAGTGCCAAATGTGGATAACCTGAGGAAGTTAGTTCTGGAGGAAGCTCATTCTTCGATGTATGCTATGCATCCAGGGAGTACCAAGATGTATCGAAACTTGAAAGATATGTATTGGTGGCCTGGGATGAAGAAGGATCTAGCTGAATTTGTTCTGAGGTGTCCTGTGTGTCAGCAGGTCAAGGCTGAGCACCAGAAACCTGCAGGAACAATGCAACCTTTACCCATACCACAGTGGAAGTGGGACCATGTGACCATGGACTTTGTTGTTGGCCTACCCAGGACAAACAAAGGACATGATTCCATTTGGGTAGTTGTTGATAGGTTGACAAAGATAGCGCATTTCTTACCTGTCAAAACAACCTATTCAGCTGAGAGATTATCCCAGTTGTATGTTCAAGAGATAGTGCGTTTGCACGGAGTTCCTGTCACTATAGTTTCTGACAGAGGTCCTCAGTTTACGAGTCGTTTTTGGGAACAGTTACACAGAGCCCTAGGCACCAAGTTAAGGTTTAGTACAGCTTTTCATCCACAGACTGATGGACAGTCGGAAAGGACTATACAAACCTTGGAGGATCTGTTGAGAGCATGTGTTCTCCAGTTTACCGGTAGTTGGGATCTACATCTAAGCTTGATAGAGTTTGCCTATAACAATAGCTATCAGCATAGCATTGATATGGTACCATATGAAGCCTTATATGGTAGGCGTTGTAGATCACCCATGTGTTGGTATGAGACTGGTGAGCACCAGTTGCTAGGTCCTGATCTTGTGCAGCAAACTACAGAAAAAATTAAAGTTATAAAACAACAGCTTAAGACTGCACAGGATAGGCAGAAATCGTATGCTGATAAACGTCGTAGACCCCTAGAGTTCCAGGTTGGAGACAGAGTGTATCTCAAGGTCTCACCTTGGAAAGGAGTCCTTCGTTTTGGGAAGAAAGGAAAGTTAGCTCCTAGATTTATGGGACCTTATCCAATTGTTGAAAGAATTGGAAAGGTGGCCTATAGACTAGAGTTACATCAGGAGTTGCAGAAGCTACACCCTGTGTTTCACATTTCCATGTTGAGGAAATGTCACCCAGACACCGAGTCAGTTCTACAACCTATGGAAGTAGAATTGAAAGAAGATATAACATATGAGGAGGGACCAGTGTCAATCCTCGATAACAGGACTAAAAAGTTAAAGAAGAAGGATATAAGCCTTGTAAAAGTCCTCTGGAACCATCGTGGTGTTGAAGAAGCCACTTGGGAACTAGAGGATGAGATGAGAAGGAAATACCCCACTTTTTTCTTATAATACGCTTTATCGATTTCGGGGACGAAATCCTTTTGAAGGGGTGAAGAATTTGTAACATCCCTGACCTGGGTTATAACCTAACCCTAGAAGTTTTGACTAAATATGTAATTATATACTTGTGAAAACTCCCTGGCATGTAATTAAGTTCCTCAGGAACAATTAATTTTCAATTTTGCTCCTTTTTGTGTAAAGTGGTAGCATTGTGTTGTATGCAGGGACCTATGTGCAAACTACCTAGTTTAAGGGGTTAACTTGCAAAATTCACAAGTTAAGATTTTCCTTTGATGTTGAGACATCATGATGATGTTCATAATGAAGTTTGAGGGATTTCCCAAGCTTGAGCACCAAGGTGCAGCTGTGGGAGCATTCCCCATGCTTAGAAACCCTAATTTGGAGTAAAATGCAATTTACCCAAATTGAGGGGTCCAACCTGTAATTTTCACCATCTAGAACATCTTTTATGACTCTTGTCATCATTTAGGGTAGAAATGATGAAAGGGATACATTATTTAATAATCAGATGAGAAAAAAATGGTCTTTGTGATAGAAATCACGTAAAATGGGTATGGAAACCTTTCATGAATGTACCCTAGTTAATGGTTGGATTTCTTTACCCTTAGATCTTGAGTTTTCATGAGATTTTCATAAGGTTAGATGGGTTTGGACGTGCCCTTGAGCAAGGAGGGACCTAGATGTGATTTCTAATCTTGAGAGGTCCTTGTGGTGTAAAAAGGGCTAAAGTATATAAGCCCTTTTCATTACAATTAAGTGAACGATCTTTCTTTCTTTCACTTCTCTTCTTCTCTTGCTCAAACGGCCAAGGATAGCTCTGGATCTCAGGGGGACGACCAACCTGTTCTAGGTAAGAGAACACCACCTTCTAGATCGAATTCATGGAGGAATTCACTTTCTAAGGTTGGTTTTATGGATAGCTTACCTAGTCTTCTTGTTCTAGCCGACCAAACCAACGTTTCCTTGGAGAATTCACCTCTGACCAAGTTGAGGAAGCTCAAGGACGCCATTAAAGCTTGGAGCTTGAAGGCTTGGAGCTTTAGGATCAACCTTTAGGCGGGTTTTATAACTCTAAACTCTTGCTTTATATGTATGCTTAATTCTTGCAATTTACTTGGTAAATTCTTCTTCTACCTCCCTTCTTCCTTGCACGTTTGCAAGCAAAACAGTGGGGGAACCAACCTTGATAGAGGTTGAAGATGAGGGGCGTGATTCCCTATGTTACTTTATCAAACGACCTTGGACCCTTTTGGTCCAAACGGTTGCAAACCGTTTGGGTTCAAACGGTTTCAGACCGTTTGCCCTCAAACGGTCTTGCAAGACCGTTTGGATTGAAACGGTCTCAAGACCGTTTGATAAAGTTGACCAAGGGACGACCGTTTGAGGGTCTGTTCATAATATATTGAATTTCATCTCTGCAAAGAATCAAAGTCTAATTCTTAACCAATTGAGAGTTGAAGGCACTTCAACATGGAAACCCTAATCGGGTCAAAAGTGCTGATTTGATGTATAGATCTTGTTGAGTTTTGGGTTGAAGGACCCAAACGGTCTCAAGACCGTTTGGGGATTCCTCCAAACGGTCTCAAGACCGTTTGGGCACAACCCAAGACCGTTTGAAGGTCTAGGGTTGAGTTAATCTAATGGTTTGAGGGTCCAATTGTAAGAAATTGATGAATTCATGAAAATTGCTGATTTTGACCTAATTGGACTTCAACCCTAGTCAAAACGACTTGGATTTTTGGTCAAACTTTGGTAAAACGGTCTCAAGACCGTTTGGATGATGTCCAAATGACCTCAAGACCGTTTGGGCCAAGTTTGGGCCCAATTGAAGGTCAATTGATAGGTTCAACCTAGAATTGATTCACATTGTTGAACATTGATGACCATCCGATTTGAAACCCTAATTGAGAACGATTGAACCCTAATTGGCTATCAATTGAGGGTCAATTTGATGTCTAAGTGACTAAGGCTAACCCTAATTGACTCAATTTGTAAGGAGTTAATATAGTTTTGACCAATTGAGGGCTTCAACATACACTTTCATGAACATTGGTAACCTTTGAACCACTTTGGAGGTCCAAACGGTTTGAGCCCATTTGGACCAAACGGTCTCAAGACCGTTTGGATCCAAATGGTCTCAAGATCGTTTGAGTCCAAACGGTCTCAAGACCGTTTGAGGCCAAAGGGTCTCAAGACCGTTTGGGCTCAAACGACCTCAGGATCGTTTGGTCCAATCGATCTCAAGCTGATTTGATCAAACGGTTTCAAACCGATTGAAGCTCCAAACAGTTTGGAAAGTCAACCCTTCCAAACGGTCTTCACCTCCAAACGGTCTCAAGACCGTTTGGGTGGTTGAAATCGTTTGAAGGTTGAAACTGTTTGGAGATGTTGATGATGGTTTGTACTTAACCATTTGATGGTGTAACTAGTTCAATGGTGATCTAATCTAAACCCTAATGGTAACCTAGGTCATTAAGGGACTAAGTGATTAGTGAGTTAACCCATGATGGTGATCATGAGGCAAATTACCAAAATACCCTTGAGGGGTTTAAAGGGGTAAAACCGTGTTCTAATCAAACCCTAATCACATGATGATGATGTCTTGGCTTATGTTAGTCAATGGAGACTTAACTCAACCTGATCTAGAGTGGTGTTACCACCAACTACTAGTGAGAGGAGAGAGAAAGTATCCTAGAGAGAGAAAGTATCCTAGAGAGAGAAAGTACCCTTTTAAGGTGGAAACTCAAGTGTGATACTTCTAATCTACATGAATATGCATGATTTAGGGAATGGCCCACCTATGTGAGGTCATGTAAACCCTAGTTATGATATCTAATGGATCTTAATCTTATTTAAGAGCCTTAATGATGATGTTTCTCTTACATGATGATGTAATGAGTACAATTCACCATGGAGTGAATAGTAAACCCTAATTTTAGGGTGATGACATGAAAGATGAATAGTAAACCCTAATTGTTGAATTGTTTACTATTATCTGTTGAATTAACCATGCAGGTTGCTATGAGATGATGGTCATATCCAGGTATGGAATACCATGTTATATTCATTGAAAGCATGCCTTAAGCTTTATGAATAAGTGAATTATCTTGATGCACTGCTAAGTGACATCTATTGAGATTTATGGGCTGTAAGAGCCATAAATATCTTCAAGGTCATGCTTGACAGATGACTTGTGATGTGATAACTGAGAATTTATGTTGAAATAAGTTAGGTCTGCTACATTTTAAGTATTCTCATATATAGCTGTGATGCTAATGTTATTGTATGATGTTAAGAATACTGAATGTACCTAACTAATCAAGTGAAATGTAGAGCCATGATCATACATCCATCATTGTCAGAGTCTAAATGATGGTGAAACAGGTTTTCCTCAGGGAACTCCTGGATCACATACTTTTGAGTATGTGGGGTACATGGATGTGTAGAACCTTACATCCTAGTGTAGGAATTGATGTAGATTCTTGTAGTCCATCAACCCTTCACTAAGTGATATCCAAGGTGAGAGGATTTGGTGTAGATTCTAGTAGTCCATCAAACCCCACCACAAAGTCCAAAAGGTGAAGATGTATTACTACACTCCCTTAAAGACACAAACACCGCATCGATGTAAGATAAACAAGAAATCTTCTGATGGCGAAGAGAGTACAGAACGCCATTGTAACTCTAAAAATAGCGAAGGTCGAGCTTACCATGGAGAGCTATTATAAAGGACATCCCGCCAGATGTCTAACAAACAAACCTCTAACTGACTGAGGTAGATGAGGTCATAAGAATCTGGCTCTTTTAATGACCTATGTATGATACTGATGTGACTTCTTAGTGATCAGTTAGAGTATGAGTGGTATGCCTCATCTCCAGAGGGCATAATAATGTTTGAAAAACATAATCAACAACGTAGTATATTTGTTAGAGTTATCTACGAGTTATTTGATTGATGTTACATTGAATAGTGTGAATGTTCTCATACTTCATAAATGATTGAACACTTGCTTATCATCAGAACTGCTAGTGAATACCTTGAAGGCTTTTATTGCTTTAGTTATTTCTTGCTTTGCTTATAAAGCTTCTAGTGGAGAGTTATAACTCTCGCTGGGGCAATTATGTATAATTGTCTCACCCCGTAGACTTCAACTTTTTAGGTGGTCGTCGAAGACGGAGGAACAAGAACACAGGTGACCAATCCCAGCAACAGCAGCATCAGGAGCAGTAAATCTCAGGTGGAGATTCAGCCTGCTTTATGGTGTAGTTAGAGTCAGTCCTATGTGTCCTCTGTACTCTCAAGTCTTGGAGTGTTTTGAGTATGAATTCTTGAGAGATTTTGAATCATGTTGTATATAATTACTCAAGAAGTAATTTGTCAGTGATGTATATAGTTAAATCCTTTTTCTATGGAAAAGGTTTGTGGTTTCAAGTTCTTATCTCAAAAAGTTTTAAATTCTCGTGATTTTTGTCTTCCGCTGATTATCGAATGCTTCCGCACATGATTAAATCGTGATTATTTCGTTGTTTGGAGACTTGAGCCCACAATGAACCCCTAACCCACTTAAACAATTTGGGTTTTGGTCAGGTCCTTCATGTTTGCATTGATTTTGCCATCTCCAATGTACTCCATGCAAGTGCTTTTAATTAGGCAACACTTTTCAAGTTGTGTTAACCAAGAAAGAAATGAAAAGCTTGTTAATTTGGGGTGTGTTCTTAGAGAGCAGCCATATTTGTTAATAATTTTCAAAATTACAATGAAAGAAGAAAATACTTGTGAAACTAAAATAAAAGGAAGATTTGAAATCAGGTGAGTACAAAAAAGATGCTTGAACACTATGAGGAGGAGTAATATGTAATGATGATATGTCACATATAAGATGTAGTGAAAGTCAGAAGGACCACCACAGCTTCTAGGCCGGATGTGTTTAAACAACAAACCCAGTTCAAGTTGAATATATAATCATCGTAATTCATTATCCCCTCTCATAATTGCCTGAAAATTTGAAGAAATTGTGAGAAATATTCAATTTTCCTTTGGATATGATGATTGTTAATGATATTTAGAAGTAGATATAATGATCACGAATGACATGTACATCTACATTATTCTCACACAAACTCGGGTCATACATGTGATTCAAAGAGGGTAAGGAGCCCATTAGAAGCTCATAGGGTTAAAAGTACTCTTGTTAATGGTTGATCCAGACCGAAACTAATGAGGACTTGTGAAGCGGACTGGTAAAGCTCTAGATAGAAAGCCTATAGCTAAAAATCATCCTTAACCATGTCAAAATATTTAGCAACCTAAATGTTTATTCTCTAGTTGATTTTTGGGGGGTTTTGGTAGGTTCTAGAAACATTGAGAACAGCACATGTGTCGCATTCATGTAGGTCTCATGTGATGTGGTCAGGCTAATTTGAATTTAAACAAGAAACAACAAGGTTGTCATCATGTTAATGATGCAAAACAAAGAACATCATCAAAAATTACACACATAGAGTGTGTAACGTGAGTATATAAGGCATGAAGTTCAAACCAAAGATTAGGTTAAGGCATCATGTTAAGTGGAGGGAAGGTATGTGTAACATCCCTGACCTGGGTTACACTTTAAACCTAGGTGTTTTGATTAATAAAGATGATTATATGTTTAATCTTATCTTGTGAAAAGTTATTAGGGCTCATGAGAATCTTATGTTTCAATTTTGGTCCTGTTTGAACAATGTTGAAGCAATGTTTGCTTATTTTGGACTAAAATGCAAATTACCCAAGTTGAGGGATTAAATTGCAAATGTTTCATGATAAGATGTTCCTCATATGTTGAAGAATTATGAGAATTAATATGATGCAGAGGTATGACTTGTAGTTGCCTAAGTACCAAGGAAAAGCTGATAAAGCAATGTTTGTGCATTAAAACTTAGTTTTGGTGTAAAGTGCAATTTACCCAAAACCTAGGGTTCAATATGCAAATTACCACTTTAATAAGGTCCCTAATGTTTCCTGCATCATGTAGAGCAAATAAAATGAGAGGGGCGCCTCATTTGAATTAAGTTGGAGGAGAGAGAATCTTGATATTAAAATAATTAAGATTTAAGCCTAATTGGAACCCTAATTCAATTTAATGCAAAAATAAAGAAAATAATTGAACGGGCCTTCAACCAAAATTAAAATGGTTGGATTCAGATGTGTGTGGACGATCTTAATTGTTGAAAAGGCACGAGCATATCCTAAGGAGGTGAAATTCCACTCACCATTATTATAAGAAAAAGAAATTCCACTCAAAAATGGATATTAATATTATAAGGGTTAAGGTGCTTAATTCCTTTTCCCTTTATTCTTGGATAATGAAGAGGTTTTGAAAAAAAATGAAGATGGCTTCGTGGCCAATAAATGGAGGGGGATTTGGTGGAAATTATTTTGGGAATTAAAGGAAATAATCCCATTTTCTCTCTCCTTGGGATTTCCTTATACATATCCCTTTTTCCACTCACTTACGGACTTCTTTTTGGATTTTCTTTCTTTCTCTGCCTTGGCCGACCCCAAGAGAAGCTCAGTAACAGGAGGATGACGACCCCAACATGTTGGTAAGGTTCTTGACCTCTTTTCCCCTTGATTACATGGTGGAAATTGAAAGTAAATCATTGATTTCTTCTTAATTCGATCTCCTCTTCAACCCTAGCCAAACTTTTCAACCAAAAGCTTGAGTACGAGCCTAGGGGGAGTTGCAAGAGCTTCATCCACCATTTTTTCCATGATCTTGGAGCTTTGGAGCTCAATTGTAGATGGGTTTATAACTTGAAACCCTAATTTTGTTATTGCATTTAATTCCCCATCAAATAATAATGATCATTTCTCTATTTACAAATGATGATTTGGTTGATTGATGCAATTTCCATGGAAATCACAGCAGGTTTCGTGGGTCCAGAGCTTTATGATGATGCCATCATCATAATCACACACCTCTCCAAATATCTAGACCAAACGGTTTCAATCAAATGTCCAAACGGTTTGTGTTTTGGGAGCAAACGGTTTCAAACCATTTGGAATGAAACGGTTTCACTAAACCACATAGAAGCAAATGGTTTAAGACCATTTGGTGATGTTGACCAGGGTTGACCGTTTGGGTACTTGTTCATAATGATCTAGGTTAATGACCCACCAATTATTATTGATTAACTCCAATTGGTTCATGAGTTGAAGGTCCATCAATCACCTAAACCCTAATCGGGTTGAGTGCTGATTTCATAAGTGATTGAGTTTGAAATTTGGGTTGATTGACCCAAATGGTTTCAAAACCATTTGCGAATCACCAAAACGGTCTCAAGACCGTTTGTAGGTCAACTAAGACCGTTTGGGGGCCTACGGTTGAGTATGGTTAGGTATTTGAATATTCAAACATATGGTATAAACCCTAATCGACTAAGTGTTGATTTTCCAATTGAACGAGTTGATGTTTTGGGTTGATTGACCCAAACGGTTTCAAAACCTTTTGGGGATCACCCAAACGGTCTCAAGACTGTTTGGGGTCACCTAAGACCGTTTGGATGTCTAGGGTTACGTTTGGTCAAGTGTTTGAAGGTCCAAAGATACCAAATTGAAATACAATTAAGTGTTGATTCGGTGACCAATCCAGGATCCAAACCCTAATTGAATGACATGGTTGATGATGATATGATGGGCAAACGGTCTCAAGACCATTTGGAGGTCATCCAAACGATCCCAATACCGTTTGGGGGTCACCCAAGACCGTTTGGAGTTCTAGGGTTGACTATGGTTAGGTGTTTGAAGATCTAAAGGTACTAAGTTGAAGTGCAATCAAATGTTGATTTGGTGATCAATCTAATGATCCAAACTTCGATTGATTGACTTGGATTTTGATGTTGACATGGGAAAACGGTCTCAAGACCATTTTGAGGTCATCCAAACGACCTCAAGACCGTTTGGCGTTGGGTCATGTCCAATTTGGATGATGGTCCAATAGTTTTAAAGCAACTAGACTCACATTGGTTAATGTTGAAGGATCATCGATTCCAAACCCTAATTCAGTTGATTCAAACCCTAATTGATGATAAATTGAGGGTTAATTGAGGATCAAATCAGTTTAAGGATGACCTAATTAACTCAATTGAAGTATGGTGATGGGTCCAATTGAAGATTGGTTACATGAATTCAATGATTGGAGGAATCAACATTGAGAACCCCAAATCGATTTGATAGGTTGAGGCCATCTTTGGTCCATGCGGTTTTGAGGAGGTTTAGAACAAACGGTCTCAAGACCGTTTGGGACCAAACAGTCTCAAGACCATTTGGGACCAAACGATCCCAAACCGGTTGAGCCCATGCGGTTTCAAAGAGTGCTTTAGCAAACTATTTCAAGTACTTGCTTTAGCAAACGGTCTCAAGCACCACCTTTACCAAACGATTTCAAAACGTTCGAAATTTGAAAGACCAAGACCGTTTGGGGCTCAAATATTCAAAGTCAATTACGGATTCAGTTGGTTAATCCACCTTGACACCTATTGTAATTGAAGATCCAATTGGTCAATTCAATTGGATACCTTATGTATTGGAGGTCCAATGTAATTGAATCTCTTGAGAATTAAGATGATGAATGATCCATTGATCAAATGATGATTAGTAATGATAATCAATGAAGGTATAAAGGTTGAAATCTTAATAGTACCTAAGTGATTAGTTCCAATTAAGGGATGGACCCTAATTGCTTATAGGAACAATGAGGTGGTACTCTATGTTAATCATAGTTGTATGTACTTGATTGAAGGGTTGATATGACCTAATAAAGTTGAGAAGATGATAGCATGAGATTCATACATGAATATAATTCCTGAGGTGATTAAGGGTATGATTTTTAAGCAAAGAGATCATGAAACCCTAATCATGAACATAAAACCTAATTGACAGGGCTATTGAACTCTAACCCTAATTGAGGGCAATTCTAAATGAAACCCTAATCCAGGGTGAGGATGTAACCCTAATCTAGGGTAATGATATATGTAACTCCAAATTTAAGGAAATGAGATGTAAACCCCAGATTGGAGATGAATAGTAGACCCAAGCTGTGGGTAACCATAGTGGAAACCTTAATTGAGGTTTATTCCATGTGAATCCCTAATTGAGGTTGATTGGAGATGAATAGTAGACCCAAGCTGTGGGTAACCATAGTGGAAACCTTAATTGAGGTTTATTCCATGTGAATCCCTAATTGAGGTTGATTCAATGTGAATCCCTAATTGAAGTTGATTCCATGAGAAACCCTCATTGAGGGTGATGTCATGAAAAATCCCTAGTTGGGATGAATAATAAACATTAAGTATAGGCAAAGATATGTGAAAGCCTAATGAAGGGTGATGCTATATGCAATCCTAACTCTAATGAAGTATGATAGCATGTGAAATTACAAAGCCCTAATAAAGGGTAAAGGTATGTGAAATCCTAATTCAAGTTATAATACATGAAGCCTTAATCTTGGACAACATGATGACAACCCAGAACCCTAATAATAAAACAGTGGGTAAAACCTTATAAGGGTGAAATATATAAATGGTTGATTATAGGCAACCTTATTGTAAGCAATGCCTTAACCTGAGATGAGTTCATATCATTAAAGATAATTGGACCATTCATATGTGTAACGTATGCACTTCATGGTAAGAGTGATAGGTCAGTGGATGAAAGGATTAAGAGGAAATACATTAATCCAAGATAAGCTGATAACTTAAAAAAGTTGGAAGTAATGAGGTAAGTGATACATCAAGATATGAAAGACTTCACAGTTAGCATCTCAAAGTTGATATACTTTGATAACTATGAAATCCTAATGTGAGATGGGAAACCTTAACCCTAAATTGGGTAATGGGACATGAGAAATCATGATATGATATGCATAGTAAGCCCTAACCCTATTGAGGGAATAGAGGTGTTACTATTGTATTACATGAAGTAATATGTTATGTTGCCTAGTGAGAGGTGACAAGATGCTTTATGGGCCTTATGAGCCATGAGAGAAATTATGGCATAGTGAGAGGTATCAAAATGATTATAAAAGTTTATTATAAGAAAGAATAATGTTTTAATAAACTTAATAAGAGGAACAACTATATTCAATAAAGAATGTGTAAATCTATCCAGGCTAACCTCAGGGTTCACAGCCTAAAGTAGTATGTGATGATCAATGATGAGTTAAAGGAATTAAATTCCATGAACTATGTAATCAGGATTGGTTAGAGTCCAATGCCTGGCTGTGAAATCAGGATTGGTTAGAGTCCAATGCCTGGCTATGAAATCAGGTTTGGTTAAAGTCCAATACCTGGCAGAGGTGTAATGCATGTAATCAAGATTGGTTAAAGTCCAATGCATGGCTGTGAAATCAGGATTGGTTAGAGTCCAATGCCTGGCTGTGAAATCAGGTTTGGTTAAAGTCTAATACCTGGCAGAGGTGTAATGCCTGTAATCAGGATTGGTTAAAGTCCAATGCCTGGCTGTGAAATCAGGATTGGTTAGAGTCCAATACCTGGCTGTGGAATCAGGATTGGTTAGAGTCCAATGCCTAGCTGTGAAATCAAGATTGGTTAGAGTCCAATGCCTGGCTGTGAAATTAGGTTTGGTTAAAGTCCAATACCTAGCAGAGGTGTAATGCCTGTAATCAGGATTGGTTAAAGTCTAATGACTGGTTGTAAAATCAGGATTGGTTAGAGTCCAAAGCCTGGCTGTGAAATCAGGATTGGTTAAAGTCCAACACCTGGTTGTGTAATCAGGTTTCGTTAAAGTCCAATACCTGGCAGAGGTGTAATTCCTGTAATCAGGATTGGTAGCGTCCAATGCCTGGCGGTGTAATCAGGTTTGGAAAAGTCCAATGCTTGGCAGAGGCTAAATGTCTGTAGTGATAACACAGGATTGGTAGTAACCCGATGCCTGTAATGATGATTTAGGATTGATATTAACCCAATTCCTCTATTGATGATAAATGAGTACATGGTAGATATATCTCTTTATCTATTTTACAGGTTGGCTAAAGCCAATCGAATGAAACAAGAATGTTTCATGGGTAACATAACAAGATGATGAGCGTCACAAGAAAAGTTTGATATGATGGTATATATGTTGGATAAATGATATACATGTCATTCCTATTCCATATTAAAAGAATAGATGATATATTGCTCTATCATAAATAGTTGCAATTCTTACAAAGTTGAGGATGCTTTAAACTGCTTAACCTCTGCTCAGTCTTATATCTTTAAATTGAAATACAATGTTTTGGTGGAGACTTATATCTCCCGCTGGGGCAATTTACAATTGTCTCACCCCCGTGGGATCCAATGTTTTTAGGTGGACGCGGACAAAGAGGCAGGAAACATTTGGCAGAGAAGGAACAACAGAAGCATCGAGGACAACAGTAATATCTCAGGTGGAGATACTGCATGTCCAGTTGTATAGATAGTAGTTCTATGTGTCGTCTCTGTACTCTCAGGTCCTCGGGGTTTATAGATAGTGCTTTCATCATCGACTCAAGATTTTGGCTTGATTCCTCGAGGTTTTATGTTGTCTGTACATATTGTTGAATAGGACAGATGATGTTGTAATCCTTGAGAAGAGATAGTACAGGTTGTGTGTTGGTATGTATGCCCTGAGAGCCAATCATGGGATGATTGGTGGGATACATTGAGATTGATTTGATAAACATCAAAGGCAAGCTTCCAATTCTTTCTGGTTCAGTCATATGAGATAGTGATAGAACAGATTGAATGTCTAGAGAATGACAATACTCAATGACGTATGCCTTCAGGTTGAGGACCTGAACGATGAGATCATACGGATGCTAAGAGTTTGTACATTCTTGTTATGTCCCTAGTCGGATGTCATTGTGGAAGGTAGATAGACAGCAATGACACACAAGACTAGATTGTGGTGTTGGTTGATGACAGAATCTCATTAGTCATGATATAGAGATATCAAACCAAACACATAGGTACTTGTTAGAGAACAAGGTACCGGACAGACCCACCGTGAGTTTGACACATGGAACCATGAGATGGTAGTCACAGTTAGTACTCACAGTGATGGTGGTGAGTGTGATTCTTAGACCTGAAATCACTACACTCAACACATGTCGTTGGGCACACTTTGACATCATCAAACGCAGTCCTGAAACATGGGTTGTTATAAAGGTGATGATTGGGTGGCTTTGACACATGGGGCTTTTGAGGGGTGAGTGATAGATATGGGATTTGTCCCTCCTGAGGGAGTATGATATCCAAGGCCACTTGATGAGTAGGATTGAGATAGGCGTGCGCACGCATGTGTGAATTAGTATGTGATATTGATGTCATACATATCTCCTTCAATCTGCTCTGAGATCAAGAAAGTGAATGAACGTTGACAGGATGACTGCTCCATGCCTTGAGTTCATTCGGGATATCAGTGACAAAGGAATTTTACATTCACTGTAACACCATTCCCGGATTGTAGGATGAAAGTTGTTCTCCAACTTTCTACTTTCACTTGGGTAGCATTGATGTGTGACTAGGCACCGCTCTTTGCTTGTGAAGTCATAAGTGTTATGGACTTTCACTGCCAACGTGAAATGGACCTGCAGGGTCACACAACTAGGATTTAACTTGGAAGAGGAGTTTTGTCCACAAAACAATGTTTAGATTGATTACTAAAGGAGTTTAGTAGTTCAATTAAACACTGAATCAGTCGATGACTCAATATCATATGGTTCAAGGTGTTGGACGCATTGATTGGAGTATCGGATTGATTGAAATCGCATTTGACTGATTCTGCACAACCTGTACTCCCAACCGATCGGTTCAAGTGTTGAACCGGTCGGCTGAGGTTGCTGAACCGGTCGGCTCAAGTGTTGAGCCGATCGGCTCAAGCCCAGGGTGAAACGAGCGGTTCAAGTGTTGAACCGATCGGTTCAACTGGTGCAACCGAGCAAGTTGGGAAAGTCAGGTCGGTGAGAATTTTCCTTGCGTTTCACTTGCCCAATTTGATTGGAAATAGGATTGGTATTCGATACCAATTAGAAACGAAAGTTGGAAAGTCAATCGGGAATCGACCAGGACCACGAACCGATCGGTTCAGAAGTGAACCGATCGGCTCATGGGTCCCAACCGATCGGTTGGTGCTCCAACCGACCGGTTCAGGTCCCCAACCGACCGGTTCACTTGTAAACCAATCGGTTCAGGTTGTGAGTCAGTTGCTTTTTGTGGAAAATCTCAAACCCTCCTACTCCTGCTTTAGTCCCGTATTGCCGGGCATAGAGAACCCTGTCCCATGACCCGCCTATATATATAGGGGTATTGGGGGCTTCTCAAAGTACAACTCAATGCAAGCTGGTTG
The DNA here is from genome assembly GCA_963693085.1 of Alisma plantago-aquatica. Taxonomy (NCBI): domain Eukaryota; kingdom Viridiplantae; phylum Streptophyta; class Magnoliopsida; order Alismatales; family Alismataceae; genus Alisma; species Alisma plantago-aquatica. The sequence continues at coordinate 845,279,449 of OY856409.1, forward strand.
CTTTGCGAAGTTGTCATTCTCTCTGGTTTTGGTAACCGTGAGAGATCCCGAGCAAGTGCTTCTCGCAAAAGGGAGGTGCAGCAAGGGAAGGACAACTGCAGTTGCAACTGGCAGTAGGAGAGTGTGTTGGCGACTAGTACGTCAACAGGAGGGTGCGACTCCTTTCACTTCCTTGTGGGACAAGGAGAGTGGAGTTCCAGGTGGTCCGTGTGGACTACTACAGAGGCGGGAGGTCACTACCGCTCAGGAGGACAACTGTCATCCGACAGTCCGGTAGGAGGAGTCGTCAGTCCCGGTGCGACCAGGAGCTGCACAGACACCGTCCAAGACCGGAGTTGAAGACCGCGCATTGCGCGAGGTATTGTCGCCGAGCAAGCCTCGGGACAAGGTATGATTCTGCAAACCATCCTTTCCTATTATATAGACGTTGACGCGTTTCCTCAGTATGGGTTGGGGGAGAAAATTTTTTGTTTCCGCTGCCTTCTCTGTCTCCCCTAAAACCCAACAGTGGTATCAGAGCCACGTCAACTGCTCTATGTTTTAGGAATATCGATATGATCGATTTTGGTTTGTCGCCTTTATTTATTGCATACGATGCGAATAATATCGACTTTATGCATGTCCAATCTTAAATCCACAAATCCCTAATTACATATATGATATGTATTATTAATGCACTCGATACGCGTCGCCCTTAAACGAGTTTTGTGGTGGATATGTGTAGCGTGATTATGGCCTATAAACACCTATCTGTGATTGGTTGTGTGTGGTTGCTTGCATCTCGGTCTGTGCACCGATCTTCCCTCTCTTATTCCTGATGTAACTCGAAATAATTTGAGATTCTTTCCTATCTTTGCTCCCCCCGAATGTAACTCGGGGTTTCTTTTTTTTAAAGCAATGTAATAAATAGGATAGATCTTTATTTCCTGTTATGTCAAAGATCGACGGACATCAAGACGACAGCTGAAACGATCGGTTCAAGGCGTGAACCGATCGGTTGACGTTCCAGACGATCGGTTCAAGGAGTGAACCGATCGGTTGATGACCGGTTCGAGGAGCGAGACGAGCGGGTGGCGGACATGACGAGATGCACGACGACCAGGCAAACCAATCGGTTGGAGGAGCCAACCGATCGGCTGGTGGCACCCAGACGACCGGCTGGAGAGTACGGATCATTCATGTGATGAGTTGATCAACTCGGATAGAAAGGCACAGAGTTCATCTTGTACAGGTTGCATATGATGTAGACCTAGATGACCGTGATTCCTCTTGGCTCGAGGAATCACATTAGGATGGCCATAATCATCGCTTTTTATCGTTTGTGCATGTTTTCTGTGGGATATAGCATGTATATGATACGTACTATGTATTGTGGTGATTGGATATGTATATGTATATAAAAACCAAATCCCTCATTAAAATATTAAGTCTTACATGCCTTCCATTAGCGGCACACATGAAAAGCTCGATCGACCAAGCGTAGGTTATGCCAAAGCGTGGTGCGCCGTCTATCTTGTGGAAGTGTGAAGGGTAGACATGTAGGTTCTGCCAAAGCAGGGTGCATCTTTACCGTGTCGGCTTTTGGGTTAGACTTAACTGGTGATTCTTAGAGCGTCTAAGCCCAGAGGCAAGGAATGTTCATGACAAGGAGTTGTGCATGTTCATTCAACAAGAGTTGCATATGATGCAATTGGCAAGAGTTGCCTACCTGAGAGATCTAAGTTGTGGGCGATCAGCCAAAGCTGACTCATGACTTAGAGGATTTCAGGATCTTGCCCACTAGAAGGTTGTACGCTGCAATCTTCCGAATTGATGGTGAGGGCTATCAATTTGAAGTAAAATAGTGGGAGCGATAATTAATTAAAGGCCTAATTATATCGTCAAACTTTCAAATCAATCAAATAAGTCAAAAAGAGTTTTGGACTGAAATTGCATATATTTCCTTTTGTTAAAATAAATGGTTAATCAACAAATCACTTTATTTGCGATCGGTCTTTGAGACCAACAAATTAAATGGGAATAATTCCACGACTAGTTAGGATGATGATGAGAAGTATTCTCAATCAAAGAGCGAAAGCTCCAAGTCCTAGTTATACCAGAACCAGATGAACTCGATCCCACCACATCAATGGCTGGAAGTATGCTTATGGAAGCATACTGAGGACGACATTGATAAGGAGTGCTTGATGTTGTAATCTCTAAACTATGAGTTGCAGAGACAACATGAGACATATGATGTCTCCAAGATACTGTCCTAGTATGTCATGACAGAAGGAGATCCAGTAAGGTATTCACACACTCAATGTGATTGGGTATGTGGAAAACCTGATTAAGAAGGATTCCCTCTGAGCCAAGAGTTGGCTATTGGTATGATACTGCAAATGTTGTGAGAATCATACAATTCATGATAAGCTACAACATGAACAACTTTGACAAGCGTTGACAGAGTTGTTGGACATGTTGAGGATAGTAGAGGCAAAGATGAAGAAAGACAAACCATAATCTTTGATGTGATCAAAGAAAAGGTAAGTCTTAAGGGCAAGGGCAAGGGCAAAGCAAAGAAGTGTTCTGATGCTAGCCAGCAATCCAAGCCGTCTTCATCCTCAAGGCACATGGGGAAAGGGTGTATGAGGGATTGCCCTCTATATCTGGAAGAACAAAAGAAGATGAAGGAGGGGATGGAGATCTCCACCTAAGGTATCATGAAATAAACTGCTTCTTTATCCGAGGTATATGATACCAAGATATGGATATGTCATATATGATATGCAATATCCGCAAAGAAGTGATGGCCTTTGTGAAAGGACCAAGAAAGAAGTACCCATCATTGGAGCAAGTGTTGCTGCCATAGATAGGAGTATCTTTCATTTTATTTCAGCCTAAAAGGGCACGAAATAGAGTTGAGAACTGCTATTTCATATATTGCCAATAGATAGAAACACTTTATTATTGCATATTGTATGACAATGATGGCAATTAATAAAGTTGATGTTTCGATCTTAAAGATATGATCTTTGTGGCAATGCCTTGCTTATCTTATGGTATTTGATATGCATAAGATAAAATGATACCTAAAGTTATAGATAACTCAAACAATGAAATTAGCATCAATCATGAGAAATTCATTTCTAGTTTCCATGTCATGGATACATCTAGACTCTTTTGGTTAGAGAACCAGTAAGAGACATGAATATCTTGGACATGATTAATCAATTTTCACTAATGTAGTGGAAGAGTGATTATCCTATTAGGTATAATACATGTTATGTATTTACATACCTATTGGAACAAATGCTAATACTTCAAATGGTGTTTAGAGAAATACCAATATGAATATCTTGAAGTGTCAAGATTATCATAGATGAAGTACAAATTTGGTAAAGTGTTAATTCTTGATGAGATCAATGAATGAAATACTTGGACCAAATGTTTGAGATCCTTATGAGTGATTATGATAGTGTATCATAGTGAACTCATGATTAAGGCATGGTGATGTCTAAATCAAGAAGGAATCATACTCTAAGGAGTTAGAGAATGATTATCGAATAACTGAATTCTTCTTAATAAAAGAATACCCCACACTAATAAAGGACATTAAGAATCACAAGGGTTGTGAGTTCTTATATCCTTAACAGATACACCTCAATTATCTATGTGATGAGTTGTTCATATGATGAGTCAACTATCCAGATGAATATGAGGAATCATATTTTGAGTTATGGTATAAAACCATTACATCCTAAATGACTTCCATGTGAGCCACGAGGTATGACCTTGATGGTAGCATTCATTGGATCATGTCCATAAGTGCAAATAAGTCTTAAGTGTTAAGACACATGGATAACATTTTGAGAAGGATGATGCTTGTTGATTGCAACTTAATGACTAAGACATTTGGCATATGGATACTAAAACCGCATTCCTATGAGGAATAAAACAAGGATGTGTATGTGACACAACCTATAAGGTTTATGAATCCACTAATGCAAATGAAGTCTATAAGTTACAATGGACTAATCAATGTGATTGATTGAGTACAAGCAACTCAAAATTGGATATTTACTTTGATGATATAGTCAAAGGGTTTGACTGATATGTCAAAGATAAAGAAGGGATCTGTGATTTAGTGGGAGCGTATTCACATTCCACATGTTGATGTGAAATGGAAATGTTCTATAATGGAAATCCAAAAGTGGAAATTATCTTTAAGGAAGATAGAGACGTTTCCTATGTGATAGGAATAGAGATCTATAGAGATAGTTCTCGAAAACCTCTTGACCTGAAAAGAGAGAGAGCATACATTGGCAATCTGTACTGAAATGTTCAGTATGCACAGATTCAGTGGGAGAAAACTTGTCCATGTTATGTGGAGTTAGTATCCCAAGGCCAAGTGTCCAATTCTTATGAAGAATGGGAACACTAAGAATAGATGTGGATCTATCATGTATGTAATCATCCCATTATTTTGCATGTATTGACATGGCAAGAACAAAGTGCATTCATCATGTTGTATGTATGACATGACAATATGATGTGCTCATCCTGATAACTCATATGTGGGACATGACGAGTGGATGTCTGTCTATTTCCAGTAAGGGTTACTGGAATACCATGAGAACTTGATAAGTACTTGGGAAGTACTAGTTCTATGGAGATAAGGAAGAGTTCGATGTAAAGAGTTACATTGATGCAAACTTCCGAAAAGACAGAAAATTAATCGCAAAATATACATAAGATGTATAAAAGTAAATGGTTGTTGATAATTGGAAGTGTTCCAATAAAACCATTTAAAAGGGAAATGTCGAGTATCCGTGTGTTAGAGAACAGTAGTGGATACTATATGGATCTGAAAATTCATAAGATGAACTTATATTCCACTCATTGATGACAAGTCTGGAATCCTTGATCATGCAATGTGGCTAAAGGTTAGAAAATGGAATACTAGATCGCATATTACGGCAACTCCATCTCATACGTGTGACGTACAGCAAAGAGATGAGAGACATGCAATTGATACAGACTTTGGCAAGGTGTTGCCATTACTCACTATGTTCGCACTAGAGCACAGTAACATGTGGGACATGTTTGAAGATCACTATGAATATGATTCAAGGGTGATTGGCTCGCAGTGCAAGTGGGAGTCTGTTGGTATGTATGCCCTGAGATCCAATTATGGGATGATTGGTGGGATACATTGAGATTGATTTGATAAACATCAAAGGCAAGCTTCCAATTCTTTCTGGTTCAGTCATATGAGATAGTGATAGAACAGATTGAATGTCTAGAGAATGACAATACTCAATGACGTATGCCTTCAGGTTGAGGACCTGAACGATGAGATCATACGGATGCTAAGAGTTTGTACATTCTTGTTATGTCCCTAGTCGGATGTCATTGTGGAAGGTAGATAGACAGCAATGACACACAAGACTAGATTGTGGTGTTGGTTGATGACAGAATCTCATTAGTCATGATATAGAGATATCAAACCAAACACATAGGTACTTGTTAGAGAACAAGGTACCGGACAGACCCACCGTGAGTTTGACACATGGAACCATGAGATGGTAGTCACAGTTAGTACTAACAGTGATGGTGGTGAGTGTGATTCTTAGACCTGAAATCACTACACTCAACACATGTCGTTGGGCACACTTTGACATCATCAAACGCAGTCCTGAAACATGGGTTGTTATAAAGGTGATGATTGGGTGGCTTTGACACATGGGGCTTTTGAGGGGTGAGTGATAGATATGGGATTTGTCCCTCCTGAGGGAGTATGATATCCAAGGCCACTTGATGAGTAGGATTGAGATAGGCGTGCGCACGCATGTGTGAATCAGTATGTGATATTGATGTCATACATATCTCCTTCAATCTGCTCTGAGATCAAGAAAGTGAATGAACGTTGACAGGATGACTGCTCCATGCCTTGAGTTCATTCGGGATATCAGTGACAAAGGAATTATACATTCACTGTAACACCATTCACGGATTGTAGGATGAAAGTTGTTCTCCAACTTTCTACTTTCACTTGGGTAGCATTGATGTGTGACTAGGCACCGCTCTTTGCTTGTGAAGTCATAAGTGTTATGGACTTTCACTGCCAATGTGAAATGGACCTGCAGGGTCACACAACTAGGATTTAACCTGGAAGAGGAGTTTTGTCCACAAAACAATGTTTAGATTGATTACTAAAGGAGTTTAGTAGTTCAATTAAACATTCAATCAGTCGATGACTCAATATCATATGGTTCAAGGTGTTGGACGCATTGATTGGAGTATCGGATTGATTGAAATCGCATTTGACTGATTCTGCACAACCTGTACTCCCAACCGATCGGTTCAAGTGTTGAACCGGTCGGCTGAGGTTGCTGAACCGGTCGGCTCAAGTGTTGAGCCGATCGGCTCAAGCCCAGGGTGAAACGAGCGGTTCAAGTGTTGAACCGATCGGTTCAACTGGTGCAACCGAGCAAGTTGGGAAAGTCTGGTCGGTGAGAATTTTCCTTGCGTTTCACTTGCCCAATTTGATTGGAAATAGGATTGGTATTCGATACCAATTAGAAACGAAAGTTGGAAAGTCAATCGGGAATCGACCAGGACCACGAACCGACCGGTTCAGAAGTGAACCGATCGGCTCATGGGTCCCAACCGATCGGTTGGTGCTCCAACCGACCGGTTCAGGTCCCCAACCGACCGGTTCACTTGTGAACCAATCGGTTCAGGTTGTGAGTCAGTTGCTTTTTGTGGAAAATCTCGAACCCTCCTACTCCTGCTTTAGTCCCGTATTGCCGGGCACAGAGAACCCTGTCCCATGACCCGCCTATATATATAGGGGTATTGGGGGCTTCTCAAAGTACAACTCAATGCAAGCTGGTTGCTTTGCGAAGTTGTCATTCTCTCTGGTTTTGGTAACCATGAGAGATCCCGAGCAAGTGCTTCCCGCAAAAGGGAGGTGCAGCAAGGGAAGGACAACTGCAGTTGCAACTGGCAGCAGGAGAGTGTGTTGGCGACTAGTACGTCAACATGAGGGTGCGACTCCTTTCACTTCCTTGTGGGACAAGGAGAGTGGAGTTCCAGGTGGTCCGTGTGGACTACTGCAGAGGCGGGAGGTCACTGCCGCTCAGGAGGACAACTGTCATCCGACAGTCCGGTAGGAGGAGGAGTCGTCAGTCCCGGTGCGACCAGGAGCTGCACAGACATCGTCCAAGACCGGAGTTGAAGACCGCGCATTGCGCGAGGTATTGTCTCCGAGCAAGCCTCGGGACAAGGTATGATTCCGCAAACCATCCTTTCCTATTATATAGACGTTGACGCGTTTCCTCGGTATGGGTTGGGGGAGAAATTTTTTTGTTTCCGCTGCCTTCTCTGTCTCCCCTAAAACCCAACATTGTGTACTTATGGAACAGAATGTAAATATTATATTTTGGTTCTTGATGAAAAAGATTTCCTATGTGTGGATCTCTTTGCAAAGAGTTTTAATTTTTAGTGATTTTCAGTAATCCACTGCAAATGATTCGCTTCCGCTTAGTTAATCTTGTGTTTTATTTGTTGGATGCCACAGTTTAGTGGTATCAGATCTCTAGCTTCGCCGAGTATACAGAGACATAGGACTAAGGTAGTAGAGTATGTTCTAGTGTCATCAGTGTATCTGATAGTGCCTTCTTCTCATTTAGGAGAAGAAGAACTTGAAGATGACTGGGTCACATGAGGAGTTTGCTGCAGAAAGTAGCAATACTGCACCAAGAAGAGGTGCAGGGAGGCAAGCAAGAGAGGGGCAATTGCCTGAGAACCCCCTAGCTAATCCAATTGTGATAAGAAATCCTTACTTAGGAATCACTGTTGGAGAATTTAGGGCAACCATGATGTATTTAGTGGATCGAGCACTAGCAGTGCAACCATGATTATCAGCCCCTAATGATGATGTTTTGGACATCAACAGGCTATGTAATCCACATCAGCAGGTGGAAGCAATGGGAATTGATGAAATTCTGGACTTAGAACAAGTCTGTGCTCAACCTCAACATGTTGAATCAATAAATTGTGAAGGAAGGAATAGGTTTCAACCCAAAAGTAGAATTTGCTATAGGTGTAGAAAGCCTGGACATATTGTAAAGAATTGTCCAACAAAGAACAAGGAAGAGAGAATTGAGAAAAGGCCTATCCAAATCCAGGGACAGAGGCCTAATAGTTCCAAAAAGGGAAATATTTTGGTACCACCAGTACAACCGGGACCTAGTGCACCAAGGCAATGGTCATCTAGAAAGGGTAAAGAACCCTCTAGACCATACCTGGCACCTAGAATTTGCTACCTATATAGACAGGTTGGACATCTGGAAAGAGATTGCTCAGCCAGAAATGTTATGGTGAATCAACCTCGGAGGCAGAATCAGCCTGATGCAGTGAATAATCCACGAATCATGACAGGTTAGACAAAATAATGTCTTTCTAAAATGTCTTTTATGATTTCCTGAGTTAATTGGGAAGGTAATTAATTGAACTTTCTTTGATTAATCATGTGAGGACTTACATTTTGCATAATAAATATTATAGATGTTTCATGTTGTTCTTACCTCTATGATAAGAAGATGAGGTATTGAAGAGATTTCTGGATAAAATCCAGTGATGTTAAATCTTATATTTGTGATAATATGAAAAAGAAGGAATACAATAGCATAAAAAGTACATACTACTTAATCTCAGTATTTATATACCCTGGCCAGGTATACAACTATTAACGATAAAGTGAGTATGGAAACTCTTAGATTGTAATCCTTTTGATTGCCCTGATCAAGTAGTCATTCTGATACAATCTAATGAGTATCATGAAATAAGAAGCATGGAATGAATAAATGTGTCATGTTCTAGGCATAAGAAAGAGAAAGAAAGAGAAATATGAGATAGCCTCAGATGAGCATGTTTGTATGAGGAATTAAAAGCATAATCCTCATAAGATTAGAACGAGGAATATGATTCCTTGTTTTCTTTTCTCTCAGGGACATGGCAATCAAGTGGGTCATAGGACACTTGATGTGCATAATATAAAGATGTTTATGTGATGGATACTTAGAAAGGTATCAGTTTATCTTGGACTTTGGCTCCAAGATAAAGATATATGTAACAAGTAATGTCCCAAAATGAAAGGAATATAAATAAGTAATGTGTTTTTAATACATGTGATAGATACCAAGGTAAGAGATTATGGTATCTAAGAAATAATAGATGGTTTATGTTGAATATGTGAAATGGTCAATTATGAAATCAAATTAATCATGTAAAATAATATGAACATCACATGTTAGGGGTTTATGTTTTGCATAAGCATAACAATTGAAGATATCTTTGAGATAAGTTCTTAATTGATAAGTAACCTTTCCTTATGATAAGAGAATGTACAACTAATGAGATAGTTAGTGCAGGTAATAAGGAAAGATAGTATGGTGTTATCAGGTGAGATGACACAATCAGGGTATGAAAAGACTTATAGTCTCAAGTGGATGACAGAATATAATGGGGATCTTGAAAGAGAAATACTGAACCAATTAAGGAACATGGGAGTATGTGTTCCATGTGAACCATTCCATGATAAATTTGTGTGAAATAACTTTGTTGATCAAAACTCTATGGTGTCTCCATAATAATGAGGTGTTATGTGAGGACATGATGATATGATGCATGGATAATATTTGTTTCCCTTTATCTGGGATTTCGGGGACGAAATTCTTGTTAGGGGTTTATAATTTGTAACATCCCTGACCTGGGTTACACTTTAACCCTAGGTGTTTTTATTAAGAAAGATTATTATATGTTTAATCTTATCTTGTGAAAAGTAATTAGGGCTCATGAGAAACTTATGTTTCAATTTTGGTCCTGTTTGAACAATGATGAAGCAATGTTTGCTTATTTTGGACTAAAATGCAAATTACCCAAGTTAAGGGATTAAATTGCAAATTTTGCATGATAATATGTTCCTCATATTTTGAAGCATCATGAGAATGAATATGATGCATATGTATCGCTTGTGGTAGCCTGAGTACCAAGGAAAAGCTCATAAAGCAATGTTTATGCATTAAAACCTAGTTTTGGTGTAAAGTGCAATTTACCCAAAACCTAGGGTTCAATATGCAAATTACCACTTCAATAAGGTCCCTAATATTTCTTGTCATCATGTAGAGCAAAGAAAATGAGAGGGGCGCCTCATTTGAATTAAGTTGGAGGAGAGAGAATCTTGATATTAAAATAACCAAGATTTAAGCCTAATTGGAACCCTAATTCAATTTAATGCAAAAATAAGGAAAATAATTGAAGGGTCCTTCAACCAAAACTAAAATGGTTGGTTTCAGATGTGTGTGGACGAGCTTGAGCCTTGCAAAGGTACGAGCATATCCTAAGGAGGTGAAATTCCACTCACCATTATTATAAGAAAAAGAAATTCCACTCAAAAATGGATATTAATATTATAAGGATTAAGGTGCTTAATTCCTTTTCCCTTTATTCTTGGATAATGCAGAGGTTTTGCAAAAACATGAAGATGGATTCGTGGACAATAAATGGAGGGGGATTTGGTGGAAATTATTTTGAGAATTAACGGAAATAATCCCATTTTCTCTCTCCTTGGGATTTCCATATACATATCCCTTTTTCCACTCACTTAAGGACTTCTTTTCGGATTTCCTTTCTTTCTTTGCCTTGGCCGACCCCAAGAGAAGCTCAGTAACAGGAGGAGGACGACCCCAACCTTTTGGTAAGGTTCTTGACCTCTTTTCCCCTTGATTCCATGGTGGAAATTGAAAGTAAATCATTGATTTCTTCTTAATTCGATCTCCTCTTCAACCCTAGCCAAACTTTTCAACCAAAATCTTGAGGACGAGCCTAGGGGGAGTTTCAAGATCTTCATCCACCATTTTTTTAGTGATCTTGTAGCTTTGGAGATCAAATGGAGGCAGGTTTTATAACTTGAAACCCTAATTTTGTTATTGCATTTAATTCCCTATCAAATAATGATCATTTCTCTATTTACAAATATTGATTTGGTTGATTGATGCAATTTCCATGGAAATCACAGAAGGTTTCGTGGGTATAGAGCTTGATGATGATGAAATCATCATAAGCACACACCTCCCCAAATATCTATACCAAACAGTTTCAATCAAATGTCCAAACGGTTTGTGTTTTGGGAGCAAACGGTTTCAAACCGTTTGGAATGAAACAGTTTCACTAAACCGCATAGAAGCAAACGGTTTAAGACTATTTGGTATAGTTTACCAGGGTTCACCATTTTGGGACTTGTTCATAATGATCTTGGTTAATGACCCACCAATTATTATTGATTAACTCCAATTGGTTCATGAGTTGAAGGTCCATCAATCACCTAAACCCTAATCGGGTTGAGTAATGATTTCATAAGTGATTGAGTTTGAAATTTGGGTTGATTGACCCAAACGGTTTCAAAACCATTTGGGAATCACCCAAACGGTCTCAAGACCGTTTGGAGGTCAACCAAGACCGTTTGTAGGTCTAGGGTTGAGTATGGTTAGGTATTTGAAGATTCAAACATATGGTATAAACCCTAATCAGCTAAGTGTTGATTTTGCAATTTAATGAGTTGATGCTTTGGGTTGATTGAACCAAACGGATTCAAAACCGTTTGGAGATCACCCAAACGGTCTCAAGACCGTTTGGGGTCACCTAAGACCGTTTTGAGGTCTAGGGTTAAGTTTGGTCAAGTGTTTGAAGGTCCAAAGATACCAAATTGAAATACAATTAAGTGCTGATTTGGTGACCAATCCAGGATCCAAACCCTAATTGAATGACATGGTTGATGATGATATAATGGGAAAACGGTCTCAAGACCGTTTGGAGGTCATCCAAACGATCCCAAGAACGTTTGGGGGTCACCCAAGACCGTTTGGAGGTATAGGGTTGACTATGGTTATGTGTTTGAATATCTAAAGGTACTAAGTTGAAGTGCAATCAAATATTGATTTGGTGATCAATCTAATGATCCAAACTTTGATTGATTGACTTGGATTTTGATGTTGACATGGGAAAACGGTCTCAAGACCGTTTGGAGGTCATCCAAACGAACTCAGGACCGTTTGGCGTCAGGTCATGTCCAATTTGGATGATGGTCCAATAGTTTTAAAGCAACTAGACTCACATTGGTTAATGTTGAAGGATCATCGATTCCAAACCCTAATTCAGTTGATTCAAACCCTAATTGATGATCAATTGAGGGTTAATTGAGGATCAAATCAGTTGAAGGATGACCTAATTAACTCAATTGAAGTATGGTGATGGGTCCAATTGAAGATTGGTTACATGAATTCAATGATTGGAGGAATCAACATTGAGAACCCCAAATCGATTTGATAGGTTGAGACCATCTTTGGTCCATGCGGTTTTGAGGAGGTTTGGACCAAACGGTCTCAAGACCGTTTGGCACCAAACGATCCCAAACCGACTGAGCCCATGCGGTTTCAAAAAGTGCTTTAGCAAACGGTTTCAAGTACTTGCTTTAGCAAATGATCTCAAGCACCACCTTTACCAAACAATTTCAAACCGTTTGAACTTTGAAAGACCAAGACCGTTTGGGGCTCAAATAGTCAAAGCCATTTAAGGATTCAATTGGTTAATCCACTTGGATACCTATTGTAATTTAAGATCCAATTGGTCAATTCAATTGGATACCTTATGTATTGGAGGTCCAACGTAATTGAATCTCTTGAGAATTTAGATGATGAATGATCCATTGATCAAATGATCATTAGTAATGATAATCAATGAAGGTATAAAGGTTGAAATCTTAATAGTACCTAAGTTATTAGTGCCAATTAAGGGATGGACCCTAATTGCTTATAGGAATAATGAGGTGGTACTCTATGTTAATCATAGTTGTATGTACTTGATTGAAGTGTTGATATGACCTAATAAATTTGAGAAGATGATAGCATCAGGTTCATACATGAATATAATTCATGAGGTGATGAAGGGTATAATTTTTAAGCAAAGAGATCATGAAACCCTAATCATGAACATAAACCCTAATTGACAGGGCTATAGAACTCTAACCCTAATTGAGGGAAATTCTAAATGAAACCCTAATCCAGGGTGAGGATGTTACCCTAATCTAGGGTAATGATATATGAAACTCCAATTTAGGCAAATGAGATGTAAAACCCTGATTGGAGATGAATAGTAGACCCAAGTTGTGGGTAACCATAGTGGAAACCTTAATTGAGGTTGATTCCATGTGAATCCCTAATTGAGGTTGATTCAATGTGAATCCCTAATTGAAGTTGATTCCATGAGAAACCCTAATTGAGGGTGATGCCATGAGAAATCCCTAGTTGGGATGAATAATAAACATTAAGTATAGGCAAAGATATGTGAAAGCCTAATGAAGGGTGATGCTATATGCAATCCTAACTCTAATGAAGTATGATAGCAAGTGAAATCCCAAAGCCCTAATAAAGGGTAAAGGTATGTGAAACCCTAATTGAAGTTATAATACATGAAGCCTTAATCTTGGACAACATGATGACAACCCATAACCCTAATAATAAAACAGTGGGTAAAACCTTATAAGGGTGAAATATCATAAATGGTTGATTATAGGCAAGCTTATTGTAAGCAATGCCTTAACCTGAGATGAATTCATATCATTAAAGATAATTGGATCATTCATATGTGTAACCTATGCACTTCATTGTAAGAGTGATAGGTCAGTGGATGAAAGGACTAAGATGGGAAATACCTTAATCCAAGATAAGTAGATAACTTAAGAAAGTTGGAAGTAATGAGGTAAGTGATACATCAAGATATGAAAGACTTCACAGTTAGAATCTCAATGTTGATATACTTTGATAACTATGAAATCCTAATGTGAGATGGGAAACCTTAACCCTAAATTGGGTAATGGGAGATGAGAAATCATAATATGATTTGAATAGTAAGCCCTAACCCTATTGAGGGAATAGAGGTGTTACTATTGTATTACATGAAGTAATATGTTATGTTGCCTAGTGATAGGTGACAAGATGCTTTATGGGCCTTATGAGCCATGAGAGAAATTATGGCATAGTGATAGGTACCAAAATGATTGAAAAAGTTTATCATAAGAAAGAATAATGTGTTAATAAACTTAATAAGAGGAACAACTATATTCAATAAAGAATGTGTAAATCTATGCATGCTAACCTCAGGGTTCAGAGCCTACAGTAGTATGTGATGATCAATGATGAGTTAAAGGAATTAAATTCCATGAACTATGTAATCAGGATTGGTTAGAGTCCAATGCCTGGTTGTGAAATCAGGATTGGTTAGAGTTCATTGCCTGGCTGTGAAACCAGGTTTGGTTAAAGTCCAATACCTGGCAGAGGTGTAATGCATGTAATCAAGATTGGTTAAAGTCCAATGTCTGGCTTTGAAATCAGGATTGGTTAGAGTCTCATGCCTGGCTATGAAATCAGGTTTGGTTAAAGTCCAATACCTGGCAGAGGTGTAATGCCTGTAATCAGGATTGGTTAAAGTCTAATGCCTGGCTGTGAAATCAGTATTGGTTAGAGTCTAATACCTGGTTGTAGAATTAGTATTGGTTAGAGTCCAATGCCTGGCTGTGAAATCAGGATTGGTTAGAGTCCAATGCCTGGCTGTGAAATCAGGTTTGGTTAAAGTTCAATACCTGGCATAGGTGTAATGTCTGTAATCAGGATTGGTTAAAGTCCAATGACTGGCTGTGAAATCAGGATTGGTTAGAGTCCAATGCCGGGCTGTGAAATCAGGATTGGTTAAAGTCCAATGTCTGGTTGTGTAATCAGGTTTGGTTAAAGTCCAATACCTAGCAGAGGTGTAATGCCTGTAATCAGGATTGGTAGAGTCCAATGACTGGCGGTGTAATCAGGTTTGGAAAAGTCCAATGCCTGGCAGAGGCTAAATGCCTGTAGTGATAACACATGATTGGTAATACCCAATGTCTGTAATGATGGTTTAGGATTGCTATTAACCCAATTCCTGTATTGATGATAATTGTGTACATGGTAGATATATCTCTTTATCTGTTTAATAGGTTGAATAAGGCCAACAGAATGAAACAAGAATGTTTCATGGGTAACATAACAAGATGATGAGTGTCACAAGAAAAGTTTGATATGATGGTATATATGTTGGATAAATGATATACATGTCATTCCTATTCCTTATTAAAAGAATAGATGATATATTGCTCTATCATAAATAGTTGCAATGCTTACAAAGTTGAGGATCCTTTAAACTGCTTAACCTCTTCTCAGTTTCATATCTTTAAATTGCAATACAATGTTTTGGTGGAGAGTTATATCTCCCGCTGGGGCAATTTACAATTGTCTCACCCCTGTGGGATCTAATCTTTTTAGGTGGACGCAGACAAAGAGGCAGGAAACCATTGGAAGAGAAGGAACAACAGTAGCATCGAGGACAACAGTAATATCTCAGGTGGAGATATTTCCTGTCCAGTTGTATAGATAGTAGTCCTATGTGTCATCTTTGTACTCTCAAGTCCTCGGGATTTATAGATAGTGCTTTCATCATCGACTTGAGATTTTGGCTTGATGCCTCGAGGTTTTATGTTGTCTGTACATATTGTTGAAATGGACAGATGATGTTGTAATCCTTGAGAAGAGATAGTACAGGTTGTGTACTTATGGAACAAAATGTAAATATTATATTTTGGTTCTTGATGAAAAAGATATCCTATGTGTGGATCTCTTTGCAAAAAGTTTTAATTTTTAGTGATTTTCAGTAATCCGCTGCAAATGATTCACTTCCGCTTAGTTAATCTTGTGTTTTATAGGCCGACGAGCAGTAGCTCAGCTGGTTCGCAGCACAGGGCCCCTCACGAAGGGTCCTGGGTTCGAATCACGCTGGTCGTGCTGTTCGGAAAACATTTAATCCACCACGTCAGCCGGCCTCTGATGTGATTTCAAAAGGGGCAACTCTGCTGAGTGGGTCGTAGGGTCCCCCCGGGTTTACCAGCTCTGCTATCTAGGCGTCCTCCTGTGGAGTTGGGTTTCCCCCGGTCATCAAAAAAAAATCTTGTGTTTTATTAGTTGGATGCCATAGTATGAGGCACCCCCAAGATTCCCAAACTCAATATTGCCAATCTTGACGTAGGGAAGGTATGGGGAACTCCTATGGTAGGATTCTAGAAGATAGAATTCATCCTCAACTATAAATAGGACATGTTGGGATTCATCTCATGGTTAGACAACATTTAAAAGGCCCACATTCTATAGTTGAGAGAGATTTGTCTCAAGGAGCCCCATACACTCTCATTAGTTTATTCACTTGCTTCATCATTAGAGTGAGTAAGAGATTCATAATAGAGTTAGTCATACATGTATATCTTGCGAGGCTTTCATTATTATACCTCATATGTTGGTTATGTATTCCCAGAGAGCCAATCATGTGATGATTGTAATGGTATATCATGTAAAAACAATGTGATTTTTAATAAAAGGGTAGTTTCCAATTTATTTTGTTTAATTCAGTTATCAGATAATGATGTAACATTATAAATGTTTGGAGAATTATATTATTCAATGACGTATGTATTCAAATTACTATTGTTATCAATGAGATCATACGGATGTTAAGAGTAAATATACATATTCTCATTATGTACCTAATCGGTTGTCATTGTGGAAGGTTGATAGACAACAATGACACATAAGATGATAGTGTGAGTTGGTTGATGGCTAAATATCATTATTCATGATATGGCGATATCAAACCAATCATAGAGATACATGTTAGAGAACAGTGTATCCGATAGACCCATTGTGAGACTGACACATAGGAGTCAGAGTCAGCTCTCATGGTGATGGTGGTGGTTGTGATTCTTAGACCTAAAATCATTGCACTTAACACATGTTCTTGGCTATACTTTGACATCATCAAATGCAGTCTTGAAACATGGGTTGTTATAACGGTGATGATTGGGTGGTTTTAACATATGGGGATTGACTGTGAGTGATATACATGGGATTTGTCCCTCCTACTGCAATGTGATGTCGTAGGCCTCTTGATGAGAGAGACTGAGAAAAGCATGGCCATGTGCATGTGAGTCAATATGTAATATTAAGCTTACATATATCTGAGATAGTCTTCTCTTGGTTCAAGAAAAGGATCGAATAATAATGAGGGTGATGGCTCCATGCCTCTAGTTCAATCTAGACATAGTGACAAAGGAACTATACAAACACTGTAACACCATACACAGATTGTAGGTTGAAGTTGTTCCCCAACTTTTCCATTTACTTAGGTAGTAATGATGTGTAACTAGGCACCAATCTTTGTGTGATGTCATAAGTTGTTATGGACATTCACGACCAACGTGATATGGGACATATAGGGTCGCACACATAGAAACTCATCTAGAAAAGGAGTTTGATCTTGAATGATTATTGAATTAAGTACTAAAGTGTTTAGGTACTCAATTCACACAACAGATTGATGGATTGACTGACTGAACTATCAAATGACCATCTCATTGGATGAGACGGCCGTTCAGGAAGCCAGACAGGTGTCTCAAGTGTTGAGATAGGCATTTGGATTGTCAAGCAAATCAGAAATTGAATTGGCCTAGTTCTGTCCTAGGAGCCGATCGGTTCAAGCTGTTGAACCAATTGACTCAACTCAAACTCACTAGACGGTCATCTGGGTGAGTGAAACGGGCATCTCTCTTGTGTGAGATGGCTTGGTTGGGATGAACTAAAGTTATATTTTATCAAACTCATTTCAATTGCACATACTTGGGGTGCAAATAAATTAATGTATGACATTAATTAGGAAACGATTTGTCAATTCATATCTGACTGGAAAACATGAAACAACCATCTCGTTAGCAAGACGAGCATCTTGCAACCTAGATGATCGTTTCTCTTAGAGAAACAACCTTCTCACGTGCAAGACGTCCATCTCACTTGGCGATACGACCATTTTGTCGCACGCAAGTTGTGAAACTTCTAGAAAAGTTGCAAAAATTCAAGATCTACTTGTCATTTCCACTCCCTCTTTAGTCCTGTATTGGTTTGGGAATGAAAATTGTGACCCTAACCCCTCCTATATATAGAGGGGTATTGGGGGCTTCCCAAAGTACAACAAAAACACAAACAACTGAGAATCCGTTCCTCTAACAATTGTTATCCTCTCTAGTTGTAGTAACCATTAGCGCCCTAGCAAGTCCTACCTGATAAGGGAGGGATAGCCACAGGAGAGAACAATTGAGAGTTGTCATTGTGGGAGAGCAAGTCGGTGACTAGTACACCGATGGAGAGGGACAACTTCTTCATGTCTGGTCCAGTAGGACAACAAGAGTTTTAGGAGGACCGTTTGGACTACCATAGAGGCGGGAAGCCGTTGTTTGCCGCCTCGAGAACAACGTCAACTAGCAGTCGGTGACCAGAGGAGCTATTGAAGAAGAAGACATTCATGGATACAGTCTGTGGTGTAGACCAGGAGGTGCAGTAGTCACACGAGTCCCAGTGCAACTAGGATTCAGATTTGCACATATACAACGACGAGGATTGTCATAGTAGTCACATGAGTCCTAGTGCAACTAGGATTCAACTTTTGTGCATCTACAATGACGAGGATTGTCACTAGACTTGCTCCAGGACCAGGTATATCCCATAATGCATCCTTCTTGCATAATAGTTATTGACGTGGTCTACTATATATGGGAAATATGATAATGAATTTTTAAATTATGTTGTCTTCTTTGTATCATATTTCCCTACATCCTAATCTCTCTTTCTCCCATATATATGGTGGTTTTATCTCTTGGATAAGAGAGAAGAAGGGAAATAGGCCCTTGACATAGGAAGGATCCCTTTGGCAAAGCAAAAATCTCTTAAAGAGGTGGATTTAGAAGGCAATGACCCTATAGAAAGGGAAGGGAATCCTTCATGGACAAAGATTCACCTTGGTGAAGGTGAAGTTAAGGAATAAGATCCTCACCCAGAGTGGACAAATCCTTGTTGAAAGTGAAGACAAAGTCAGAAGATCCTCATCAAGAGCGGATAAGCCTTTGGTGAAGGACAACACTCTTATTCAAAGATATATAGGTACTTTGGATGGCCAAAGATCCATGTTATGGTAGGTAAGTCCCATGTAATGTTCTTGGATCCCTTATCCTAGAATGAAAGGTACTTTAGTCTTTCATCTTGAAAAAGGTGGTGTCTTTGTGTAACTCTTATAATGGAATATGAGAATTCACTCAAGGTTGGAACCCTATATAGGTAGTGGAAGAATCCTTCTAGATGGAACCATTATAAGTAGTGTCGTCACTTGTGAAATGTTCAATTTGTTTCCCTTTTTCTTTTTGTACTTGCATTATATTCTATAGAAATATTTTGAATGTCTAATGTGTTTTTATTAAGTCATTTTATCACAATTCACTGCCACCTGTTGATCCCATTTTTGTTCAAAGTGATGATTTATATGATACCTTTTCACCAATTTCTATGGTTAAATCCATCAAGATCGTGCTTTTCATTGAAGATTAGCATGACTATGATATTTGTTTAAGTATTTGTTTAAGTGTTTTTGACTCAATTAACCCCCCCCCCCCTCTTGAGTGTATTTTGGTCCAACAATTTTGAATACTATGATACTTTTTACCAGTGGTTTTGGTTAAATTTGTCAGGATCATTCTTTCCATTGCATCTTACCCATGGCTATGGGATTTGGCAAATGGATGTTAAACTACTTTCCATAATGGAACTTTTTTTGAGTATGTATACGTGACACAACCCAAACCCTAAATGATGCCACTAATGTATGTAATCTACAAAGGTCAATCTATGGAGTGTAGAAAGCATATTGAATATGGAATCTTCATTTTGATGATACATGCAAAGAGTTTGGATTTAGACAAAATGAATATGAACCTTGTGTTTATAAGAAAGTTAGTGGGGTCATAATTGAATTTCTCATATCATACATGGATGACAAATTATTATTGTGAAATGAAATATCTACTCACAATTGGTCTAGTCATGGTTGAAAAAGACCTTGTCCATGTAGGATTTACGTGAAGCAAGATAAACGTTCATGATTGTAAGAGAGGAAAACTACATGTGTCTCAAGGAATTAGTCTCTCTAAATTATAACACCCCAACTCTTTAGAAGAGATAGCATGCATGAGTAATATTTTATATGTATCACCAATTAGATCTATCATGTTTGAACTTCTATGTTCACACCCACATATCTCTTATGTTTTAAGAATTACAAAAGGGTATCAGTCAGATTATGGTGAATGTCAATAGAGTACATACATTGACAAAGTACTAAAATGATAAAGGTGCATGATTGTAAGATAGGAAAACTAAATGTGTCTCAAATAATTAGTCTCTCTAAATCATAACACCCCAACTCTTTTAAAGAGAGAGCATGCATGAGTAATATTGTATATGTATCAACAATTAGATCTATTGTGTATGATCTTCTATGTTCACACCCCACATGTCTCGTATGTTTTAAGCATTACAAAAGGGTAACAGTCAGATCATGGTGAACGTCAATAGATTTCCTAAAAGAGTATCTGGAAGTGCTTAAAAAAGAACCAATGCTTGATATTCAGAGGTGAAGAAGAGACATTTGTAAAGGTTTATAATGGTGCAATCTTATAAAATGTCAAGGATAGTTATAGATCCCAATACGTATTTGTGTTTTTCCCTCTTTGGGAGAATTGTAAGTTGGACAAATTTCAAAAAAGAGACAATGACTAGTACTATAACAGAATATGAGTATATTGATGCATCCAATTTTAGAAAAGAAAATCACATGGATCAAGAAGTCCATTAGTGAACTTGTGGTTGTTTCAACCATTTAGGATGCAATAGATATTAACTTTGAAAATAATGACCACATTGCATAGACTAAGGAACCAAGACCACACCAGTCTTTTAAGAGCATACTATATTGATATCATCTCATACAAGACATTATACATCAACGAGAGGTTAAAATTGTAGAATACTAATAGAAAGAAATAGTGATAAATTTGTAAAGAAATAATTTTGAAAAAAAAAAAGAATGATCGTCATGTTTGATCACTTGGAACTTGATTCACTAGTGATCAGATCTAGTGCAACTGAGAGATTGTTTGTTATATGCCCTATGCTCCATAATGTGATGCTTGTAATTGTGATACATTGTATATGATTTTATTATTGATTGAAGGAAATTCCACTTATTATTTTGGTTTATATATTCAAATTATATATATATATATATATATGAAAATATCCTAAGAATGTTTTACCAATTACATATGATTTAGGTTTAGGACGCACACATGGAATCATATATATTTCAAGTATTTGTACTTGTTAAGTCACTACTTAGTTGTTATTGTGGATATAATAGGAAGACAATAATACATAAGACTAGTGTGTATGCTAAATGATGACAATCTCTCTTTTCTAATGATATTGGGTATAAATTTAGATACATAGATACTTGTTATAGAACAAGTTGTGGACATATCCACTTTGAGAATGACATGTGAAAGTCATGTCATGGCATTCGAAGTCATACCTCAATGTGATAATGGTGACTATGATCCTTAGACTTGAAGTTGATATAGTAATCCCATGTTATATTGTATTTTGCTATACTACCCAATCTGTCTCTAAATAAGGGTTGAGATAACTTATTACGATTACTTGGGAGTAGCATTGTCGTGTTTCTAAATACAACTCTTTTCTTGTTAGGTATCAAACATCATTGCAAATTTATGTGGGTCCCATGCATAAGGATGCTTAAGGGAACTGATATTTGCATTTTATGGATGAGTATAATTCTCTAAATTATGTACAAAATGAATTCCTACCCAAGTAATAGACTAGAAAGTTAGTCATCTTAATGGATGCTTCAAATTAATTGATGGTCAGTTTATTGACTAGTTACCATTTAGGAAAAATGGCCAACCAATTTTATAGGTACCCTAAGAGGTTGATTGGCCACAAGACAAGAAACAATAAGGAAAAAAGGAGAATTGTTTGATTTCAATCAAATTGGTCAATTGGATCAGACCATGCCTTGCCTAATCCAATAAATTGTTCAAATGGATGTACCAACCGATCAACTGGATGACCCAACTAGTGGATTCGGTGATCCAACCAGTTGATTGGGTGACTAACTAGTTGAGTCATAAGTCTATCTGAGTTTTTCTAGTTTGGTTCTATTTTGATTTGCAAATAGGATTGGGATTGGATTATCATAAATCCAAGTCCATGGCTCTTCTATATAAATTAGTGGTTGTCCAAAGAGAGACATAGATATTAAGATAAAACTTATCTAAGAATTACTCCTCTAGGGAGTGAGAAATCCATAACAAGAATAACATAGGAGGGAATGAGAGCTAGTAACACTGGAACATTAATAACTCCAAGTTTTCCTTCATCTTAGAAACCAAGGTGGTGCACCAAGAGATCCCACATCCATGTGGACCGTGAAGAGTCTGAGGTCCTTGTGTGGAAGCTTGAGGATAACAACTTTTTCAAGGAGAAGACAAGGTGTTATTATGAGGATGAGGCATCAGTAGAAACAATGACAATAATGACTTTTGATCCAGATCTATAAGTGTGACATATAAAGTGACATAATATGTGTGTAGTTGTTGGACAACTATTGTGCATCAAGGTATATTTCATATCCCTTTTATGTTTGTAACATACCAAAATTTTTTGTCTTTGACAAATCTGTTGGTTGTGAGTTTTACCAATAAATTTTGTATTTCATAGTGCCTACTTCCCTAAAAAAACCTACCATCAATCCCACAGACAAGGTAGTAGGAAGTTGCACCACTTGAAGTATTGATGGAACGTCTGAACTTTGAAAGATACATGAGAAGCTTCTTATTCCACTATCAACTAGACGCCATAGTCTTCTTGTAAACCTTGATGGATTCTTGTATATTTCTTCAACCTCTCATACATAAGAAATCAATAAGGAGATGAATATAGATACCCTTGTATAGTCATTGGGATAAAGTTGGAACTACTGTAGGGTATGATTTCACTTGGAGAACCATAAAGGGTGATGATGTTGTTGCAAAACTCGGTGACTTGTGAGGCCGCGACAACTGACATGGAAAAGTCTTTTGCCCATTTAGTGAAATAGTTGATGGCAACTGATATTGAGAAATGATTGATAATGGATTTGAGATGGATCTTGCCAATCATATCTACTCTCAATATGACAAATGGTTAAAACTTCTGTGGTTTATAAGTGATTTGTACATAGTGGATATGATTTTTATGTAGTTGGGAGATTCAAAACTTGCAAATATATCAAGAAAATTGGACTTCATAGTCCTCTAGTAATATCATGTGAGTTGTATGTAATTAGATTGAGTCATTTTTCTGGTATGACAATCACAAATACATTCATAAACTTCATGCATGACCCATTTGGCTTGCTTCTCATCAAGTCATTTCAAAATAGTATGGTTGTCATATCATCAATACAAGGTACCTACTACAAGATGTATTTAAACACCATCTATGTGATTTTTTGCTAGAAATTCCTAGATGTACCTTCAAGGAAAGGTTGTACTTCAAGAATTCACTTCATGCCATGGAACGACAACTCAGTATTTGGTGAAGGGTCTTCTTAAATCTGCATACAATAGACTAGTCAAGATAATGTCTTTACCTCAAATGAACAGTGTAAGGACCATGACCTTCGCTTTGGGCTTACCCTGTTTACTTTGTCTAAACATAATGTTTAGAATCTTGCTTAATCACCTGAGGTGTGATTAGTGTTTGTTGTGTTTAGTTGAGAGGTTGAGGTGCAACTTGCAATTTACCCAAGTTCTAGGGTTTTCTGTGCAAGTTTCCCACCTTGAGAGATCTTTTTGTATCTCTCTGCATCCTCTAAAGTTGAGAGGATGTGTTGGGCAACTTGCTTGAGTTGTTTGGGCCTCGTTTGGGCTTGCCTGTTCAGTTTTGGACCTTGGAGTGTGGCCTTGTTGCCATGTATTGGGCAAGAGCGCTCCCCTTGCTGCCTTGTGCCGGGTACGGGTGGTGTGTCAGGCAGATGTGTGTCGGCCAGAAGAGTTGGTGGGTGTGTTAGGTTGCCAAGATAGGAGACACACTCCCCCTCCACCTAACCTCGTTGGTATCACCCATCTTTGGACATGTGGTGTTTGCTTTGCTAGCAAGAGGAAGGAGCTAGACAAGTGGTTTGGGTTGTTAGCATGTGGCGTGGCCTTGGACAAGTGTACCTAGATCGAGCGCCACCTTACCTTGTTTTTCCACTTAACCCTCTTATATATATGTCGGCCATCTAGCTTGCTTGTCTTCCCTTTAGTTCCCTTAGCTGCTGCTCTTCCCTTACTGACCGAGAACGAGAAGGAAAGGAGAAGGAGAGGTGGTGGCAGATACACATAGTAGTGCTTGTTTCTTTTCTTCTCTAGTTGGTAAGTCTCTCTCTCTCCCTTGGTATCATCTTCTTCCTTATCGTTCAGCCATGGAGGTGATAGGTTTCTCTTCTCTTCTTGATGTGGCCGAAGGTGGTTCTTTGGAGCTTTAGAGCTTGGAGAAGTGGTGCTTAAGACGGGTTATATAACTTCTAACCTAACTATTCTATCTCCTTTACATGTTGCTTTGATATGTTATCTTGATCGGCTATTTATATCTTGCTAGTAGTGTTTTTGCCTTAGTTGGTGATGTTGTTGCTCGATATGTACCTTAGATTAGGTTGGGCGGTATGTGTTAGCTACCTTTGTGTTGGCCGATCTCTTGGGTTGTAGAATCTCAAGAAATACCCCTCTCTCGTTTAGTTGAGAGGTGAGCTTAGGGTTTCTTAAATCCAAAGAGGCATGGTAGTGTGTCCTTGAGGCAATACCCCTATCTCACTTTTTTGTTGAGAGGTGAGCCTATGCTCTAGACGTTTGGGCGACATGGTTAGTTGGTCTGGCCGATAGAGATGTTGACCTTGGTTCTACTCTAGTTGCACGATATGTTCTCTTGGGCACCTTGTGCGATATGAGTGGACATGCCTTGATGTTGAGTCTTGAGAAACACCCCTCCTTCCTTGAGTTGTGAGGTGAGCTCTAACTCCTGCCCGATATGCTTGAGTTTGGCAATACCCCTCAATCAACTTAGTTGTTGCGAGGTGAGCTAACACTCCTGATAACCTTGGGCGATGTGGTGTAGTTGCCCGATTTGGTCTTGGTGTCTGTTACTCGATATCCCTCTCTTTCCTTGAGCTAGAGATTGGGCGATATAGTAGGTGAGTGCCTTGTTAACCCCTTGGGTGATATGTGGTCTGTGTCGGGTGTTATGGTGTTGTTGGTGCCTTGCACGACATCCTCTTAGATGGTGCTGCCCGACATCCTGCTATAGTGATGTTTTGCCCGTTAGAGTGTTAGACGTTGTGTCATTTTGTTGGGCGATATGGGTTGTTATCCTTTGGCTGATATGGTTATGGTAGGTTGACCTTTGGCTGGGCGATATGGTCTGTACGTTGCCCGTCATGACATCACACGATATAGTGCTTACCTCATATGATGAACTCAGTAAGATATGATGTTTAGGGCGCCTTCTTCTCTTGGGTGTTAGGGTTGTCTTGCGTTGGGTGTTGCACTTGTTAGGTTGCTTTCCGGTACCATTGTTTGTAATTTTCCTGATGTTCTTTGCTGGTGTTGGCCGATACAGGGAGATGATGTTGAGGCTTGCCCGATATGGGTGTTAGCTGATATGGTGCGTTGCCTGTTAGTCGACACCCGTAGGGTATGGTTATAATTGATGCCTTTAGTGAGGGCCATTGTACCTTTGTTGAGGGTTATCCCTTACCCGATAAGCTTTTGTGAGGAATGTACTCTCCGTCCACATGGTAACCCTAATGTTGTTTTGATGCGTATAAGTGAACGTTATGTATACGCATGTTTATCTAATGCTACACAATTATACCTC
Source organism: Alisma plantago-aquatica (assembly GCA_963693085.1). Taxonomy (NCBI): domain Eukaryota; kingdom Viridiplantae; phylum Streptophyta; class Magnoliopsida; order Alismatales; family Alismataceae; genus Alisma; species Alisma plantago-aquatica. Next base: position 845,305,416 of record OY856409.1, read on the forward strand.
AATAATGAAGTGTTTATCTCCTCTTGAGCACACTAACCATGCAGGTTCCATCAACTGAGATATGTAATCAGGTATGGGCCATGATGATGTCATTAGTGACATTTGCTTCATGATCAAATAATGAGGAACACTATGTTCTATGAGACTAAGATGGTACATGATGAGTGTTGCCTGTGTATTGGCAACATGTAATTAGTAATGGGATGGAATCCATATGATGTTGGATCCTTGTGATGGATCATGATATATGGCAAGAGGCCAAGTGGTAACATGTGATGGATCATGGTATATGGCAAGAGGCCAAGTGGTAACATGTGATATTGGATCCTTGAGGTGGATCATGATGGTGATGAAGGCATTGAGAATAACATAAAAATTCTCCCCGTGAGGTATAGCTGATACGTTTTAGGTGCAAGTGACACTTAATCAAAAAAAGCATCATACTGCAAAATTACGAATAGGAATAAAATTTCAAATCGCACAGCTTTATAAATTTCTGTGTTCAAATCGCACAACATTTAAAAGGGTGGAAAGCATATAGTTTAGTGTTATTCAATATTCAACTAATCAATTCAAACTTAATTTGTGTTTAGTGTTGACACATTAAAAATTTTACGATAATGTTAAACAGGCTCATATAAGTCATTAGTATTACCTTACGATGCCTGTCCATAGATATCCAAATCCATAAGTAAGATAAGTCCAGATTCCGTCACAAAGCTCGCCTAGCCAGGTCCAAAAGTCAAGGTATAGCTGTAAAAAAAGTATCGAGTATATTAAGAATCCAGATTTGAGAAAAGCAAGGTGGAGATACACTTCCAGATGGGAAGGCAACACTGCAAAGAAACAGATCAAAATGGTTGTACTTGTTGAGTTTTATATAATTCATTACAAATTAAAAAAGAATGGATATGGGATTATATACCCCTTCCTGTGGTTCCTGGTTGTCATTCTGATCGTCGTGCTGCTCAGGAATAACTCCCCTGAATTAATAAATTGTATAAATTTCAGCGAATCCGTGAAGTATTGAGAAAAGAAGAATGGAGATATAACAACGAAATGCACAAGTGAAAGATGCATGAGAGAAAAATGCCAGGAAAAAATTTCTTGCAGAAGCTTCTTCTTCCTGCCATTGTCGACCAATACCCTACCCTACCGATAGACCCACACAAACCCACTAAACTGTGATGAGAAGCATCTATCCTTATATGGATTAGAGCATAGACCTAATACTTCCCGGCCCCCGTCACAAGAGAAGGTCGCGAAAGAAGAGCGACATGGTCGTGAGGCAGATCACGAAAGAGATGCAACAGGGGATCGATGGAGATGCAGAGGACTACCAGCCGGATCATGTCTATGGAACACACCATGAACATGCCGGCAGATGTGCAGACCAGATGTTGCTTCGCCTGCTTTCACGCTCCACGGCACCACCAGCACAAGATCTGCGCGCGGCGTCAGCCGGAGATTGCTACAGAGAACTATTCTCGAGGAGCGCACTCTAAGGTGGCGTATTAAACAAACCATTATCTGAGAATGCTCCGCAGCCGCAAGTCCAGAATTACTCCGGCGAGAACAAACCACGCCGGGCAGTCTTGGTCTTGCAGTGCACGTCTTCCCAAACCGCCCCTCTGTCTCGGCCGGCGCCGGCGCCATCCTAGTTCCTCCCCTCCGCCTCTCTCTTCCCCATGTCTTCACTACTTCCCTGCCGTGGCTGACTACGCTCGTCGCTGACACCGACGGTGGCCGTAATTGCATCTCGTAGTACTCGGCTCTGTTGTCCGGTGTCAGCCCGGGCGCCCTAAACTCTATGAGATCTTCCTACACTGTCGTTGGACTCCCCAGGGGACGTCCCTGCCGAGTCAGAGACCTGCTCAATGCCAACAGAGCCACAAGTTACGAGGGCCATCGCCCCATCGCTTCAGTCCGACTACCCGTGCTCGCCGATGGTGCCGTCCTCATTGGTTGCTCGATGAACCATGCCGGCGTCGGCGGCCCGCTTGTTCTGAAACTTCTTCAAGTCCTGCGTCGAGCTCGCTCGCCACGCCGGCGCCAGTACCGTCGCCGGAAAAGGTGATGGTAATCTAATTCGGGTTATGTATAGAACCTTATCGGGTGGACGTAAAAAATTCTAGCAGAAGCTTCTTCTTCCTGCCATTGTCGACCAATACCCTACCCTACCAATAGCACTAAACTGTGATGAGAAGCATCTATCCTTATATGGATTAGGGCATGCATAGACCTAATACCCCATTAACGAGATGTTTCATCCCGGCCCCGGTCACAAGAGAAGGTCGCGAAAGAAGAGCGACATGGTCGTGAGGCAGATCAAGAAAGAGATGCAACAGGGGATCGATGGAGATACAGAGGACTACCAGCCGGATCATGTCTATGGAACACACCATGAACATGCCGGCAGATGTGCAGACTAGATGTTGCTTCGCCTGCTTGCACGCTCCACGGCACCACCAGCACAAGATCTGCGCGCGGCGTCAGCCGGAGATTGCTACAGAGAACTATTCTGGAGAAGCGCACTCTAAGGTGGCGTTTTAAACAAACCATTATCCTCCGCAGCCGCAAGTCCAGAATTACTCCGGCGAGAACAAACCACACCGGGCAGTCTTGGTCTTGCAGTGCACGTCTGCCCAAACCGCCCCTCTGTCTCCGCCGGCGCCGGCACCACCCTACTTCCTATCCTCCGCCTCTCTCTTCCCCATGTCTTCACATCTTCCCTGCCCTGGCTGACCGGCTCGTCGCTGACACTGACGGCGGCCGTCTTTTGCATCTCCTGCAAAGACACCGACGTCCCTTTCTCCTACGACTCGGCCCCTGCTGTCGGGTATCAGCCCGGGCGCCCTAAACTCTATGAGATCCAGGTCGTCGGACTCCCACTGGGGACGGCCCAGCCGAGTCAGGGACCTGCTCGATGCTAACAGAGCCCTTATGTTGCGAGGGCCACCGTCGCTCCATCGCTTCAGTCCGACTACCCGTGCTCGTCGATGGTGCTGTCTTCACTGGTTGCTCGGTGAACCATGCCGTCGTCGACGACCCGTTCGTTCTGAAACTTCTTCAACTCCTGGTCTAGCTCGCACGCCACGCCGGCGCCGCCTTCGACGGAGAAGATGATGGTAATCTAATTCGGGTTATGTATAGAACCCCATCGGGTGGACGTGCCTATTGTATCTCATGGTTTCTTGAGTGGATGGACCAAATGCGGTCCATTGCCAATCTAGAGCTTTCGCTAGACTACAGATCGGCTGCTAGATCTTAGGTGCGGCGATGATGACATGCTTCCGGCGTCGGCCATGTGGATGAGTAGGGGAGGCGCAGATCCATGCGCAGGTAGGGTTGATCTATAAACGAAAATGGGAAGAAGAACCTCGCTTACCCCTCCATTTCCATGGCTCAAGCAAACTTCTCGTATGATCTATGAGAGCTTTCTCCAGGAGGAAGAAGGAGCGTTGGTCCGAAAGGATGGATGCTCAGGACGAGAAAGGATGTGTGGAGGTGCAATCGACAGGAGCAACCTGCTCTGTGCTAGCAGCGTAAGTAAGGGAGCTGCGCGTACGTACGGAAATGTTCTATTTTGTTTTTTAGCCTGTCAAAGGCCTTGCCCTTTATTTGTTGATCAAGTATAGGCTGTATTTTAACTTCCATCTTGTTGTATAAAGCGTATAAATGGTTAAAAGAAGAACCCACGTATTTTGTCTTGTATTAAAACGCAGCCGATACATTTACATTAAAATGGGAGATCGCTTCATTTTGGTTCTCATTTAACAAACCTAATGAAGGTTGATTTGGCCAACCTTTTACCAATTCTCACACTAGTGCAAGATCGCATTTAGTGCTCCCACTTTAAAGAAGTTGTAGGTATCATACTTTATGTAAATTGTTTTATAAAATATTGCCATCGTTTCAATTAAATTTAAAGCATATAGATTAGAAGAAGTCGAATGATTGAACTGTAGTAAGTATTCGCAGAAAGTAATATTTTCTTGCATGAAATGATACGAAGAAACATTCTTAAATCAGTGTGAATAACTTTCTACTACGATGGCCATTCTGATGTTTTCCCCTCAAAATGAAATCATTGTTCTCTAAGAATATGACTCCCTTCGTATATGATATAAATAGTAATGGAGACAATGATCTACTATCACTTAGTATAAATATGACAACAACACTACCAAGAATTTCATCATAGTATAACAACAATCTCAGAGCAAAATCTAGGAAACCACCAAAGATCAAACAAGAGTTAATTGTCAAATTTGGGTTCTATAATTAACCAACAAAACGACCCCTTTAGACAACTTCCTTTCCTTTCAAGTAGGATTTTCTCTTCAACAAAACTAGGAAAGTCATGTACCCTTCAAAAAAAATCTGAAGTCCGAGTTCTCAAATTAGCTAGAATTAATCTCCCAAACAAACCCTAACCATGATAGATTATCTACGTGGATCTACCATTAATCCTTGAACTCTCTTGAATGATAAATCATGAGTATATTAAGGACAACAAAACTAGTCCCTTGATGTTAAAGAGGTCATCAAAAATCTAAATGTCGATAAGGCTCCAAGCCCTGGTGTTTGAGCTCTATGTTTATGCAAAAATTTTGGTCTATTATTGGTAATGATATTAGTCTTGCAATTAAGGAATTCTTCTATGGGATAGGCTTTTATAATACGCAAACAGTACCTTCATTTCCTTAATCCCAAAGGGTTCCAATTGAAATGAAATCAAGAAACAGACACCCATCTCCCTATGTAATGTGGTGTATAATTATCTCTAAACAATTGGAAAATCCACTACAAATTGTTCTTCCATATATCACCATTATGAATTTTAAGTGCACTTTATCAGTGGAAGGGGTATCAAATATGCTATCCTTTTATTAGATGAAATCATCAAAGATTTTGATGGGGGGAATACATGGGGGAAATGTGTATCCATTGGAAAACTATATACTTTGTTTTTTACAAAATGGGATACCTTCGATTTAGATAATTTGTTCTGTAATACCCCTGACCTGGTTATGGCTTAACCCTAGAAGTTTTTCTGAAGTAAGTTACTTAAAAATTGATTCTAATCTTTTGATTCTAATCTTTTACAATGCATCCAGGGAGCACCAAAATGTATCATAACTTGAAGGATATGTATTGGTGGCCCGGTTTGAAGAAAGATGTAGTTGAGTTTGTTATGCGGTGTTCGGTATGTCAGTAGGTTAAAGTTGAACATCAAAAGCCCGCAGGAACAATGCAACCTTTACCTATACCACAGTGGAAATGGGATCACGTGACCATGTACTTTGTGGTTGGTTTACCTAGAACAGCCAAAAGTCATGATTCCATTTGGGTGATAGTTGATAGGTTGACTAAGTCAGCACATTTTCTTCCTGTCAAAACAACTTATACTGCTGAAAAACTTGCACAGATCTATATAGATGAGATAGTGTGTTTACACGGGGTTCCAGCTACAATTGTTTCTGATAGAGGTCCCCAGTTCACGAGTCATTTTTGGAAATGACTACATAAAGCTTTGGGTACGCAGTTAAGGTTTAGTACCACCTTTCACCCCCAGACGGATGGACAATCTGAGAGGACTATACAAACCTTGGAGGATTTTCTTAGGGCATGTGTCCTTCAGTTTGTAGGAAGTTGGGATATATACTTGAGTCTAATAGAATTCGCTTACAGCAATATATATCAGCACAGTATTGATGTGGCACCATATGAAGCATTATATGGTAGACGGTGTAGATCTCCTTTGTGCTGGTACGAAACAAGGGAATACCAACTTTTGGGTTCTGAGTTAGTGCAACAGACAACTAAAAAGATTAAAGTAATACAACAATAGTTAAAGCCTACACTGTTGAGATTTAAGGGAGGCAGAGAAGGAAGCAGAAACAAAAATTTTCTCCTCCCCAAACCCAGAACAAGGAAATGTGTCAACGTCTATACAATAGGAAAGGATGGTTTGTGGAATCATACCTTGTACCGAGGCTTGCTCAGCGACAATACCTCGCAGCTTGTGCGGTCTTCACCTCCGTTCTTGGACGGTGTCTGTGCAGCTCCTGGTCGCACCAGGACTAACGACTCCTGGTCTCACCGGGACTGTCGAGATTGACAGTTGTCCTCTGAGCGGTAGAAATCTCCCGCCTCTGAAGTAGTCCACATGGACCACCTGGAACTCCAATCTCCTTGTCCCACAAGGAATTGGAAGGAGTCACACCCTCCTGTCAGCGTACTAGTCACAGACACACTCTCATGCCACCAGTCGCTTTCTGCAGTTGTATTTCCCTTGTTGTGCCTCCCTTATCGGGTAGCACTTGCTCGGGCTCTCTCGGTTACCAAAACCAAAGAGAACGACAACTTTACAGAGCAATTGGTTGCAGTGAGTTGTTCTTTGAGAAGCCCCCAATACCCTTATATATATGAGGGTCATGGGACAGGGTTCTCTATCTCGAGCAATGCAGGACTAAAGCAGGAGTAGAAGGGTTTGAGATTTTCCACAAAAACAACCAATTGTGCAACCTGAACTGATCGTTTCATTTCTGAAACGGTCAGTTGGCGACCTGAGCTAGTCAGTTGACACCTCAACCGATCAGTTGGGACCCATGAAACGGTCGATTCACTTCTAAACTGGTCGGTTCGTGGTCCTAGTCAGTTCCTGATTGATTTTTCCTCTTTTGTTTTGAATTGGTACCAAATACCAATCCTTGTTCCAATCAAATTGGGTAAGTGAAATGAAAAGAAATTTCTCACCAACCTGGCTTTCCCAACTTGCTCGGTTCGACCAGTTGAACCGATCGTTTCAACACTTGAACTGATTGTTTCACCCTGTCTATGACCCAATCAACTCACCACCTGAGCCGATCGGTTAACCAAGCTCAGCCGATCGGGTCATCACATGAGCCTATCAGTTGGGAGTGCAAATTGTGCAGAAATAGTCAATTGCAGTTTCAATCAATCTGATACTCTAATCAATCAGTCCAACACCGTGAACATTATGATACTGAGCTATCAATTGATTGAGTGTTTAATTGAACTACTAAACTCCTTTAGTAATCAATCTAAACATTGTTTGTGGACAAAACTCCTCTTCCAGGTTAAATCCTGTGTGTGACCTTGTAGGTCCATTTCACGTTGGCAGTGAAAGTCCATAACACTTATGACTTCATAAGCAAAGAGCGGTGCCTAGTCACACATCAGTGCTACCCAAGTGAAATAGAAAGTTGGAGAACAACTTTCAATCCTACAATTCGTGAATGGTGTTATAGTGAATGTATAATTCCTTTATCACTGATATCCCAAATGAACTCGAGGCATGGAACAGTCATCCTGTCAACGTTCATTCACTTTCTTGATCTCAGAGTAGATTGGAAGAGATATGTATGACATCAATATCACATACCGATTCACACATACATGCACGCCTTTCTCAATCCTACTCATCAAGCGGCCATGGATATCAAACTCCCTCAGGAGGAACAAATCACATATCTATCACTCACCCCTCAAATGCCCCATGTGTCAAAGCCACCCAATCATCACCTTTATAGCAACCCATGTTTCAGTACTGCATTTGATGATGTCAAAGTGTGCCCAGCGACATGTGTTGAGTGTAGTGATTTCAGGTCAAAGAATCACACTCACCACCATCACTGTGAGTACTGACTGTGACTACCATGTCATGGTTCCATGTGTCAAACTCACGGTGGGTCTGTCTGGTACACTTGTTCTCTAACAAAAACCTTTGTGTTTGGTTTGAAATCTCTATATCATGACTAATGAGATTCTGTCATCAAACAACACCACAATCTAGTCTCGTGTGTCATTGTTGTCTATCTACCTTCCACAATGACATCTGACTAGGGACATAACAAGAATGTACAAACTCTTAGCATCCGTATGATCTCATCGTTCAGGTCCTTAACCTGCAAGCATACGCCATTGAGTATTGTCATTCTCTAGACATTCAATCTGTTCTATCACTATCTCATATGACTGAACCAGAAAGAATTGGAAGCTTGCATTTGATGTTTATCAAATCAATCTTAATGTATCCCATGAATCATCCCATGATTGGCTCTCGGGGCATACATACCAACAGGATCCCACTTGCACTGCGAGCCAATAACCCTTGAATCATATTCATAGTGATCTTCAAACATGTCCCACATGTTACTGTGCTCTAGTGCGAACATAGTGAGTAATGGCAACACCTTCCCAAAGTCAGTTTTTAACTTCATGTCTCTCATCTCTTCACTGTATGTCACACGTATGAGATGGAGTTGCCGTAATATGTGATCCGGTATTCCTTTGCTAACCTTTAGCCACATTTCAGGATCAAGGATTCCATACTTGTCATCAATGAGTGAAATATCTATAAGTTCATCTCATGAACTTCCAGATCCATATAGTACCCACTGTTGTTCTCCAACACATGAATACTCGACATTTCCTTTTAAATGGTTTTATTGGAACACTTCCAATTATCAACAAACTTTCTCTTTAATATATCCTATATATATTTTGCAATTAATTTTCTGTCCTTTCGAAAGTTCGCATCAATGTAACTCTTTACATTGAACTCTTCCTTATCTCCATAGAACTAGTACTTCTCAAGTACTTATCAAGTTCTCATGATATTCCAGTAACCCTTACTGGAAGTACATAGACATCCACTCGTCATGTCTTACATACGAGTTATCAAGATGAGCAAATCATATTGCCATGTCCTACATATAAGACGATGAATGCATATTGTTCTTGCCATCTCGATACATGCAAGATAAAGGGATGATTACATACATGATAGATCCATATCTATTTTGTGTTTCCATTCTTTATAAGAATTGGACACTTGGCCTTGGGATACTAACTCCATGTAACATGGACAGGTTTTCTCCCATTAAATCTGTGCATACTGAACCCTTCAGTACAGATTGCCAATGTATGCTTTCTCTTTTCAGGTCAAGAGGTTTTTCGGAACTATCTCTATAGATCTCTATTCCTATCACATAGGAAACATCTCTATCTTTCATTAAGATAATTTCCACTTTTGGATTTCCATTCTAGAACATTTCCATTTCACATCAACATGTGGAATGTGAATACACTCCCACTAAATCACAGATCCTTCTTTATCTTTGACATATCAGTCAAACCCTTTGACTATATCATCAAAGTAAAGATCCAATTCTGAGTTGCTTGTACTCAATCAATCACATTGATTAGTCCATTATAACTTATAGACTTCATTTGCATTAGTGGATTCATAAACCTTATAGGTTGTGTCACGTACACATCCTTGTTTTATTCCTCATAGGAATGCGGTTTTAGTATCCATATGCCAACTTTCTTAGTCATTAAGTTGCAATCAACAAGCATCATCCTTCTCAAAATGTTATCCATGTGTCTTAACACTTAATATTCATTTGCACTTATGGATTTCATCCAATGGGTGCTACCATCAAGGTCATACCTTATGGTTCACATGGATGTCATTTAGGATGTAATGGTCATAAACCATAACTCAAAATTCGGTTCCTCATATTCATCTAGATAGTTGACTCACCACATGAACAACTCATCACATGATAAATGAGGTGTATCCGTCAAGGATATAAGAACTTACAACTCCTTGTGATTCTTAATGTCCTTTATTAGTGTGGGGTATTCTTTTATTAAGAAGAATTCAGTTATTTGATAATCATTCTCTAACTCCTTAGAGTATGATTCCTTCTTGATTTAGACATCACCATGCCTTAATCATGAGTTCACTATGATACACTATCATAATCACTCATAAGGATCTCAAACATTTGGTCTAAGTATTTCATTCATTGATCTCATCAAGAATTAACACTTTATCAAATTCATACTTCATCTATGCTATTCTTGAACCCTTCAAGATATTCATATTGATATTTCTCTAAACACCATTTGAAGTATGTAAATACATCACATGTATCATACCTAACCGGATAATCATTCTCCCACTACCTTTAGTGAATCATGTCCAAGATATTCATGTCTCTTACTGGTTTTCTAACCAAAAGAGTCTAGATTTATCCATCACATGGAAACTAGAAATGAATTTCTCATGATTGATGCTAATTTGATTGTTTGAGTTATCTATAACTTTTAGGTATCATTTTATCTTATGCATATAAAATACCACAAGATAAACAAGGCATTGCCACAATGATCATATCTTTAGAAATTGAAACATCTCTTTATTGATTGCCATCATTGTCATACGATATGCAAAAATAAAGTGTTTCTATCTATTGGCAAATATGAAATAGCAGTTCATAACTGTATTACATGCCTTTTGGGCTGAAAATAAACTAAAGTACTCCTATCTATGGCGTCAACACTTGCCCCATTTATTGAGTTCTTTACACTTTACATCTTGGTATCATATACCTCAAAAGTGTTACAAGTTTACTTTCATGACACCTTTAAATGGAGACATCAGTCGCCTCCTTCTTCTTTTGTTCTTCCAGATAGAGAGGACAATTCCTTTTCCAATGTCTTGGATTTTGACAATGGTGGCAATTGTCTTTCTTGATCACGCCTCCCTTGGCCTTGAGAGCTGAAGACGACTTGGGCTCCTGGATAGCATCAGAACCTTTCTTAGCTTTGCCCTTTCCCTTTCGCTTGGACTTTCCTTTCTTTCTCGTGATCACCATCACAGACTTAGGCTTGTCCTTCTTCATCTGTGTCTCGACTGTCCTCAACATCCCCAACAACTCTGACAGTGGCCTATCAAAGTTGTTCATGTTGTAGTTCATCACAAACTGACTATAGGATTCTGGCAACGATTACAGTATTATGTCAGTAGCCAACTCTTGGCTCAGTGGAAATCCCAGTCTTGTTAGGTTCTCCACATACCCAATCATCTTGAGTATGTGAGGACCAACTGGATCTCCTTCTGTCATGACACACTTGAACAGTGCCCTTGAGACATCGTATCTCTCTTGCCGAGCTTGATCTTCATACATGTTCCTTAGATGCTGAATCATCTCAATGACACCCATTTTCTCATGGTGTCTCTGCAACTCCTGGTTCATAGAGCACAACATCAAGCACTTTGCATCAATGGCATCATCAGAATGCTTCTTGTAAGCATCCCTTTCTACCTTTGGTGCATTAGGAGCAGGTTCCTCTGGAATTGGAGTATCCAGGACATAGAGCTTTCGCTCTTGAGTGAGAACAATTCTCAATGTCCTATACCAGTCGTGGAAGTTTGTCCCATTTAGCTTGTCCTTTTCAAGGACGGATCGCAAAGAAAAGTGATTGTTGTTTATTGTCATTTGTACTACAAAAGGAAAATATGCAATTTTAGTCCAAAAACTTATTTGATTGATTTTAAAAGTTGATGATATAACTAGGCCTTTAATTAATTATCGCTCCCACTATTTAGTTCAAATTGATATCCCTCACCATCAATTCGGAAGATTGCAGCGTACAACCTTCTAGTGGGCAAGATCCTGAAATCCTCTAAGTCATGGACCAGCTTGGGTTGTCACCCACAACTTAGATCTCTCAGGTAGGCAACTCTTGCCAAATGCATCATATGCAACTCTTGATAAGATGTCATATGCAACTCCTTGCCATGATCATCTCCATGCCTCAAGGTGCTAGATCCTATCTAGGTCACCTTGTTAAGTCCGACCCAAACCCAACACGATGAATATGCACCCTACTTGGGCAGACCCACATATCCATCCTTCACGCTTCCACGAGATAGACGGTGCACCACGCTTGGGCGTGCCCACACTTGGTCGATCAAGCTTGTCACGTGTGTCGCATTTGGAAGGCATATAAAACATTAATATTTAATGAGGGATTTATTTTTATATACATATACATATCCAATCACCACAATACATAGCATGTATCATATACATGCTATATCCCACAGAAAACATGCAAAATGATAAAAGCGATGATTATGACCATCCTAATGTGATTCCTCAAGCCAAGAGGAATCACAGTCATCTAGATCTACATCACATGCAACCTGTACAAGATGAACTCTGTGCTTTGCCTTTCTGGGTTTGATCAACTCATCACATGACTGATCGGCTTGACATTAGGCCGGTCGACTGGGTGCCACCAGCCGATCGGTTGGCTCCTCCAACCGATCGGTTCGCCTGGTCATCGTGCATCTCATCATGGCCACCACCCGCTCGTCTCACTCCTCGAATATTTCATCAACCGATCGACTCACTCCTTGAACCGATCGGCTCAGCTGTCGTCAGGATGTCCGTCGTTCTTTGACATAACAGGAAATAAAATTCTATCCTATTTTACATTGTAAAAAGAGAAACCTCGAGTTACATTCGAGGGGAGCAAAGGTAGGAAAGAAATCTCGAATTATTTTGAGTTACATCAGGAGTAGGAGAAAGGGAATCGGTGTGCAGACCGAGATGCAAGCAACCACATACAACCATACACAGATAGGGTTTATTGGCCATAACCATGATATACATCCACCACGAAACTCGCTTAAGGGCGACGCGTATCGAGTGCATTCATACTACATATCATATATGTATATTGGGATTTGTGGATTTAGGATTGGACATGCATAAAGTCAATTTTATTCACATTGTATGCAATAAATAAAGGCGACAAACCAAAATCGATCATATCGATAATCCTAAAGTATAGAGCAGTTGACGAGGCTCTGATACCACTGTTGGGTTTTAGGGGAGGTAGAGAAGGCAGCGGAAATAAAAATTTTCTCCTCCCCAAACCCAGAATAAGGAAACGTGTCAACGTCTATACAATAGGAAATGATGGTTTGTGGAATCATACCTTGTCTCGAGGCTTGCTCAGCAACAATACTTCGCAGCTTGCACGGTCTTCACCTCCGGTCTTGTACGGTGTCTGTGCAGCTCCTGGTCGCACTGGAACGGATGACTCCTGGTCTCACCGGGACTGTCGGGATTGACAGCTGTCCTCCGAGCAGCAGCAATCTCCTGCCTCTGAAATAGTCCACACGGACCACCTGGAACTCCAATCTCCTTGTCCCACAAGGAATTGGAAGGAGTCGCACCCTCCTATCAGCATACTAGTCACTAACACACTCTCCTGCCACCAGTCGCTTTCTATAGTTGTCTTTCCCTTGTTGTGCCTCCCTTATCGGGTAGCACTTGCTCGGGCTCTTTCGGTTACCAAAACCAGAGAGAACGGCAACTTTACAGAGCAATTGGTTGCACTTAGTTGTTCTTTGAGAAGCCCCCAATACCCCTATATATAGGAGGGTCATGGGACATGGTTCTCTATCCCGAGCAATGCAGGACTAAAGAAGGAGTAGAAGGGTTCAAGATTTTCCACAAAAACAACCAACTACGCAACCTGAACCAATCATTTCATTTCTGAAACGGTCGGTTGCAGACCTGAGCCGGTCGGTTGACACCTCAACCGATCGGTTGGGACCCATGAAACGGTCAGTTCACTTTTGAACCGGTCGGTTCGTGGTCCTAGTCAGTTCCCGATTGACTTTTGCTCTTTTGTTTCGAATTGGTACCAAATACCAATCCTTGTTCCAACCAAATTGGGTAAGTGAAACGAAAAGAAATTTCTCACCAACCTGACTTTCCCAACTTGCTCGGTTGGACCAGTTGAACCGATCATTTCAACACTTGAACCGATCGTTTCACCCTGTCCATGAGCCGATCGACTCACCACCTGGGCCGATTGGTTCACCAAGCTCAGCCGATTGGTTCATCACATGAGCCAATCGGTTGGGAGTGCAAATTGTGCATAAACAGTCAATTGTAGTTTCAATCAATCCAATACTCTAATAAATAAGTCCAACACCTTGAACATTATGATACTGAGCTATCAATTGATTGAGTGTTTGGTTGAACTACTAAACTCCTTTAGTAATCAATCTAAACATTGTTTGTGGACAAAACTCCTCTTCCAGGTTAAATCCTATGTTTGTGACCCTGCAGGTCCATTTCACATTGGCAGTGAAAGTCCATAACACTTATGACTTCATAAGCAAAGAGTGATGCCTAGTCACACATCAGTTCTACCCAAGTAAAATAGAAAGTTGGAGAACAACTTTCAATCCTACAATCCGTGAATGGTGTTACAGTGAATGTATAATTCCTTTGTCACTGATATCCCAAATGAACTCCAGGCATGGAACAGTCATCCTGTCAATGTTCATTCACTTTCTTGATCTCAGAGTAGATTGGAAGAGATATGTATGACATCAATATCACATACTGATTCACACATGCGTGCACGCCTTTCTCAATCCTACTCATCAAGCGGCCATGGATTTCAAACTCCCTCAGGAGGGACAAATCCCTATCTATCACTCACCCCTCAAATGCCCCATGTGTCAAAGCCACCCAATCATCACCTTTATAACAACCCATGTTTCAGGACTGCGTTTGATGATGTCAAAGTGTGCCCAATGACATGTGTTGAGTGTAGTGATTTTAGGTCAAAGAATCACACTCACCACCATCACTGTGAGTAGTGACTGTGACTACCATGTCATGGTTCCATGTGTCAAACTCATGGTGGCTCTGTCCGGTAAACTTGTTCTCTAACAAGTACCTATGTATTTGGTTTGATATCTCTATATCATGACTAATGAGATTCTGTCATCAACCAACACCACAATCTAGTCTTATGTGTCATTGTTGTCTATCTACCTTCCACAATGACATCCGACTAGGGACATAACAAGAATGTACAAACTCTTAGCATTCGTATGATCTCATCGTTCATGTCCTTAACCTGAAAGCATACGTCATTAAGTACTATCATTCTCTAGACATTCAATATGTTCTATCACTATCTCATATGACTGAACCAGAAAGAATTAGAAGCTTGCCTTTAATGTTTATCAAATCAATCTTAATGTATCCCATCAATCATCCCATGATTGGCTCTCAGGGCATACATACCAACATGCACATGATAGACAAAAGTCATACACTGATAAACGACGAATACCTTTAGAATTCTAAGTGGGAGACAGAGTATATCTCAAAGTCTCACCTGGGAAAGGTGTTCTTAGATTTGGAAAGAAGGGTAAGTTAGATCCTAGATTTATGGGGCCTTATCCAATCACTGAACGGATTGGAAAGGTAGCCTATAAGTTGGAGTTGCCATCTGAACTACATAGATTGCATCCGGTATTCCATATATCCATGTTGAGAAAGTGTCACCCTAACACAGAGTTAGTTGTTCAACCTGCGGAGGTAGAACTAAATGAAGATATATCCTATGTAGAGGGACCATTGTTGATTCTTGACAGGAGAATCAAAAATTTGAAAAAGAAAGACATAATGCTTGTGAAAGTTCTCTGGCATCATCGTGGCGTTGAAGAAGTTATGTGGGAACTGGAGGAAGAGATGAGGAGGAAGTACCCTTCTCTTTTCTCTTGATGATTTCGGGGACGAAATCCCTATTTGGGGTGGATAATTGTAACATCCCTGACTGGGTTGCCTAAATCCTAGAAGTTTTTCTTAAGTAAGTCATTTAGATTCTTGTCTTTTTCTTTTGAAAAGTAATTAAGACTAAAGGATAGCTTATGTTTCAATTTTGGTCCTATTCGAATAATGTTGAAGCAATATTTACTTGTTTTTGGCTGAAGTGCAATTTACCTAATTTAAGGGGTTACCCGGAAAATGTTACATGATAAATGTTCCTCAAGTGTTAGAGCATCATAAGAATGATAATGATGCTGAGGTATGGCTTCCACAAGCCTAGGTTCCAAAAATGAGCTTGTTTGAATAATGTTTGTGCATTAAATGACTAGTTTTGGTGTAATTTGCAAATTTCCAAAAACCTAGTGTTGAATATGTAAAATACCACCTCTATTATGTCCCTATTGTTTCTTGGTATCATTTAGAGAAAATAAAAAGAAAGGGGTATCTTATTTGAACTACTTTTGAGGAGAGATAATCTTGATAATAAAATAATCAAGATTTATTTTTTTTTGTCGGTCCAAAAAGCGTGTTACTATTAATACCAAAAACTTTGGGCACTAAGACCCCATTACATCAACTTGAGCTAAAAGCTCATTACAAACAGGATGCAAAGCACCCAAAGAACAAAGCAAAACAGAGCTCCTAATGAGCCAACAAACTGGACAAGGAAAGGGAGGGGACAGACCAGCCAACCATACGGCAGTCCATAGAACACCTAACTAACCAAGACATCAATAGAAATAACCAAAATCTACTGAAGTTATGATGCATAGGGAAGCAGGTAATCAAGAAACGGCAGCTTAGCAAGCAGGTTCAAAGCCAACCGCTATCCAGAACCCAGAACAAAAGCATCTGGTTAGGAAGATCTCAGGTCATCAAGATTTCATACCCAGAAGACGTGGAACCAGAACCAAGACCTACAACTGACCATCCAAGCACTTGCAATAAACCACAACTTCTGAAAGTGTGCCAAACAACCAACTAAGGAGATCGCGCTGACCCACGAAGACAGGCGAAACCCCTGATGAGCTGACAGGTTGCACCCTGGAAGCTGGCCTCCATGTCACACGAGCAGCATGGCTCCTCATCAAATCCCTCATAAACCTGCAAGGAGCATGAGACACCCACACAAGGCTTGAAGCCCCCTGTTTGCAATGGGTCTTATCCACAAACACCTAGCAGGCGGCATAAGGAAGATACTCATCAACACCATAGAGGTGTTCCCCTCGTACCCACCAACAGCTGCAGCTGCAGAGGTTCCGATCAACGCCATCAGACCTGTTGTCCTTAATTGCACAGAGGCAACCCGGTGAACAAGTAGCTGTTAACACAGCAACCCCACCGGCTGGACCAGCGTCGAGCACCCTGAGGGCACCCCACGCGCAGCAACAGATAACCACAGGGAAGAACCCCACCGCCAAAGGAGCCACCCTCCGCCTCCGTGTCCAAGCAGGAGATGCGCCGGCGAAGCAGGAGACCAGGAGCAGCTCTACCCTGTCAGCACGACAACAGGGGAAGAACCCTGCCACTACACATCGCCTGGAGGAGAAAGTGTCGTTGAACACCAGCCCAAACCTGACAGCACCGTGCCTTTGGCAAGAAGCCTTGGCGTACGATTTGGCGGGGGAAAGCCACCAGCTAGAAGAAGATCGGCCAACTGGGAAAGGACCAGATACATCTTCCCGATCGACAGAAAGACTTCCCGCGACACAAGATCTGTGGGAAAACGAATCTTTACTCAACGAGGATGCCGTCTCGAACCTCTGCCTTCACCAGCGGAAGGACCACGCCGCCGAGTGGGAGCAGCTAAGCCAAGCTCACAGTAGTAGAGGGATCGCTCAGAGAGAGGATGAGAGGGTGTCGGTGAAATAAGGGGAAACCCCTACTTCATAGGCGTGATAGAGAAGCAACAGACCGGAAAAATAATCAAGATTTAAGCATAATTGAAACCCTAATTTATTTTGTAGCAAAAATAAATATATTAATTGAAGTGCCCATCAATTAAAAAGGATGTAGTTGAAATCCTATAATGGAAGGACGTCCAAATGCCTTGAGTGGCACCGAAATATCCTAAGGAGGTGAAGAAATCCACTCACATTTGTTAATTAAAAAGTAATGTCCACTAAAATTAGATAATAGTATTATATTAATTAAGGTGCTTAAGTGGTTGCTTTTAATTCAAGGATAAATGAAAGTATTTTGAGGGAAAAGGAAGTTGGCTTCAAAGGCAAGGAAGGGAGGGGGCATGTGGCAAGAAAATGGATGAATTTTCTTCTACTTTCTCTCTCCTAGAAAATCAATTACATATACTCGATTTTCTCCTTACTTAAAAGGCTATTTTGCAAACAACTTTCTTCCCTTGCTTTGGTCGATGACTAAGGAGATTAGGAGCAGGAAGAGAATGTTCCCCAAGCTAAAGGTAAGCTCCATGATCATCTTCAACCTTGAATTGATGGTTGAAATCAGATTTCAACATTGATTTTTCTTCTCTCTTCCATTCAATGCTCAACCTCGGCTATCCTTTTGCATCCAAAGAGTTGGAAACGAGACTTGGCTAGTGGAAGGAGCTTCTTTTACCATTAGAGAGGTGAAGTTGAAGCTTTGAATCTAATTTTAAGGCGGATTTTATAACTTGAATCCATCAACGTTATTATTGATTTCAATTTCTCATCATGTGTTGATCCTTTATGTTCTTCTTGAATAATTGATGAATTTATCATATGTATGGCAGTAGAAATCGAAGGCCTGAAGCTTGATGATGATGACATCATCTTAGCATACACCTTAAGAAATATCAAAAGCAAATGGTTCAATATTGTTGTTGGTCAAACGATTTCAAAACTGTTTAGTGACCAAACAGTTTCAAAACCGTTTGAGGGTCAAATGGTTTCAAAACCATTTAGAGACCAAACAGTTTCAATGGACTCAAGGATTAATTGGTCTCGTGACCTAATGAATTCAGTTAATCAAATTCAATTGATTTCAAAACCCTAGATCAATTGATGTTAAAACCCTAATTGAGGTTCAATCGGTTTCAATTCTGATTTGACCAAACGGTCTTCAAGACCGTTTGAGGTGTTAAGGATCAAGATCGTTTAAGGTCTAACGGTCTTCAGATCGTTTAGAAATTTTGACCAAGACCGTTTGATGGTCTAATGGTCTTAAGATCGTTTGAAGGTGTAGACTAAGACCGTTTGAGGGTCTAATGATCTTCAAAACCGTTTGGTGAGTAAATGGTTCAAGACTGTTTGAGGGTCTAACAGTTTTTAAACCGTTTGAGGTTTTGGACTAAGATCGTTTAAGGTCCAACAATCTTTAAGACCGTTTGGAGGTCAAATAACCTCAAGACCGTTTGGAGGTCAAACAACTCCAAGACTGTTTGAGGGTCCAAGACCGTTTGAAGGGTCAATTGGTCCAAGGCCGTTTGAAGGACTAAGACCGTTTGAAGGGTGAATTGGTCCAAGACCGTTTGAAGGGTCAATTGGTCCAAGACCATTTGAAGGTCTAATTGATTCAATCCATGTAAGTACAAATAACCAATAAATGGTTGAAGAGTATCTCAAGGTAAATTTCAATGGAAGCACCTCTAAAGTGCTTAGGTGACTAGTATAATTAGAATGATTTTTACTTGATGCATATGAAAGTATTAAATTCAATACCCTATGACAAGCATAGGTGTATGTATTTAGTGAAAGGTTAAGTAAACCTAATAAGGTATGATGATGATGTGTGTTTCTAATATATGGAACAATGACAAGCATGATTAAATACTTAAATAATGTTATGTGCTCCAAGATATGTGGGAAGCACTGATTTAGGGTTTGGATTAATGAGGTAATCATAAAACCCTGATCAATGGAGAATGTGAAACCCTAATACAAGGTGATGTTATGTGAAACCCTGATACAGGGTGATGTTATGTGAAACCCTAATTGATAAAGATGAGAAACCCTAACTCTAATGAGGGAATAGTGATGTTATCTTTGTATTTAATAATGGTGATATGTAATTGATATGGTTGTTATCAAGTATACTAACCATACAGGTATCATGAGATGATGAGCATAACCATGTATGAGTCATGATGTTAATGGGCCTTGTGAGCCATTATTTTAATTATTGCCTAGTGAGAGGTGACAAGGAGTTGATTATGCCTGATGAACTATGTGAGATGCTTGTGTAACAAGAATCATGAATACATTAGTCAGATGACCTGGAGGTATCAGTTTCCTGATAAGTGATAACCTTGTTCAGTGATGAACTAAGGTTTGAATACCCGGATACAATGAACATGATGATGATATTTGATGAAAGGTGTGAATTCCTAGTGATGAGATAAGCGATTGAGATCCCAATATTCTATAAAGTTTTGAAAAGCACTTGACAGAAGTATTACATGTTTCTTTGTAGCTTTTGTCATAATAATTCATGTTTGAAAACTTGGCTGATGCTAAAAGAATATGATAATGCACTTAATTAATCAAGTGAAATCTTATCATGTAGAGCCCTGACCATAGATCCATCATCGTCAGTAGTTGGCGATGATGAAATAGGTTTTCCTATGGGAATTCCTAGAATGCATATTTTTTAATATGTGGGGGTAATGGGCAAATATATCCTTATGCCTCATAGGAATGACTGTGGGCCATATCCTATGCACATGAATGGTTACGGACCATATCCCAATAAGAGTATGGCTACGGGCCATGACTCCACAATACCATGCATTGTCTACGGGCCATATCCTGAAGAGAGTATATGCAACGGGCTATAACTCTATAGAGAAGTTACCAGTATATCCTGGAAAGCTATTTTAGTAGAGACACAAGATGTCCTGCATGTGGTCTCGCACTGATCGAGACGAATGAGGTGATGGTGTCCGACTCTTCCATTGACCTATGTATGGAACCGATGCTTTACATAATCATGGTCGGTTGGAGCATGAACGATATACTTCATCTCCTCAGAGCATACGTGTGATTGTAAAATATAATCAACCGTGTAGCATATTTACTTAAGGATGAAATACGAAAATCATCGGTTGATGTTACATTGCTTATTGTATCCTAATTGGATAGATGTTATATATGTTCTTCATATACCTTATTAAATTAATGATATTGCTCTATTATGCTTAAATAGTGATTTATCCTGCTTATTAATATTTAAAAATCCTCAGCTCAGTTTTATCACTTTTTATCCACAATAATAATGTTTCTGGCAGAGAGTTATATCTCTCGCTGGGATAATTTTCAATCGTCTCACCCCCGTGGAATCCAACCTTTTTAGGTGGACGAGGATGAGGAGGTAGAAACCCTACAACAGGGGAAGGACATCAACATCAGGGACAACAGTAACATCTCAGGTGGAGATATTGACTGTCGTGTCTTGTAAATATGAGTCATATGAGTCGTCTCTGTACTCTCAGGTCCTTGGAGTCAGTAGTTAGTGCTTTCATGAACGATCTGAGATTTTAGCTTGAATGACTCGAGGTTTTATGTTGCTTATGTATAGTGTTAGTAAAGCAACTGTTGT
Source organism: Alisma plantago-aquatica (assembly GCA_963693085.1). Classification (NCBI taxonomy): domain Eukaryota; kingdom Viridiplantae; phylum Streptophyta; class Magnoliopsida; order Alismatales; family Alismataceae; genus Alisma; species Alisma plantago-aquatica. The sequence continues at coordinate 845,326,427 of OY856409.1, forward strand.
AAATGTAATCTTCGAGAAGAGATGGTACATGTATGTACTTGTGGACCAGAATGTATATGTAATACCTTGGTTCTTGTTATAAGAGTTTCCTGGAATTGGATCTCTTTGCAAAAAGGTTTTAATTTTTAGTGATTTTTGTTAATCCACTGCTAATGTTTTCTTCCGCATTAATCAGTAACAGTTTTGTCGATGAGTTGTGACAACTTTCCTCTTATATATATGATAGGAGGCAAGTACAAGGAAGCAAACTTAGCCCTAATGGGCCAAGACAATTAGGACCATATTACAAATAAATGAATTGATCCAACAATCGTAATCTTAAATTCATGTCTAGTTGTGATGTTTCACCCTAAGTTATCACTGAATCTATGACGTAAAATGGAATATGATGATGACCTTGCATGCAAATTTTGAGATGTGAAATTTTCCATTGGAAAAATGGAAATTAGAGTTAGGTGAAACATCCAACCTTGATGAATACAATTAGGATGGCTAGATCCTATTGATTTTAATCAAATCATGCTTATGTTAATTACAAGTCTACTTTGTATGACTCTTGTTAAGGATCTAGGTCTAGAATCTCCACTCAAGTTATTTATACTAGATCTCTCATATCAAAGTACGCTTTATCCTCCCACTTGACAGGCTAGTGGTATTGAAACCTACATGTATTTGGATGGATATTTTATATACATGTTTCTTATGACTATTATGTTTTATCTTGATTATACCATGTTGACAAACATGCAAAAACAAATAAACTTGGTAATTATAATTTTCTGTACCAAATAATATTATGTTAAGATTTAACCAAATAATGTATCTTTAGTTAGACCTGTGATTTTATGTCGTTTATAGTATAGTAAGGGCAGTCATGCATGTTGATGTGTACCCGTTTTATAAAAAGGTAGTTACATAACACATGGAAATCTTGTCAAATAATCAAAACATAGATGTGTGGTGCTCATATAAAGATATATTATATAAAGCAATGGGATTCACTTGTTCGATGCATGAATTTTATGTAATGATTAAAATACACCTACTACACAACTCGCATATAAAAATTTAGGATAGTTATTTATTAAATAAAACAAAACTAGTTTAGTAGAGTTGTGTTAATAATACTAAAATGAACAGAAGAACATATTAAGCATATACCAATTATAGGGTATTCTCGGTACATAAATATCAGTATTGAAATCCCACGGCGTCTGAATTTGTGATTGCGCTATCCTATCCAAAACACGGAAGAGAGGGCGATATGAGATTCCAAACATGATTTCTAGCAGAGATTTGTTTCTTCGAATCTGTAGGCAAACAGAAGATTTGTGTTTTATTAGTCCGGTTCTGCACAAACACAAAGTTGATTCTTTTCGAAAAGTAGTTTTATGGCATACAATCTATATAAAGATGTATTACTAGTTTCGAACCTTGTGGTGTTGTTAACGGAAAGTAGGTAAATACTTAACTACCTTGGTTTAACTATGGGCCTTGGGATAAGTAAATGGCGATTGGAGAAGAGAAACGTCTGGGTCATTTGTGAGAGAGAAACGTTATAATACTTGGGAAGCACGTCGGGAGGAAACCAAACGGAATGGCAGATGAGATCACCCTCTCCTGTTCTCCTCTGCAGTAGTACTGAGGGTGGCTGCAGAAGTAGTGGGGAACCGCTACCTGGTGCACTGTTCTACTGTGGTTTTGAAACTGCTGTCTGTTGGTTGCCGGAGGCGTAATTGGAGGACAAAAACACTATATGGAAAGGCTGTCACTTGGTCATATATGGCAAGTAGTACAATGCCCAGATTGGTGTTTGTCGTAACGCGAACAAAAGAAGGTACGCAGAAGAGGACGAGGAATGAAAGGAACAGCCGCTGGCAACGGGAAAATAAAAAAAATGGGTTGGTGGGTCCGTTACCCACTTACAACTTTGGGCGCACTCGCCTCCAGGGAGAGGCAAATAGCTAGCGGCACCGGCCTCACTACTATATTCACACTCACGGCACACCCTGAACCACACCTGCATTAGGAGAGGTTGCACCCTCAGCCACAAAGAAATATAATGGGTGAAAAGCTCTAATTTGGATGACGTTTTCAGTCTTTTGACCAGAAAAATGTCAATTTAATTGGCGTTTTTACTCTAAAATGGGCTACTATATCGGAAATTATTTTGACGGAGATGTTATATTTAGAATTTTTTTCTCAAACTGTATTATTATATTTTTTCCCTTCTATCATTATAACAAAAACCAATATTATCACACGTGCGCAGATTTACAAAGGGTTACCGAGCTCTAGTCTTCTTTTCCTTACAAAACTAAAAAGAGTATCTTTATATATTTATATCATATATTCACACTTTATACATGCAATTTTTCAGATGATTTGCATTGTAAATTCTTGTAGTTGGGTTGATGTTTGTGTCTACTTTTTATTCAAATGACTTGATTTGAAATTTCAATAGCAACATATTTTGTATTAAATTTATTTAATTTAATCTCCTCGCTCTAAAAAGTTTGATGAAATTTAATGATAATATTAACGATCACTAATTTGGCAGGATACACAGCTGGGGACAAGCACCAAACCCAAACAAACTTGTTAAAATCAAGCGAATCATCTGCACTCCCCACACTCACACAAATATATATCCTTTTGGATCGATCCATGGTTCAAAAATTGCACCATCAAAAACATGCATCTCGACTGGACTATCCCAAACAAACTTGTTAAAATCACTACGGCCAAAGCTCTTGGCCTCCTAACCAACAATAGGCCAAATGCTCTCAAACGGTGCATACTTTCACATCTCAACCAGGTTGAACTCAACTACATCATCTATGAGTTAGAATACAACATCTCAAACAAAATTACCTGGAGATGGGGTGCGAAATATACACCCAAAGAGGCATACTCTTTCCTTTTATACAGAGGTATCTCCCCACCATGTTCAAACATCTAGAAACATAGATGGACGTAAAAATACAAAATCTTTCTTTGGCTCCTACTCAATAACAAACTCCTCACATACCAAAATTTAAACAAAAGGGGCTTCGCTGGGCCATCTAGGTGCATTCTTTGCATGAAGGAAGCGGAGACTGTGGAGCACATCTTCAACCACTACAATTTTTTTGATTAGCGTTATCAAACATTTCTTAAGAATAGGACAACACGATCACAACTTAATGAAAATTCCATCAGTCCTCATTCCGTCTAGAAATAATTACCTGCTTCTTGCTGATGATTTCTTAGTTACCATCTTTTGGAATTTATGGCAAGAGAAGAACAACAGAAGATTCAATAATACTAGGAAATCCAAGAATATCATCACAAATTTAATAGAATTGGATCTTAATGTTATCCATCACTGCAGGTCAACAGGCAACAGAGGGAATAACAGAAATTAATGCAGGTCAATCGGAGGCAGAATATCTATGCCAGCTCAACGAGATGCTTGACGAAGAAACTGAAACTGGCCTTCTTCATGTTACTGCCAGAATTTTACCATAACCAAAAATTTGATCTTACATGCTGGGGCTTGTTAAGGAGTGCCTCCCCCATAGACATTTTTCTTACGCCGATCTTGCTGCATTTTATTTTCTAGTTACATCAGTAGTGTAAAACCAGACAATGCAGGTGCTAGCTTGCAATTTGTTAGCAATCTTGTCTAGTAGTAATGGAAATGAATGACCTTTTATCAAAAAAAAAACCAAACCCAATCTGAGCCACACTCATAACCTGATCTAGACACAGACCATATAATCAACACTAGTGGGCTTGGCTGGAAATTTACAGACTGGATCTACCGTACTTATAAGAGTTCCAAAAATCATTTCAATCAAACTGTTGTGGGCCATGCATAGAAATAAGATTACTCATCCATTATCAAAAATAGACTAGAAAGAGACATATCAACTACAGGGGCCAGAGAGAGGAAAATAGAAGTGCGGGCTGCACTTACACACACCCGCCCGTGCATTAGGAGAGGTCACTCATACGCCATGAAAGGGGAAAAAGTTAGGGCTCCGAACCCTCCAAAAGGCATGCGAACAAATTAATGAGAATTCGAACATTATCATTATCACACGAGAGTGATATATGTACAACAACATATACGACGAAAGGAGGAACGTGTGAATACTAATTTGAACGTCACTTGTATAAAAACTAAAAGAAGAGAGATTTGTATTGTCGATCGCACACTTAATACAGTGTGGGAGTCCTCAGTTATATAGAGTTGCGAATACAACAGAGATCCGTTATTATAGGATTTCATAACAGATTACAGGCGTGGGCGCCTATAGCGCATGTGTGCGTGTATATGAGAGCTGTGATCCTTATGACTCTGGTCACAGGTACATTTACACATTGATATATTATATCAACTATTTCAACACCCTCCCTCAATCTGATCTGGTAATACTAAATTCAGATTGTATCTAAGTCTGGAAAACTATGGCATGTCCAAAGGTTTTGTAAATATATCTGCAATCTGATCTTTTGATGAAATGGATCGAATCTCAAGCATCTTGCGTGCCACTCGTTCCCTTACAAAGTGAAAATCCAACTCTATGTGCTTTGCACGAGCGTGGAATACCAGATTGGCTGATAGATACGTGGCTCCCAGGTTATCACACCATAGTGTTGGAGCTGTAAGCTGTGATACACCACATTCGCCAAGCACGGATTGAAGCCAAATAAGTTCTAAGGTAGCATTGGTAAGAGCTTTATATTTTGATTCAGTTGACAACCTGGAGACAGTGATATGTTTCCGACTGCTCCATGATACTAGATTGCTACCTAGATAGATTGCAAACACACCAGTAGATCTTCGATCATCGGAGCACCCTACCCAGTCGGCATCAGAAAAGGCACTCAGTCTTAGTGAATTGGATCAGTTGACTGAAAGTGCTGCCTGGGAAGAATACTTGAGATATCACAAGATTCTCTTGACAGCAGTCCAGTGCTCAATAGTTGGTGACTGCATGAACTGACAAACCTTGTTAACAACGAAGGATATATCAGGCCGAGTTATAGTCACATATTGTAATGCTCCCACGGGCTCCGATACTTTGTGGCATCTAGTGAGGATAACGGTTGGCCAATTTCCTTAGACAATTTCTCATATGTGCTCATAGGAGTAGCAATGGGCTTGCACTGCTGCATATTTGCTCGTAGGAGTAGATCACCAATGTATCTAGATTGAGATAGCATAAGGCCTCCACTGGTTTTGCGTACTTCGACGCCAAGGAAGTAATGCAGCTCCCCTAAGTCCTTGATGGCGAAGTGACTTCAAAGCTACGTAAGAAGATGATCAACAACTGAAGAGGAGGAACTGGCCACGATGATATCATCAACATAGATGAACATGCATATGGTCACACTTCCAGAGTGAAATATGAAGAGGGAAGTGTCTGCTTTTGAAGGATGAAAGCCAAGATCAATGAGCTTGTGGCTAAGGCATGAATACCAGGCACGAGGAGCTTGCTTGAGGCCATAGATTGCTTTCTTCAGCTTGCAGATCTTGTAGGGATGTTGATGATCTTCGAAGCCAGGTGGCTGTCTCATATAGACTTCTTCTACAAGTACACCATGGAGAAATGCATTCTGGACATCCATTTGCAGCAAACTCCAACCACGAGATATTGCAAGAGATAGAATAAGTCTCACTATTTCTGGTTTAACCACTGGACTAAATGTGTCCTCATAATCAGTTCCATATCGTTGCTTGAAACCTTTGGCAACTAATCGAGCCTTAAATCTGTCAATACTACCATCCTTCTTGCGTTTGAGTTTATACACCCATTTGTTGTCAATGAGATTCATTCTAGGCGTAGGTGGAACAAGTTCCCAAGTATCATTCTGAAGTAGAGCAATATATTCTTCGTGCATAGCCTGTCGCCAGTGTGGATGGTTTAGAGCTTGAACATGACTGGTAGGTTCAAGTATCTCAGGACCAGTAACAATAAAAGTGTTGCGGTTGCATGTATTATATCGTATTGTGCCATCAGTGAATGTCTTGGGCTTTTGGACATTAGCTTGTGATCGAGTGACCATAGGGTGTCCTTCTGGTGCAGATGCAATCAGCTGTGAGTCATTCATTTCTATTGCGCCATCGACCTGACTAGAATAATGTGATTGCAGCTGAGGACCCATTTCCAGATTAGTAGAAGGAATAGAAGAAACACGAATAGAATTAGTATTATCATTGCTCACTGGATCACTGGCAACATCAGATGGGACAAGTGAGGGCAAAATAATATTTGTTGTAGGGATTGGAGTATGTTGATTTGAGTGGTTGTGATTATCATGTGCAAAGGGGAAACACTTTCATCAAAAATAACATCTCGTGAGATGTAAACGCGTCTAGAGGAACGATGAAGGCATTGATATCCTTTGTGCATTGGGCTATAACTGAGGAACACACAAGGCAAAGAACGGTACTGGAGTTTATGAGCATTATAGGGCCTTAAATTAGGCCAACAATCACACCCAAACACACGAAGCATTTTATAATCAGGGTTGGTACCAAGAACACGTTCAAGTGGTGTAGCCATACCAATGACTCTACTGGGTGTTCTGTTTATGAGGAAGCATGTAGTGATAAACGCATCGTCCCAGAATTTAAGAGGAACTTAATCAAGCAAAGATAAACCAACTTTGATAATGTGACGATGCTTGCGTTCTGTAGATCCATTTTGTTGATGTGTATGCGGGCATGAAACAATGTGTTTGATGCCACATTCTTGAAAGTATTGAAGGAGTTTGTGATACTCTCCCCTCCCCAATCAGACTGGAACGAGACAAGCTTAGTGTTTAACAAACGTTCAACATGTTTTTGGAATAAAAAAAAATTGAGAAGACATCAGATTTATATTTTAGTGGATAGATCCAAGTAAATTTACTAAAATCGTCAATGAAACTGACATAATACTTGTATCCAGATATAGTGGTTACAGTCAGTCTGCATACATCGGAGAATACAAGTTGCAATGGAGCTGAAGAAATATTGGAAGATACAGAATAAGGAAGTTGGTGCGATTTTGCTTGCTGAAAAGCATTACAAACTATAACACCATTATTTGATGCAGTGAAAGGATGTTTATTATTGCTGATAACATGTTGAACGATGGTTGCAGATGGATGCTCGAGTCTGCGATGCCATAAATCTGAAGGTAGCTTAACGCCGAAGAGGATTTGTTTCTTGAGGTGGGTGAGACCATGAGGTATGGGATAGAGGCCACCTCTACACTTGCCTTGAAGGAGAAGGTTCTTCGTGACCTGATCCTTAATAAGAAAATGGAAATGGTGAAATTCAAGAAAGGTCTTGTTATCAAGGAAAAAACGATGTAAAGAAATCAAATTCTTGACGGATCGAGGAACATGTAAGATATTGTGAAGTTTGAGATTATGTGAGGGAGTGTGAATAGCTGAGTGACTAGTGTGAGAAATAGACAAACATGTGTCATTTGCAACATGAACTTGTTATTTTCCTTGGTATTTGTCACAAACTAAAAGCTAATTGAGATCACTTGTGATGTGATCTGTTGCACCTGAATCTGTGTACCATTTTGTATCTAGCTGGTAAGGAGTTTGTGTTAGATTGGAAACATGTTCGTCTGCCTTGTAGGCATGATCAAAGTGATAGTAACACTTCAAAGCACTATGCTTGGGCTTCTTGTACACTTGACAGGTAGGTTGCAAGGAGAAGGAACCATGTGAGGTATTAGATGATGAGCTTCTACCACGGCCTACACCACCACCTCCCCCTCTTCTACGTGAGGGTGATCTACCTCCTCCTCGCCCAAGAGCTCAAATCATGTTGTTGACTGAAGATTCATGAATTGGGAGATCTCCAAACTACTATTCTTTCCGCATCTTAAAATTGAGCATATGAGCATACAGGTCTGTGAGAGTCACAGGCTCGACATGCATGGTAATGGATGTTACCAAGGAGTCATATTCTGATCCGAGTCCCACCAGCATATATGAGATGATCTCCTCATCTTTGAGTTTCTGCTCGATGGAAGCCATGGTGTCAGTGATTTTCTTGACGTTATTGTAATATTGGGCGATTGTCATATCATTTTTCTTGATATATGCCAGCTGAACGTGAATTTGCATGATTTTGGCTCTGGATCTGGAGGAGAACATCTGTTCTAAAGCTTCCCAGACTTGGCGATCTGTCACACATGAGAGAACTCGCCCAAGAACTCCTTCTGAGAGAGAGGCTAGGAGTGCACCAAGCACGATTTGATCATGCTGAACCCATTTCAGATATTCTGGGTTGACAACTTGAGATGCTCCGCCTTCTGTTGTCTCCATGATCGTCTTGGATGGACACATCGTGGATCCATCAACATATCTGAGCAGATGCTGACCTCAGAGGTATGGAAGAAATTGAGCTTTCCATAGCAAGTAGTTATCCTCAGTAAGTTTAAGGGTAACTAGGTGGCCAAAAGTGGGTGTTGGAAGAAGACCAGTGGAGGAGGTAATGGTGCCAAATCTAAGACTACTACGGCTACTGATGGTTGACGACATTGCTCTCAGTGCCTGCTTAATTTAGGAGCGTAGGTTTGATACCATATAAAAACTATAAGAAGAGATATTTGTATTGTCGATCACACACTTAACATAGTGTGGGAGTGCTCAGTTATATAGAGTTACGAATACAACAGAGATCCGTTATTATAGGATCTCATAACAGTTTACAGTCGTGGGCGCCTATAGCATAGGTGTGCGTGTATATGAGAGTTGTGATCCTTATGAATCAGTCACAAGTATATTTATACATTGATATATTATATCATCTATTTCAACAACTTGCCTGACGGGAAACTACCTTTAGGGATGAGCATTGCGTAGTTCCAGCCCCATCCGACTGATGTCCCAGCCTACCAGACCAAGATCTGGTTTATATAAGGTAGAGAATATTTACTAAGATTTGTATATGGCTTCTAAGGCTCATGTATGGGGTATGAGTTAGAGCGGACCTAGATAATCTTAGAACATGAATATGAAGATATATATATATATATATAGTGTCAGGCTAGAATACACTTGAGTGTATTCAAAGAACAATACACTCAAGCAATTTTTCATGGTGCAATATCTTTTTTAAAAATCTAATCCATTGATATTCTTAAACATATTATGAATAACTCCTATACAAAATTTGAGCCCATTTGGACATTTATAGGCCATGTTATGAAGACCACAAAAATTATGCATTTCAAATTAGTTTCGTATGTCGATTTTGTTGCCCTCAGATGAGTGACTTATACTCATCTAAATGAGCTCAAAATTTGTAGGTAGCCTAATTATAGTATAACAATGAAGATCAATAGATTACATTTTGTAAAAAAATAATCTTGATATGCAAACACAACTTGAGTGTAGTGTGCGATCTGTATACTCGAGTGTATTCTAGCTTGACTCTCTCTATCTCTCTCTCTTTCTCTTTATATATATATATATATATATATAGTTAGGTTGGAATACATTCTGAGTGTATTCATAGCAGAATACACTCAAATAGTTTTTCATGATGCAATATTTTTTTTAAATCTAATCCGTTGATCTTCTTAAACATCTTGTGAATATCTCAAATATAAAATTTGAGCCCATTGGACATTTGTAGGACATGTTATAAAGACCAAAAAAATAATGCATTTCAAATTAATTTCACGTGTCGCTTTTGTTGCTCTTGGATTAATGACTTACACTCATCCAAATAGGCTAAAATTTGTATGTAGCCTAGTTTTGGTATTACAATGAAGATCAATGGTTTACATTTTGTAAAAAATAGTCTTAACATGCAAACACAACTTGAGTGTAGCGTACGATCTGTACACTCTAGTGTATTCTAGACTGACTCTCTCTCTCTATATATATATATATATATATATATATATGTATATGTTCTATCTCCAAACTTCACCTTCAACAAGCGTGGATTTATTTAAATAATATTTTATTTCTTTTCTATATTTTCTTTCTCATAAGATAAGATTAAAGTAAGGGCTAAACAAACAATAAAAAAGAATCAAATCACACCATCTCTGTAATAACTAAATGCCTCTTTTTCTCCTGAAGTTGTCGGAATTATTCGTAATAATATATTTGCTACAATTGAAAAGGTCTTACCATTAAAATTTCCATTTATCTGAGATCTAGGCATTATTAGCAATCCATTTTATAATTCTTAAAGCCGAAGTCAATAGAGGTGCTATTGTTAAAAAGTTAAGACCTCGGGCTAGAGGGCGTGATTATGCAATAAGAAAACACACCTGTCATATAACAATTGTATTGAAAGAAAAAATCTGAATAATTTTTATATAAACCACATATTTAGATTAAGACTGAAAAATAACATATGGATGGAAAGAGAACATAACATAAAAATATGGGACAAAAAATAAATCCACTCAATTTAAGACTTGGTACAACTCAAAGTCATCATTCCTTTTGGTTTGCACAACCAAAAAGTTTTTCCGCGGGTCTTCAAGAAGATGAAAAAATATGATATTTTATCAAGAATTATATATAAAAAAATATATGACTGTACCTTCTACAAGAAAAGATCTCATGAAAGTCAATATGGGTCCTCAACACCCATCAATGCATGGTGTTCTTCGACTAATTGTTACTCTTGATGGTGAAGATGTTATTGACTGTGAACCCGTATTGGGTTATTTACACAAAGGGATGGAAAAAATTACGGAAAATTGAAAAATTATACAATATCTCCCTTATGTAACACGTTGGGATTATTTAGCTACTATGTTTACAGAGGCAATAACTATAAATGCACTGGAATAGTTGGAAAATATTCAAGTATCCCAAAGAGCTAGCTATATCAGAGTACTTATGCTAGAATTGAGTCGTATAACTTCTCATCTATAATGGCTTAGTCTTTTTATGGCATCCATTATTTCTTTTGTTCCTGTTCTTATTTCTGATAAGAGGCTACTCTGAAAAAGAAAAAAAAGGAAATCAGCAAAAGGGGATTAATTTGTTCTTGATAGTCATTTCTTTAATCATTGAATAGGAGCAAACTCTAGATCAGAATCGTAGATAAGTACTGGTTGATCGTTTCTACTTATATAAAGCACTAATTATTATACAAGAATCTTTACCAGAAGTATAAGAAAATTATCTCAATTAACTTCTTTTTTTGATAAATGTATAATTGATGGAATCATAAATGGTACTGGTATTGCAAGTTTCTTTATAGGAGAAGGATTCAAATATATTGGAGGTGGGCGAATCTCATCTTATCATTTTTTCTATTTATTCTATTATCTATCAATTTTTGACTAGTTAATTTTTTGAGTCTATAATATAAGCTTTGAGCCTATAATAATCAAATTTTAGTCATTTTCTAATAATAATCAAAATTAAAATAAAACAATTTTTCAAAAAGAATTAGAAACTAAAAATCAATTATCATTCAAATACTCTAAATATAGTATATATATATATATACATATACATACATATATATACATACATATAAATACATATATACATACATACATACATACATACATATATATATATATATATATAAATATAGCCGGCAAGGGAATAGCCCGGTTGGCGAATTCCGTTGGTCCCCAAGAAAGAGACCCGAGTTCAAAACCACACGGAGAAGCATCACTTGATTTATCACCTTTTGGGGTGTCCGACCTCCGCCACGGGTTATGGGGGAGGGGGGAGAAATATTTATCTCTTAATCCCATATATATATATATATATATATATATATATATATATATATATATATATATATGTGTGTGTGTGTGTGTGTGTGTGTGTGTACACACTATACTGTTATATTTTTTCAAGTAATTACAAATATGTCATTTTCGTCTTCTATGACCAATCGAGAATCAATATTTTTAAATGTTGTTATCTCCTTCACTAACTCTCTTCTCACAATTTTTCTCTCTTTTTACTTATTTTAAATGTTTTTTTACTTTCTTAATAATCCATTTAATCCTTACCACCCCTCTCCACCCCACTCTCTCCCACTGATTCGGCAACTCCTTTCACTCCCGAATCACAGTAGAAACGTTCTCAAACATTCTTCCTACCTTCGTTCCCCATATTACGATCATCATGTACCATCATCATAATAAATTCCTTGTAAAAACAACCGTCCCCACTCTCTCTTCCTCTAATTCCGTAACCCTCTCCCCACACGCTATGTATCCTTTCTTAAACTACCGCTCATCCATCACAACTCCATTCTCCTTTACTTCGTTTCACATACATCATGGCCCACGAACAGTAAAACATACCCCTTAGCCCATGTTTGGTTCGGGGCTGGCTTTATGCAAGCCTGCCTGGCTTGGACGGGTTTAGGCCTGCTGGAGTCTGATTCTGTTTGGCAAACCAGTCTGATTCTGTTTGGCAAACCAGTCTCATTCTGGGGGGCTGGACTCGTTTCAGACTCGTTTCAAGTTGATTCTATTTGGCTGTGCAGGCTGGGTTTAGTCTGATTCTGTTTGGCAACTGTAGGCATGATTAGTTGAATCTGTCCTATTCTCGCAGAACTGTTGTTAGAAATGTGGCCTTGTGACGTTGTTTAAACAGAAGTTTTAAAAAAAAGTAACTTAAAAATAACTTAATTGTTATCTATATCACTTTGGTTTAAGAACTCTCATTTTGTTGTTGAGATGTGAGTCAGGCGTGTTACCCTGGGTGTTTATGTGGGTGTTTTGGTTGTTTTATTGAGGTTGAATATGCCTAACATGCTATGTTTAATACCCCAAGATATGAGATAACCTGATAACCCCGTCAGACCAAAAAACAAGTTTTTAGCCGATATACATTTTGAATATGAGTGGCTAGTAAGCTATCATGATACATGTTCTACTTTATATGTGTTCGTTGTAGAAGTACACGTATACTTCTATGCTTATGCTAACTATATGATGAACCACATCAAGGGTTGTGATTAACCCGAGATAAATGCAACTACATATACGTAACCAATTAGGATAAGCTCCCCTAAAAAAACAGACATCAAGAACAACAAAATCATAAAAACTATAATGATGTATTGTGGGGCATCATTAAAAGTAATCCAACTAAATTAAAAAATTCAAGATTTAACTAGTCAAACATGAACATCATTTTTGAAGTAAAACAGATTCACCTACATTCGATAAATATAAATTGTCTTAGTGGGCAGGCACCCATAACAAGCCTGTAATGCTATATAAAAAAATAAAGACAATACAAAAAACAGAAAACTAATAATTGTTTGTTGATGCAACAGATTCAACATAACTTGATGAAGAAGAGTCCCCAATAGGGACATTCACTTCATTTTCTTCATCACTAGAGGAGATTAAGATTGGTGGTTGGTGGCAGTCTCTCACAAACAGGGCATCAGCCGAGTCTGAAGTAGATGATATATAATTCTCTGGTCTCGGGTAAATATACCTAAGCAATTCAGAGTTGTCCCCATCACCACGAATCCAAAAATAAAAGGTTGTAGGGAGAGTGTCGTCCTTGGGTTTTGGTTGTAGGGTGACAGTCCATTTAGGTTTGGCTTTTAGTTTGTCCAACATTTCAGCCCAACCTTCATCCATGATTAAATATTTACCTTTCTTATTCCATATTCGTTCTTCAGGTGTAGACCACCTGATCTGTACATCAAAGTTTATTCTGCCTACCCCCACAATAGCATAGCCAGGAGTTATCTTAAATGGCTCACACATCCAAGTTAGGGGAAGGGAGACACGTCTCATAAACTCCATGTTTGAGAGATCATACTCCTTTACAGGAAAACGAGATCCCATGTTACCTGTAATAAACAAGAAGAACAAGAACAACAAGAAGATAAGAAGAAGAACAAAAGAAGAAAAATAACAAGAAGATAAGAAGAACAAAAATAACAAGAAGAACAATAATAACTCTTATGTTCACCTAAGTTCACTACTATCATGTATTAGGTTTATTATCATTCTATGATTTTGCCTCCATCCAAGCCTCTATCGTATACACTCCATCAACACACCTTCCCAAATCATATTGGGTTCTCATCCTACCTCTGAGATCCATATCATGCTCCGAACACCACACAAAATGAGGAGGCGTCGAATGGCGCACCTCGCGAGAAGGACATATGTAATACATTTCACCTGGTCTTTCACTGAGAATTCCAAAGTCATACAACCCTGCATCGTCAGTGTTAAGTCGCAAGCCTGCCTCTAACCCACAGTCACACCGTACAACTTCAGTTGTATTAATAGACATCTACACCATGCATTTGAATCAGTCAAAAGATTTATAGTAATGAAGTTAGATTGAAAATCAAAACAATAACATACAAGATAGGCCCCATTGTTTGTTCAATCTATTACAGATAAACTTATCTTATGAATGTTGGACAGACATCAATGATGTTATACATCTATGATGTATTGTAACCGTCCTCATTGGTAGTGCTGTCGTCACTAGTTATGTGAAGACGTTGGCGAAGATATTGGGACCGCGATCGTAGATCTGTAATTTCTACTTGTAGCCTATCAGTGTCTGCTCTGCTGGAACAGACAAAGTCACACTGGGAAGACCATAGCTGACGTTCACTACGTGCATATGCAAGTTGTGAAAGCATTGTAACCCTAATGGCGGTTAGTGTGGCAATTGTGGGTACAACCCGTTACGCGGGCAACCTCATATGACATCTATTTGGATTTTGAACCCTACCGCACGTAAAATATGGCATGTGTGGGTTGTTGTCTTGAAAACATCTGTTTTGTGCATCCTTGGCATCCATATATACGCGTACAGTGGATTCAAGGCCACATTGACAATGAGGCATTCCGTTCTCTATTTGAAGACAACCTATATTGACACAATGTGACGATTCTGATTAGGTTCCAAGTAAACAATTCAGGAATCAATCTATTATAGATACTCTACTAATGAGTTTCCCAAATGAGATTAGCAATGGATTCATGTAACACTTCGCCCTCCCTTGAATCGGCCTGAGTTGAACCTTGCCCTGAACTCGGGGGAACGCCGGCTGGGGGAATGGAAGACGATGAATTCTCATCTGGGAGGTCATCCATTATGGTGTCGCCGTCATTTTTCCGTCGGATGAAATTGTGTAGGATACAACAAGCAAGTACGATGCGACACTGCGAATGAATAGGATATGTCGGCCCCTTCTTAAGGTATGCAAACTGTCTCTTCAGCACCCCAAATGCTCTTTCTACAATATTACGTAGTTGAGCATGTCTGTGGTTGAACATCTCTTTCTTGCTGGTGTAAGCATGTCTGTTTCCTCGGTACTCAGCAATATGGTATGTTGTGTTGCGATAGGGTGCAACAAATTCACGAGTGTTGGCATACCCTGCATCTACCAGGTAAAACTTCCCCGACGGAACTGTAAACCCGCTATGGGTCTTTGCCGATTGCAGGACCCTTTGGTCGGCAGCCGACCCCTGCCACCCAGTGAGGACATATGTAAACTCTATGGAGAAGTCTACTACAGCCATGACATTGAGAGAGACATTCCCTTTTCTGTCACGGTATCAATTTTGTTTGTCTCTACTGACCAAGACAGGGATGTGTGTTCCGTCAATAGCCCCTATGGCATTCTATAAACCAAAATAATATTGTAAACATACAGAATGTTTGAAAATTAATTAAATTTATTAGGGGGTTAACTATTACCTTGAAGTATGGGTAGAACCTTGCGTTATGTAAAATGCGATTATGTGTTGTTGTGCATGTAGTTGCAGTTTGCATGACAATGTAGTCATGGGTCAACGCACAAACATCGTCCAAGACTTCGTTGAACTTTCTGCTAATGGTCTCACCGGAGTGAATGTAGTCCTCTGCTAAAGCACGATTTGTGTGTCCATGGCCAACCATCTGCAGGAAATTGCATACTTCCTCAACTGAGGTGACGCCTCTAGTACCTCGCAACAAGCCACGACTCTCAAGCTTGTCGACAAAGGCCATTATAGTTTGTGGACGCATCCGGTATAGGTCATAAGCCCTTTGTTCGTAACCGGTCAATATTTCTAAGACCTTTATGTAGACACTCCTGATGCTAACTGACCTAGGGATACGAGGTGGTTTGGAGGCATCAACGTCTACTGCATCCATGATTGAGTATGCAATAGAGTCGACAATTAAATCACTAACGTGAATCACTGGCCACAATAAGGTATCTAATAAAAGGTTGTTGAGCATGTCATGTGTTTGCGGTTGGTCATTGGCAGACATGATGCCTACATGTACAATGAAAACAACAACATAATAATTGCTACAACATAAGACAATCCAATTAACGTGCAAAAAATAAATTATTACAACACTGAATCAAATGAAATTGTACAGATATGTAATGTGTGTGCGGAAAGTAAATTATTACAACAGTCAATCAAATGTAAATGTTTGGACGGAAAATAATTAACATCAAATGCATAAGAAATAAACCGTGCAATTATATTCCCGATGGGACATCATCATTGGATGAAGGAAACCATATTGGTGGCATGCCTGGGAAGTTGGGTGGCGGGATAAATGGTGGCTGAGATGATGTGCCTAGGAAGTTGGGTGAAGAGGAAGACGACATAAATGGTGGGTGAGACGATGTGGTATTATAATTGGGTGAAGAGAATGGTGGCACAAATGATTGTTGAGATGACGTGCTGTTGAAGTTGGGTGAAGGGAATGGTGGCACAAATGATTGTTGAGATGACGTGCTGTTGAAGTTGGGTGAAGGGAATGGTTGCGGAGACGGGAAATAAAATGAAGGCATTGGAGGTACAGATGTGGCAAAACCGAATTGTGACCTTTCACAAAGGTCGTTTAACCACAATGTTATCTTTGCAGGGGTGTTTTTGAGGCTAAGGTAGATGTTGTGGTTTGTAGAGTCCTTGATGGCGTTCACAAGTGTAGTAAAAATAGCGGTGGGGGCATCAGGGAAATTGTCATTAAAATTTTGTAAAATGTTTGCCAACTCTTCTTTTTCATAGGCTTTGGTCATCATGGAGGTGCCTAACTCGTGAACCTTTATGTAAACATGTGTGAACTCAGCCAGAACTTCATTGGAAAGACTACATCGCTCTTGCGGCGTTGATTGTCGTTTCCTGCGCGTATGGGTAGAAGGACTCCTACCCCCAACTTACGGGTTATCTGTTCCCCCAGGCCGCGCGCTTTCACCCTCACCTTGCACGGTAGGTGCGGGTACGCTACGCTCGTCTGTTGCCGATTGTGTGTACATGGGTGTATCAGGCGCGCCTAAGTCGAGACTTACATCATCCTCAGACGCAACATCTGCAGGAATCTGACTGTCCGCCAAAGACATTGCATGGTGTCTTCTAGCAATGTTCCTCCCCACCATTAGCTCTATGTCGTAGTAGTGGGGAAACGGGCGCCTAAGCAACCTAGTAAGGTCCCTGTCTGCCTACACTTTCAAAAATATGATACCTAGTCAGGTCCCTGTGTATTAGCATAATCCTGTTTACATGTACAGTTACAATTTGTTAGGATAAAAATTCTGTATAGTGTGCGTACCGCAATGGCCTCTTTCCACTCAGGGGTGTCCGGGACAATGGGCTTGTGCCTTTCTTCATCCCATCCAACACCACTCTTGTTGGTCAAATCCTTCAAATGGACGTAGTCCTTTTTAAGGTTATTCCATCGAGTTCTTATTTGGTCTAACTTATACACGTCGCCAACCCTATTATTGACATCAGAAGTTATTTCCCTCCAAGAGTCCCTAGTAAAATTACCATCAATACACCTGCCTAGGTCATATTGTCTGCGCAATGTTGTCACCACAACGGCATCATACTCTCTTGTCCATATAATACGGTGGTTAGGGTCGACGGGAGGCATACTCGTGTAGTTGCTGTAATATTTGATGACATGAGTCAAATTTGGCAAGTTACAAATATACACAAATGACACAACCTTGATTGATTAACACCCAACAGACTTGATTGAATCTGGTCATTCCCTGATTTATGAATGAGAATGGACCTGGTACCACATGTATGTGAACCAGTACAGACCCAAAACCTTGCTACGATTCTAGTACTAATTCAGTTGAAGTCGTAGAAGGAAATAGAGCAATAAATGAACTGAAGCATGAACAATCAGAAATTATCTGAATGACATAAGTTACAAGGACTACTGAAACACACTAAGTAATTAAAGGAACTGAACCAAGCTACTAAACATGAAGTGGACCAAGCTACATAACATGAACGACCATGATCCTTGTTTGTGGTTATGTCGGCAAGTCCAAACATATGTTTTAGAAGATTCTTCATAGTCTGTTGTATGGATAACACACATAGTGTTGACATTCATACCGTTGACATCTATTTGTTTAGGAATAGGTTAAACCATGGTTAACACACATCACAACCACACTTTTGGAAATTATGTCAATGTATAATCATGATTTGCAGAATAAGTGTAGACTTCTAATACAATTATCAATGAATGCAAAGTATGTCATGAAACTTGATTGACACTTGAAAGATAGCCATGTTCAGTTGTATTGTACCTTCCGGGAAGCAAACCCCATTAGGGATCAGTCTAAATCCAACTCATGACCATAGTTTGGAAAACAACTAAGCTATAACTGAACTAGACATACATAATTTCATCATGATTGAATGTTCAGGATGATGACATCAAACTGACCCAAATTAAGAAAAGTGTGGCATGTAACAAAGTGGTGGTTCAAATCCATGGGAAAAAGCATCATAGTCCAATCAAGAAACAAAAAAAACACAATTAAAGTTGAGCATGGGAAAAGTTAGTAAAGCTTCAGTTGAAAGTGCTACTGAAATCTTGTATAAAATATCATATGAAAATATTTTGTCATCAACCTGAAATGATTTGAAGTAACAAGGAAAACACACTTGAAATGTGTGAGAAAGTCATGCATGGATGGACTCGAGGTGTTCTTGAACTAAATATGGCCAATGATAAGGAATGTAGATTTAAATTGGGTTAGGGAAAGCCTCCTCTGCTTATGTAGGGTTACATTTTGAGTGATAATACATGTTGAAGTAAAAATAGAGAGATGAATACATTGGGCACATGTGACTGATAGGGGCCACATTATGATGTAGGTTAGAGATCCATGAATATGTAGGAATGCATACTAATTAAAATTATTATTGGCCCCAAGTCAACTGGTTGCAATCCCAAAAAAAATGAAGGCCAGATGGAGAGGGACATGTGATTCAGGTCAGATTAACATAAAAATTATCAAATGCATTGGAAACATGTCCATGAATATGAACACAAAAATTTCGTAGTATTTACTTCAAAAGGGTACCAATCATATAGAAAGCAAACTACTATTGTAAAACAGAAAATTGAACACATATTAGTATATTTCTTATTGAAAAAGCAACCTACTATTGAGACATCCAACCAGACAGACTGAAATACCTAGAGAACGGTTTACTGAATTGTCGTTTTGGTTGTTACATAGAGATGGTCCAAAAAGACACTAATATTAGTGTAATTTAATAAACAACTAACATATATGTTTTTTTGGATCATTTTGTTTTATTTATTTTAGTAGGATTAGTTCATCAATCCTTTCCAAAATGAGGTATGACTATATTTCATCATTCAATTTGTTTTAATTTTGAAATTTGATCACATTAGTTTTCCCTATATTAGAATGGTGGACCACATATGTCTTTAGTTTTCTGAATAACACAAATTCTAAAAGATCAATCATTGATATTCTATAAATTAAAACATACTATAATGTCACACCTGCATGTTAAACTATTTAGTATATTTGCATGATTTTGGAATACATGTTATAACTCAAACCACTTGCATAATAGAGGTCATCTCCATGAGGAGTCAAATGTTGCTAAGATTGATCTTTTTTATGATTAATTGGTGGTTTACATGAACGAAAACAATTTAACAAAGAAGATATAAAACATAGATGTGTTTAATTAAATGACAGTAAAACATAATGAGCTGTGGGTTTCACCTAACCACATATCTCATGGTAAAATACCACACAATAAACAAAATATTCATTTGTATAGTGAAATAACTTTTCCAGGCATCACTGTGTAGATGCAGGGATTCACCTAACCTAGATCTCACACTGATTTAGTTAAACAAGTTTTAAATCTGCTGTTGTTTCCCCTATTAACCTAACCATGACTGCTCCTGCATGCCAAATCAAACGTAGTACCTGCTAATGGTGAGCTAATGTAGGCAAAAATTAGGTTCAACCATGGTATATATCGTAGGATTAATAATGGTTACTCTAAATGCAACATAGAGAGGAAAGTTGACTGTAAAATCAATGAAAGCTGAAATCCATAGCTGAAATCAATGAATGATCTTTCCCAAAATACCAATTTCTATATCCAATTTCTAGATTTATGAAATCCATAGCTGCTACTATTATGATATCATAATAGTATCACAAAAAACATAACATCAAAATACAGAACATTAAAACAGAACAAAAAATAGAACATTCATAAATATGGCAAACAGATATGTCCAACACATTAACGACGCCCAATCATGTTAGAAAAACAATTACAAAGTCACAGAAACCAGAAACCAGCAGAGGATGAATCGGCCATTACTACCCAATCATGTTGGAAAAACAAAGACAAAGGCACACAAACCAGAAACCACAGGATGAAAAACAAATGACAGAAAATGAAATGTAGGACAACACTACTCTATGGTCTACTAACACATATCGATATCCTCAAAATAACCTAGCCGGGAAAAATCAGGAAAATCAGGCGTGGTAGTTGCTTTTATTTGCTTTACTACTATAACTTAGCACACAAACACACATAATAGCGGTAATTTTGTTCAATTTCTAGATAAAAGTAGTAGTAAGAAGTAGAATAAATCAGTGTCATACACAACGACTCAAATGTTTGCAGGTATTGTCGGCTCATTTGCCACTTAATCGATACACATGCCTGATTGTTGTACTTCTGCCCTAATCGACCTCACAAACAAAGCACCGTCTACCCTAATTCGTGACCAACCTGAGCAGAAGGGGGCGAGAACGACGACAGAGTGCGGAAGCGTAGGTCTGGGCAGGGCCGTCGGAACCGCCGGAGCACGATTGAGGAGCACGATTCAGTAACAAAGGACGACCACCAGCTTCTGTGAACAGCTCCTCCAAAAGGCGTATGTGGAAGTGAACAACCTCGCAGCAGAAGGAGAGGAATAAGAAGGCACACAGACGCTTGCTAGGGTTTCTTGTTGCCTTGGCCGAGCTAGGGTTTCTTCTGTGCGTCGACAAGACAATTCAATGTCACAGCAGGTAGTAGAGAAGAGCAGGGCAGGGCATGGGTACCTTGCTTTTGAGGGAGCTAGCCGCCCAGGTAGACCGGCGTTGGCAGGCGGCAACATTGATGCTCCACGCTTCTCCACGGGTCGACCGGTGCACTCCATCTGCGACCTCGAGCAACACTCCATCTGCGACCTCGGGCAGCTTTCGCTTTTACTTCTCACGGAAAAACAGTTGTGAAGATGCGCCGAGAGGAGTTACTTCTCATGGACAAACAGTTGTGAAGATGCGCCGAGAGAATATTAGGGCGAGAGATCAGGGAGAAGGTTGGCGAGAGGGAGAGGGAGGGTTGCGGGGTTGCGAGGGATCAGGGAGGGTTGTCGGGCCAAACCGGATTGGAAATCCCAATCCTGCCTCGATGGGGATTGACTTAAACCAGATATTGAGATTTCGTTATCCCAAAACGGGGCTCAAATTGGTACGGTAGCCAAACAAGTTTCTTGACCAAGCCGGACCGGATTGGGCCGCCGTGGAGCAAAACGACAAGCCCTAATCCCGGTCCAGGCCGTTTCCAAACAGGGGCTTAAGAAAACAACCACCCCTCTCTCTCTCCGTGTTTTTCCACGTACACTACCGCCCTCCTAAACCACCGGTCACCCTTCCTAACCTACTTCACCTCTCACTCTTTTCTTTGCAATCTATTCTTCAATCTTCCCTCTTCTTTTCGAGTAAAATCTCCCCTCCCACCACTCTTTTTGCGCCAACACTCTCTCGGTTTGACTTATGTACCTTCCGTTACCTTTCTATATCTCCTCAACTTATTAAAAGGCTCCTTATATCTCTCCTGCCACATTACCAACGAAACGTTCTTAAATATAAAAAAAGCTTAAAAAGGGTTTCCATTCAGGCTTCCCTTCATTTATTGCTCGTGATTAATTTTCTTTCGTCTTTCCTTATTCCACAGACCTACTAACTAACACCTATTGCCTTTTAAAATCCGTCAACCTCCGCCTTCCCTATAAATTCTCCCACAAATAAATTTATTCCTATATTCTCTTATAAAAATTACCTTTTTCTTTCTCACTAAACCTCATCCTCAAGAATCATTTTTTTTATCATATTTTCCAAGAAAAGATAATCCAAATATGGTTAGCAAAGTTGTAACAACTCGATTTTCATTGAGCAAGATGTGCACCCCTCTCTCTTTGTAACCGTGCCTTTTCTATTCTCTTTGAAACTATTGCTTCCTATTTATTATATAACGCCCCATTGATTCCACTTGTTACCTCACAACTTTTTTTTTTTTCGAGATCAGACTGTCATTGTATTATTGCAAATCGACCTGGGCCATCATTATAATGTTGGACTCAAAAGGTCCTATAGTTGTACGAGGTGCCACTAAACTATAAGAAGAGGTTTCCAAGAAATGAGCAACCTTATTACAATCCCTTGGAGCCGAAGAAAAACCTACAGGTGAGAACTGTTCCATAAAGGAGGAGTATGTCTTGAGCGATGAGATCCATGTGGCTTCTCCCTCATGGCAATGGGTCGAATTTTTACTGATCCGGTCCAAACTTGAAATGATCTGCAATTATAAAAATCCGACCCAATCCAAATTCAAAAAATCCGCAACAAAAAAAAATCCACAGCGATCCGATCCGTAGAAATCCATACCCGATCCACAAAAATCCAACCCGATCCGCAAGTTTCAAAGCCTTACATATATCCATTATAACTGAAATCTAACTATGATATGCAAAATCCAATATAATGCAGAAGGCTGATCATCTACGAGGTTGTAGAGGTGTCAGAAGTCGCCCGTCGTCACAGCAAGCCTCTTTTCGCCGGAACCAACCTCTTCATCGCCCTCCCTGTAACATTAACAAACCATTAATTTAATAAACACCACCAACCCAATAGCCAGTGTTGTTAAAAATAGGAAACGATAACGGCGTTGCCTTTGTCACAAGCAAAGCAAAGATCAAAAATTAGAATACAAAACACAGACACCTAACCTGAAGTCTCCCACGACGGCGGCCTCTTCCTCGGCGGCTCTCGTCTTGGACGCGGGTGTGAAAGATGTGAGGCAGATCGACACTGGATGTTTTTGAAAGAGTCCAGGCTCAGGAACCCCAAATCCCAATGAACACGCCCGCGAAGTTCAGCATCATCACCAGCTCCCACCAAGTCTGCCGCCCACCACGGCTTCCACATCCACCCGACGAACAATCCCAGGAGCACCACGGCCCAAAGCGGCCCACATATGAGCATGAGCTCGGACGCCACCGCGGTGGCAGACATAGGCCTCCGGCAGAGGGAATCCGCAAGAGGTAGTAGACAGTGGAGGCGATAGAGGAGAGGGAGGGGGATTTGTGTCCGAAGGAGCTAGGGAGGTGGACTGACGGGGATGAAGAAGTACGACCTCAATCTGGATCAAGGGGGATAGAGACGAGAACGTTCAGGAGAAGGAGGGACTCCGCGGATGCGGGTCGAGTGGATGCCCAGGTAATCTGTGGTTTCACAGTGACTCAATCCACGCTAAAGTGCTTGACACATGGACGGATCCGCAGTAACTGCTGGACCCTCAAAATCCGCAAATTGAGGTTTGGATCGGATTGGATTGGATCGGTCCCGTGTTTTGTATTCTAATTTTTTGTCATCAATCCTAGTCAAGAACTTTAGCACGGATTAAAGTCACAATGAAACCGCAAATTACCTGGGCATCCGCTCGACCCACAGTCGCGGAATCCCTCCTTCTCCCGGACGTTCCCGTCTCTATCCCGCTTGATCCAGATTGCGGTCGTACTTCTTCATCCCCGTCAGTCCACCTCCCCAGCTCCTTCGGACACAAGCCCCCTCCCTCTCCTCTGTCGCCTCCGCTGTCTACTACCTCTTGCAGTCTTGCAGATTCCCTCTACCGGAGGCCTATGTCGGCCACCGTGGTGGCGTCCAAGCTCATGCTCATATGCGGGCCGTTGTGGGCTGTGTTTCTATTGGGGTTGTATGTTAGGTGGATGTGGAGCCGTGGTGGGTGGCGAACTTGGTGGGATCTGGTGATGATGATGCTGCGAAGGCCGCTGCTGGAGATGGAGGGTTAACTTCGCTGGTGTGTTCATTGGGATTTGGTGTACCTGAGCCTGGAGTCATTCAAAAACATCCAACGCCAAGCTGCCTCACATCTTTCACACCCACATCCAAGACGAGAGCTGCCGAGGAAGAGGTCACCATCGTGGGGGACTTCAAGTTAGGTTCCTGTGTTTTGTATTCTAATTTTTTGATATGTGCTTTGCTTGTAGTAAAGGAAAAGCTGTTATCGTTTCCTGTTTTTAACAACACTGGCTATTGTAATAGCTTGGGTTGGTGGTGTTTATTAAATTGATGGTTTGTTCATGTTACAAGGAGGACGACAAAGAGGTTGGTGTCGGTGGATAGAGGCTTGCTGTGACGACAGCTGACTTCCGACACCTCTACAACCTCGTAGATGATCATGCTTCCGCATTACATTGGATTTTGCAGATCATAGTTAGATTTCAGTTATAATGGATATATGTAAGGCTTTGAAACTTGCGGATCAGGTTGGATTTCTACATATCAGATCGCTATGGATTTTTTGTTGTTGCGGATTTCTTGAGTTTGGATAGCGTCAGGTTTTTATAATTGCGGATCAGTTCAGGCTCGGGTCGAATCAGTACAAATTTGACCCATTGTCATGCCTACTTCCAACCATCTTCCTATGTCCAGTCCAATGAGTCCCTAAAACTACTTTAGATTGTGGGCATTTTAGGAGTTCATGTGACATGTCCTCATTCTCCTCGTGATAGCGTGTGCAAGTCACATCCAGTATATTGTGTCTTCTTTGGAGTGTCATCTTTGTCGAAATGATATCCCTGAGTATCCTCCAGACGAAATGTGCTAACTTTGGTGGCCATTTCCTTTTCCATAGCCTCCTCAATGTCGACTCATGGAGTTCACTCTCGTGGATTCCATTCATGGTAATAAAAATGTATGTTGTTTTCATTGTAAATAATGCATTAGCGTCATGTCCCTAGTAGATACAGTCTTGTCCTCCTTTTAGGCTTATGTGAGTTGTCTGCACCTTTTGTTGAATTGCTTATGGTATTTTTTGTAATATTGCCATTGGGTCCCATTGTCTTCATTTATGATCGATCAGATCACTAACCAAGTCTTCATTAATTTATCCATCGTCCATCAGCCTATCCAGCGTACCATGCAACCCTGATATCCATCAACCTCTATAGATCTGAGTGCACGTGCTATCCCCGATCCTCCATAAGAGACCTCCTCTGACTTGTTGAATGCCTCCCCAAATGCTTCTACATGTATATGTAACATCCCTGACCTGGGTTAAGAGTTAACCCTAGGAGTTTTGCATAAATATGTAATTAAACACATGTGATTAACTCTTGGCATGTAATTAAGTTCCTGAGGAACATACATTTCCATTTCTGTCCTTTATAAACAATGTTTTAATAATGTTTTGTTATGTAGGGACCTATGTGTAAATTACCCAATTAGAAGGGTTAACTTGTAATTTTCACATGTTGAGATGTTCCTCTGATAATGAGACATCATATGAGTAATTATGATGAGGTATGAAGGATTCTCCAAGCTTGGGCATCAAGATGCAGCTTGTGGAGCAATCCTGGTGCTTGAAACCCTAATTTTGGTGTAAAGTGCAATTTATCCAAAATGTGGGGTGCAACTTATAAAACACATCCTCTAGAGTATCTAGTGCAACTCTTGACATCATTTAGAGTGAAAATGATAAAAAGGGCGCTTCAATTAATTAAGCAGATAAGATAAATAACCTTTGTAGTAGAATCACCAAGTCATAAGTAAAGAAACCCTTATATGTGTACCTTAGTGATAAGATAGCTTACCTTGCCTTTGGACCCTTGATTTAATAAAATGTTCACCTAGAAAAGGAAGAGGGACGTGCAAGAAAGTAAGGAGGGACCTAGATGAGAAATAGAGAAAATTAGAGGTCCTTATGATGAAACTAGCCCAAGCTATATAAACCACCCCCCTTACAACCAAGTGAACGTTCCCCTCACTCTTTCTTTTGCAAACTTTGTTTGGTCCGTCCAAGGCAGAAGCTTGGGAGCTGGAGGAGAAGACCATCTTGTTCCTAGGTAAGGTATACCATCTTCTAAGCTCGGATTCATGGAGGGAAGTGAATTACAAGGTTGGTTTCATGGTCATCTCACTAGGGTTTCTTGTTCTAGCCGATCTTCCTCAACCTTTTCTTGGAGAAAGTCTTTGGCCGACCAAGTGGAGCTCAAGGTGCCATTAATAACTTGAGAGCTTGAAGCTTGGATCTCTAGGAACGACCATAAGGCGGGTTTTATATCTCTAAACCTCTTGCTTTCATAATGCATATACTTGTTCATACTTGTAGTAGTTAGTTCTTCTTCTTGCCCAACCTTCTTAGCCTTCTTGCAAGCAAAGCCATGGAGAAACCAACCTGTCTTGAGGTTGAAGACGTTGGGCGTGAATACCTAGGTGACTTTACCAAACGACCTTGGACCATTTGGTCCAAACAGTTTGCAAACCGTTTGAAATCAAACGGTCTCACAACCGTTTGATTTCATGCGGTCTTGCAAGACGGTTTGGAATCAAACGGCCTCAAGACCGTTTGGTAGAGTTGACCAAGGGAAGACCGATTGGAGATCTGTTTTACACATGTTGAATTAAAAATCTACAAATAATTGAAGCCTAATTGCAAACTAATCACAAGTTGAAGGCACCTCAACCCTCTAAACCCTAATCGGTTGAAATTGCTGATTTCAATGACCAATTTTGGTGAACTTTGGGTTGAAGGGCCCAAACGGTCTCAAGACCGTTTGGGGGTTCATCCAAACGGTCTCAAGACCGTTTGGTGACAACCCAAGACCGTTTGGAGGTCTAGG
Organism: Alisma plantago-aquatica; assembly: GCA_963693085.1. Classification (NCBI taxonomy): domain Eukaryota; kingdom Viridiplantae; phylum Streptophyta; class Magnoliopsida; order Alismatales; family Alismataceae; genus Alisma; species Alisma plantago-aquatica. The sequence continues at coordinate 845,353,655 of OY856409.1, forward strand.
GTTAAGGTAATTTGATCAGTTTAAGGTCCAATCACAGTAGGTTGAAGAGTTGAATAAAAATGCTGATTTTAGACCTAATTAGGGTTCGACCCGCATCAACTTGACCTAGATTTTGGTGTAACTTTGGGCAAACGGTCTCAAGACCGTTTGGAGGGTGTCCAAACGGTCTCAAGACCGTTTGGGCCAAGTTTGGGCCCACTTGAGTGCCAATTGAGGGTTTCAACTCCAACTAGACTCACAATTATCAATGTTGATGGTTAATTGCTCATAAACCCTAATTCAATCGGTTTGAACCCCAATTGGTTAGCAATTGAGGGTCAATTGAATGTCCAATTAGTTGAGGATAACCCTAATTGACTCAATTGACAAGTTATTAGCAAGGATGTGGCCAATTGGAGGCTTCAACATGGAAAACCCTAATTGATTACAACCTTGGATGCACTTTTGAGGTCCATGCAGTTTTGAGCCCATTTGGACCAAACGGTCTCAAGATCATTTGGATCCAAACGGTCTCAAGACCGTTTGGGATCAAACGACCTCAAGGTCGTTTGGATCCAATCGATCTCAAGGTCGTTTCATTTCAAATGGTTCTCAAAGTCAACACATCCAAACGGTCAACGCATCCATGCGGTCTTGGTGACCATGCGGTCTTGGTGACCATGCGGTCTTGAGGTCAAAGTGTCCAAACGGTCAACACCCCCAAACGGTCTCAAGACCGTTTGGAGGTTGAGGGGCGAAACCGTTTGGGGACTTTTAGGGCTGTTTTTGCTTAATGGTTTGAAGGTGTAATTGGTCCAATGGTGGTCCAATCTAAACCCTAATGGTACCCTAAGACATTAAGGGGTTAAGTGATTAATAGATTGAACCATGTGGTGATTGAAGGAGCACTTTACCAATATGCCCTTGAAGGGTTCAAGTAGGTGATACACTTAATCAACCAAACCCTAATGACTTGATAGTGATGAATTAGCTTATGATAATCAAAATTGATTTGACCTAACCCAACCTAGAGTGATGTAATCACCACCTATTAGTAAGAGGAGAGAGAAGGTCCCACGTATAATTGAAATTCAAGTAAAGTACCTTCAATGTACATGAATGTGCCCGATTAGGGTATGACCCATTTATGTGAGATCATGAAAACCCTAATTATGATAATTGATGAATCTTAACCTAATTTGAAGACATCAAGGAGGATAATCTCATACATGGTAATGCCATGAGCCCACTTCTTTATGAAGTGAATAGTAAACCCTAATTCTAGGGTTGTGACATGTTGAATGAATAGTAAACCCTAATTGGGGATAATGCGATGAATGTTATTCCTACTTTATAATTGCTGTCCTGGAGATAAATTGTTTATTGTTATCTATTGAACTGACCATGTAGGTTCCTACAAGAGGTGATCATAACCAAGTGAGGGTTATGACACCATACTCATCAAAGCATGTTTAGGCTTTGTGAACAGTGATATATGCATGATTGCCTAAGTCAAGTGGCACACATGAGAATGATGGGCTGTGAGAGCCATGAGTAATATCAGGGTCATGCTAACTAGATGACATGTGATGATTTGACATCCTGTTGATAGCTGATGTGAACTGAACTTGGTACATTTAGTGTTCTTCTGTTATTTCCATGTTTGGTAGTTAATTGCTTGGAAATCTGCTTGATGATAAAATTATACTGAAATGTACCTAACTAATCAAGTATAACTATATCATGTAGAGCTCTGATCATAGATCCATCATTGTCAGGTGTTAAATGATGGTGAAACATGTTTTCCTAAGGGAACTCCTGGAGTGCATACTTTTGAGTATGCGGGGGTTATGGACGTGCATATCCTTACGTCCTAGTGTAGGGGTTGATGTGGATGTATCATAATCCATCAGCACTACACTATGTGTTTATGCCGGGTTGATGTAACACTAATCACCTGAGGAATCTGTTATGCCACATCGATGAAGATAAACATGAAATCTTTCGATGGTGAAGAGAGTACAGAATGCCACTGTGACTCTAATAGCGAAGGACCAGAATACCCTGGTGAGCTATAGTAGCAGAGACACTAGATGTCCTGCATGTTGAGCCTCAACCTGACTGAGGAAGTTGAAGGTCATGGGAATCCGGCTCTTTCGATGACTTAGTATGATACCGAGGTGACTTATTAGTGGTCGGTTGGAGAATGAGCAGTATACCTCATCTCCACAGGGCATAATGTTGTATGTAAAATGTAATCAGCCGAGTAGCATATCTGCTTAGGTTGAACCACGAGGAACGATGCTTGATATTTCATTGTTTATAATGTTTCAGTTAAAATATCTAGATTGCATGCTCTTCATATTCTACTGAGAAGTAATTGCTGTTTATATACATTTAACCCGCTCTTACAGGATAAACCACCTTGCATATGTTTTTCCCTTTTTCTAGTAAGCTTCTGGCGAAGAGTTATAACTCTCGCTGGGACAATTAATTGTAATTGTCTCACCCCGTAGGCTTCAACCTTTTAGGTGGTCGTCGAGGACGAAGGAACCATCCTGCAGGAGAACAGTACCAGGAGCAGCATCAGGGGCAACAGTGAGCCTCAGGTGGATACCCTGGTTGTTCAGTCAGTTGATAGAAAGTCTTATCTCGTCTCTGTACACTCAGGTCCTGGGAGCATGATGATCTGAGATTTTGGATTTTGGGAGTCTTGAGAATTTTGTACATGTTTGTATATGATCACTCAAGAAGTGACCTAATAGGGATGTAAACTATTTATCATACTTTTATGAAAGGAATCTCATGTTTTCAAGATCTTGCCTCGAAAAGTTTTATTTTTTTGTGATTTTTCGCATGCCGCCGTTAATCGAATCGTTTCCGCCGTGTTTATTTCATGTTTTGGAGATCAGAGCCCACAATTAAGTGGTATCAGAGCTCTAGGTTCGTTGAGTCTGCAGAGACATAGGACTTAGGGTGTCGAGTCTATCCTTAGTGTTCCTTCTTATCTAAAAGAGTCTTCTGCTCCTCAGGAGAAGAAGATATATAAGGATGTCTGAGCCATATATAGAGTATGAAGGCGAGAGTAGTGTGGCCCCATCTCGAGATGGTGCTAGGAGTCCTGAGTCAGAGCAGCCCATGCCTGAGCCACCTGTACAGCCACCCCCGTTTGACCCGGCTGACATGGCGAACCCGGCTGTTCAAGCTTTGTTCGGGCAGTTCTTGGCTGCCATGACACGTATCACTGACCGGATGCCCATGCATGTACCTAGGGCACCTGCTCAACATGAGGGGCAGAGTATCGGAAAGACGTTTGAGCGGCTTCGCAGAGTCGGAGCGACCGAATACTTCGGCACAGCTGACCCCACAGATGCGGACTTGTGGTTGACCGAGCTGGAGAAGGCTTTCAGAATCTTGACCATCCCCGAAGCTGAGAAGGTTAGACATGTTGTCTATCTTCTCAAAGGAAGTGCTGGTCACTGGTGGAACATGGAAGAGCAGAAGAGGCCTGGAGTAGAGGTATCATGGGAAGAATTCTGCCGGGAGTTTGTTAACCGATACTTCCCAAAGACCTTCCTAGATGAGAAGATCTCTCAGTTTGAGAGATTGAGACAAGGTATGATGAACGTTAGCGAGTACGAGGCCAAGTTTATGGAGCTACTTTGGTTTTGTCTGCACATGGCTGCCACAGAAGAAGAAAGGATCAGGAGGTTTGAGAAGGGTTTGAATACCGACCTGTCTACTCCCGTGTCCGCTCTAGAGAACTGGGAGAGATTACCTTCGTTGAGTCAGTCTGAAGGATATAAAGATCGGTAGTCGAGAAGAGGCAAACCCACAAGAGGTACCCACAGTTCCAGGCGTCTTCATCTAGAGACTTTATGAGATAAGCTGATGCCTAGATCCTTGTACAAACATATCTATAAATGAGTAATAGCTTTTACACCTTACAATAATAATGGAAATGAAACTCTTAGAAATGATGTATACTAAATACTGATGTGGATAACATCCTGAAAATAGAAATACCTAAAATAGCTGATGATGGTTTATCCTATATCAACAATGTTCATCAAATGGATAAGTCCATATCATTAAAGACAATTGGAAAATTCTAATGTATGGTCCATGCACCATATGATGAAAGTAACAAGTTAGTGAATAAAGTATTAAGAGAGAAATACCTTGATACAGAGTTAGTTAATTAACTCAAGTAAGATGGAAATGAGAAGAAAGTGATACATCAAGACATGATAGATATCACATTCAACAATTCAGGGTAAACATACCTTGATGAACCTCTAAACCATTATACTTAGACAAGAGACACATGGAGTGTATGATAAGTAGTTGTTTACAATAAAGATATAATGGACTCAATGTACTCGATAAATGTTGACTAATATACCTTGAGGATGGGGTAAGCCAAATCAATGAGTATGATGTAATCGTACCATGACATGGATAGGAAATGAACTAGTACTTAGAATTGATGATCATTAATGATATATGATGATAATAGTAATCAAAAGAAAACACTTATGATATCTTTGAATGCTCCCAAGAAGTTGTGGAGTAATATATTAGGGTTGAACTAATAATGTGAACAAGAAAGCCTAATTAATGAAAGATGGGGCACACTAACCCTAATTTTGAGTTATGCCTTTAAGCATGAAACTATATGATTGAATTATGAAATAAGGAATCATTATGCTTTATTAAGCTAAAGGGGTTGAATAACCCTAATTGAATTGAATAGGGAAAACCCTAACCCTAGAAACCAGCCGTGGTAATGTGACACGGTCGTGGTTATCTTCTGTAGCACGACTGTGCAAGATAGTACGACTGTGGTGGTTACCCTTTGCACGACCATTCTTAGTTGCACGGCTGTGGTGTTCTATACTTGACTTAGGAATAATTGGTATTGTGCTAAAATAAATATAATGTGCATGTTACCAATTATGCTAGTCTTGCAGGTCTTTATAAAGAAGTGAGCATAACTAGGTAAGGGTTATGATGCCATGTTTATTGAAAGCACTTTATAAGCTTTGAAAGTAATAATATGATATGTTGCCTAGTAAGAGGTAACATATGAGTTTGATAGGCTATTTGAGCCATGAGAAGCATTTGCATCACTACAATCAAGGTCATGCTGTTAAATGACTTGATGTCAATATGTTACTTGGTAACAAGTGATTTAATGATCTGAGGGTTTGAACACCCATATTCCTGAATCACAATGATGAGATGGATAGGGATTGATATCCCAATGTTAACAGTATGTGATATGAACTTGATACAATTAGTACTCTTTCTTTATAGCAATAGTCTTATTGGTTTATGTTTGAAAACATGCTTGATGCTAAAAGAATGCCATATGTACTTAAAAAAACAAGTATAATGATACCCTGACCATAGATCCATCATTGTCAGAAGTTAAATGATGGTGAAACAGGTTTTCCTAAGGGAACTCCTAGAGAGCATACTTTTGAGTATGTTGGGGTTATGGACGCGAATATCCTGACGTCCTAATGTAGGAATTGATGTGAGATGTACTTTTAATCTCTCAATCCTTCATTATATGTTTATGCCGAGATGATGTATCACTAATATCCCGATGATGTTGTTAATGCCACATCGATGTGAGATAAAAAAGAAATCCCTCGATGGCAAAGAGTGTACAACATGCCATTGTAACTCTAATAGCGAAGTTGCCAGAATACCCTGGAAAGCTATTATGGTAGAGACACAAGATGTCCTGCATGATGATCCTCATACTGACTGAGGAAGATGAGGTCATAGGAATCTGGCTCTTCTGATGACCTATGTATGGTACCAATTGCGATTTCGTAATGGTCGGTTGGAGTATGAGAGGTGTAACTCATCTCCTCAGGGCATAAATATGTTTGAAAGATGTAATCAGCCGTATAGCATAACGGCTTAGGTTGAACTACGAGAAACAATGATTGATGTTACATTGTTTATAGTACTCTAGTTGAATAACTAGTATACATATTCTTCATATTCCTTATTAATATATGTCTTGTCATCCAATCACATTATAATTGAAATGATTGCTTATGAAATACTGTTCAACTTAACTTAATTAATGTTTTACCTGTTGTTGTATATTTATAGTTCTACTACTCAATGTTATTCCATTATTGCAATAACAATGCTTCAGGTAGAGAGTTATAACTCTCACTGGGACAATTATTCAATTTTCTCACCCCTTGGGATTCGACTTTTTAGGTAGATGCCGTGGACGAAGGAATCCATCAGTGGGTGAGCAACAACAACAGCAGCAGTAGCAACATCAGGGACAACAGTGATCCTCAGGTGGAGACACTGTCTTTCGAGTCTTAAATAGAATGTCCTATGTGTCGTCTCTGTACTCTCAGGTCCTAGGAGTCAGTATATGTTTAATATAGATATGAGATTTTGACATAATGCCTCGAGATTTTTGTACACTGCTCATGTACAGTTTAACAACGCAGTTGATGCTTGTGACTCTCGAGATGTGATTTTACAGAGATGTAATGATGGATCAGCTTGTAAACAACTTATCATGTTTCTTTATGAAAGAGTTTTATCATTTATGGATCTCTTTACAAAAAGTATTAATTTTTAGTGATTTTCAATAATTCCGCTGCAAATAATTTGCTTCCACATTAGTTAATCCTGTTTTCACGATTCGGTCATTACAATTAAGTGGTATCAGAGCTCTAGGTTCGCTGAGTCTACAAAGACATAGGACTAAGGTAGTAGAGTCTGTTCTAGTGTCATCCAGTGTATCTGATAGTGTCTTCTGCTCATATAGAAGAAGAAGAACTGTAAGATGACTGGGTCACATGAGAAGTTTGCTGCAGAGAGCAGCAATGCTGCACCAAGAAGAGGTGCAAGGGAGCAGGCAAGAGAGGGACAATTGCATGAGACCCCCCTAACTAATCCAACTATGATAAGAAATCCTTCCTTAGGAATCACTATTGGGGAATTTAGGGCAACCATGATGTATTTAGTGGATCGAGCACTAGCAATACAACCTAGATTATCAGCCCCCAATGATGATGTTTTGGATATCAAACAGGATATGTAATCCACAACAACAAGTTGAAGCAATGGGAAATGATGATGTTTTGGACTTAGAATGAGTCTGTGTTCAACCTCAGTCTGTTGAATCAATATATAGTAATTTAGGGAATAGAATACAACCTGAAATTAGGGTCTGCCATAAGTGCAGAGAACCTGGACATATTAGAAGGTTTTTCCCAGAAAAGGAAAACAAGATGATGATTGAGAAAAGGCCTATCCAAATCCAGGAACAGAGGCCTAGTAGTTACAAAAAGGGAAAGACTTTGGTATCACCAGTACAACTAGGACCCAATGCACCAAGGCAATGGTCATCTAGAAAGGGTAAAGAACCCTGTAGACCATACCTGGCACCTAGACTTTGCTACTTATGTAGACAGGTAGGACATCTGGCAAGAAATTGCTCATCTAGAAATGTTATGGTGAATCAACCTCTGAGGTAGAATCAACCTGAGGAAATGAATAATCCTTGAATCATGACAGGTTAGACAAAATAAATGTCACTCTTATATGTCTTTTTATGATTTCTTGGATAAAACTGAGAAAGTAATTGATTGAACTTTCCTTGATTAGTCCTATGAGGACTTATAATTTTGCATTATAAACATAGTAGATGTTTCATGTTGTGCTTACCTCTTTGAGAAAAAGATGAGGTAATAAAGAGATGTCTGGATAAAATTGAGTAATGTTAAATCTTATGCTTGTGATAATAGAAAAAGGGAAGGAAAATGGTAGTATACAAATGCATACTACCTTATCTCAGTATTTATATACCCTGGCCAGGTATACAACTATTGATGATAAAGCGAGTATGGAAAGTCTTAGGTTATAATCTTTTTGATTGCTCTGATCAAGTAGTCATTTTGATATAATCTAATGAGTATCATGAATTAAGAAATATGGAATAAATAGATGTGTCCTGTCCTAAACATAAGAAAAAGAAAACTGAGATAACCTCAGATAAATATGTTTATATGAACAAATAAAAGTATACTCCTCATAAGATAAGAATAAGAATAAGGGAGATGGACCTTGTCCAATAAAGTTGTATGCATAGTAAAAATCCTTTCCATAATGAAGAAATGGAAAATGTGATGAGATCATAGTATACTCATGAACATGTTAGATAACAACAAAGAAAGATAAAAATGTGATGTGTTTTTAACACATGTAATAGAAGCCAAAGCAAGAGATTCTGGTATCTAAGAAATATCAGACGATTTATGTTGACTATTTAAAATGGTCAATCATGAAATCAAATTAAGCATGTAAAATAGTATGAACGTCACATGTTAGGGGTTTATGTTTTGCATAAACAAAACAATTGAAGATATCTTCGAGAAAAATTCTTGATTGGTAAGTAATCTTTCCTTATGATAAGAGCATGTTAAACTAATGAGATAGTTAGTGCATGTAATAAGGAAAGCTAGTATGATGATTAGCAGGTGAGATGACACAATCAGGGCAACAAAAGACCTATAGTATCAAGTGAATGATAGAATATAATTGTAATCTTGAAAAGAGAAATACTAAACTAACTAGAGAACATGAGAATATATGTTCCATGTGAGTCATTCCATGATAAACTTGTGTGGAGTAACTTTTTATTGATCAAAACTCTATGATGTCTCCATAATAATGAAATGTTATCTGAGAACATAATGATATGGTGCTTAAATAATACCTGCGTCCCTCTATCTGAGATTTCGGGGACGAAATCCTTGTAAGGGGTGGATAATTTGTAACATCCCTGACCTGGGTTATGAACCAACCCTAGGTGTTTTGCTTAAGTATGTGATTAGATGCTTGTGGTTATCTTATGAAGTGTAAATAAATCTTTTGAGGAACTTATATTTCCATTTCAGTCCTTGTTAAACAATGTTGCAACTTTGTTTTGATAATTTTGGACTAAAGTGCAAATTACCCAAGTAGAGGGGTTAACTTACAAATGGCACATGATAATATGTTCCTCTGATGATGAGACATCATAAGAATGAATATGATGTAGTGTTATGGATTCCACAAGCTTGAGCACCAAGATATAGCTTGAAGAGCAATCCTTATGCGTTAAAACCTAGTTTTGGTGTAAAGTGCAATTTACCCAAAACCTAGGGTGCAACATGTAAAATATACACTCTATAGTATCTCTCATGTCTCTTGGCATCAAGTAGATCAATGAAAATGAGGAGGGCGCCTCATTTGAACAATCAAGGAGGAAGGATAATCTTGGTATTTAAATAATCAAGATTTGAGCACATGGACTTATATATATATATATCTTGGTATTTAAATAATCAATATTTGAGCACATGGACTTATATATATATATATATACAACTTGTTATAATGTTTTCCTTTTAACCTTGGATAAGGGAGGAGTTTTGCTTAAGAAAAGAAGGAAGAAACATGGCCAATAAGTGGAGGAGGACTTGGTGGATATAGTTGAGAAATAAAGGAAATAATCTTCTTTCCTAGAAAATATATCCAAAAATATATATAAGTGCATCCTTTTAACAAGCAAGGGATCGTTTCCCTTCATTCCTTCCCTTATCTTCTTGCTTTGACCGACCAAGAAGGAGCTCTGGAGAAGAGGAAGGACGACCAATCTAGTTTGGTAAGTATGGATCATCATCTATCTCGAATTCATGGTGGGAACCCTAATACAAGGTTGGTATGTTAGTTTTCTTCACACAATTCTTCTTTCTAGCCATCTTCTCCATCCAAATCTTGAAGAAACGGACCTTGGAAAACCCTTGGAGCTTCATCCACCATTAAATCTACGAAGCTTGGAGCTCTGGATCAGTCCTAGAGGCAGGTTTTATAACTCTAACCCTTAAGCTTTGCTTTTGCATCCTCTTCTCCTAGAATTGTTGCTCATACTTCTTCTTTAGACACTTTGGTGTGTTCTTGCTAGCAATTCCGAGAAGAACATCCCTTGTTCTTGAGGTAGAAGATGATGACGTTAATTCCAAAGTTATCCACAAACATTTCTTTAGCAAACGGTCTTCCACCTCTTGCTCAAACGGTTTCCCAAACTATTTGGGAGAAAACGGTTTCAAACCCGTTTGAATGCAAACGGTTTCACAAGACCGCATAGAAGCAAACGATCCAAGACCGTTTGGATGCGTTGACCAGGTGTTGACCATTGGGATGTCTGTTTTAAATAATTTGGACTAATTACCTACCAAAAATCATCAAGTAATTCCAAGTGAATCACCAATTGAAGGCACATCAACCATCTAAACCCTAATCTGGTTAATTGCTGATTTCCATAATTGAATTAAGTTGAAGATTGGGTTGAGTTCCCAAAAGGTTTCAAAACCGTTTGGGGATCACCCAAACGGTCTCAAGACCGTTTGGTGATCTCCCAAGACCGTTTGTAGGTCTAGGGTAAAGTAGGGTTGACCAATTGAGGGTCCAATGATATCAAGTTGTTGAGCAATTAAGTGCTGATTTGGTGACCATACCTAGGGTTCAAACCTTAAGTGAATGACTTAGTTTTGATGACATAATGGGAAAACGGTCTCAAGACCGTTTGGAGGATGTCCAAATGATCCCAAGACCTTTTGGGGGTCACCCAAGACCGTTTGGAGGTCTAGGGTTGACTATGGTTAAGTGGTTGAAGATTGAAAGGCAATAAGTTGAAGTACAATTAATTATTGACCTAGTGATCAATCTAATGAACCAAACCTTAATTGGTTGAGTTAGTTTTTGGTGTAGACTTGAGCAAACGGTCTCAAGTCCGTTTGGAGTTCATCCAAACGATCCCAAGTCCATTTGGGGTCAGGTCATGACCAAATTGATTGATGGTTCAATGGTTGCAAATCAATTAGACTCATGTTGAAACATTTTGAAAGGTGATCGATTCCAAACCCTAGTCCAATTGATCCAATCCCTAATTGGTGATCAATTGAGGGTCAATTGAGTGTAAAATCAGTTGAGGGTTGACCTAATTGACTAAATTGATAAGTGGCTAGCAAGTGCATGGTTGATTGAGGGGTTCAACATTGGAAACCCTAACTCAATTGAACTGGTTGAGACACTTTTTGGTCCATGCGGTTTTGAGGTGGTTTGGACCAAACGGTCTCAAGACCGTTTGGGTCCAAACAGTCTCAAGACCGCTTGAGTCCAAACGGTCTCAAGACCATTTGGAACCAAACGATCCCAAACCATTTAGTGCTCATGCGGTTTCAAGAATGATGGTGTCCATGCGGTTTCAAAGTCAACTTGGCCAAACGGTCTTCAAGACCAAACGGTCTTCATGACCAAACGGTTTTGAGTGTGCACTTTACCAAATGGTTTCAAAAGTCAAACTAGACCAAACGGTCAACAACATCAAACGGTTTCAAGGTCTATTTAAGACCGTTTGGGGGTTTAGTGTGCAAGACCGTTTGAGGTCTAGATAGGTCAAGATCGTTTGATGCCTTAGAGGTCAAGAAGGTTTAGTGGTTGGTTAACCTAAACCTCATAGATACCTAAAGTGATTAAGGGATCAAGTAATTAGTTTATTTATGCATGTCATAATCAGTGATGATCATAATGAAGGTACCATTGATGGGATAGTGTGACGTCCCCGGATTTTGGCTTCTCCAAACCCTATTGGGAATGAGAGCCCATAATCTGAAAACATCATCCAATCATATCAGAAAGCGATGCGGAAGCATAATACGCATACATGAACATACAACCATAACATACTCAACATTCAACATGTATTTTTATACAAAATGGACTTATTACAACATGAATTACAATTACAGATTGAAAGATGATTTACAAGTCTAAGAACATGTATGCTAACTAGGATCTTCACAATAGGTACAACCTGAACAACTTGCTCACATCCTAATCCTTTGTCCCATTCTAGCTCTGGACCTAGAAAATACGAGAAACAAAACATCAACAAAAGTTAGTACGTGGAATTAAAATCTATACTATGCTGGCATATAAAATACTCGAAACTGAAGAAAGAGAAAGGAAACATTATTTAAGGCGGAGAATCAGGTAATCCCAAGTTATTATTCATATTTCAATGGACTTGTATTACTATGGTGGACTTAGCACAAACATAAATATTGGGCCCTATCCCTGCGTACCTTGTACCATTAGGGATCTCCCTACGTACCTTGTACCATTAGGGAGGTGCTAGTCAACATTAATACTTTACCTCTCTAATAGGGAGATTAATGAACCATCAGTAACTACATTCCATTTTTTCCCTTAGTGTTCTTATTGTTTAAGGCGGAAATGACAATACATATAGATGTACATCCAACATGATATTCAAGTACAAGCAAACAAGTACATATAGTTAACATCCAGCAAATCTAGTCATATAATTATATCCACGTACCTGAGTTTAGAGGTTCTTATCACAACCATGATCATCTAGATAATCTGGTCATCACCTGGTTAAGACAATACCGCATACTATCATCAGATTTTTATCATCTTACATCTCATCTTAACCCTAATCGTATCCATTTTAGGGTTTTCTTAACTCATTAGGATATTCTCATCATTACTTGCATTCTTGTCTTAGAATTATCTTAATGATGTCATTTTCCAGATTATGGTTCATTATCTGAACATTAGGTTCCATATCCTTTTTTTGTGTGCACATATTAACCCTAGTTTATATACATTATTCAAGTTAGGGTTACAACCCATGTATCAAGGTTCATCTTCTTACAACATGAATTTTGTGTACAAAACTGGTCTCATATTTACATATTATCTTTCAGTTATAGATATGAGAATGTTCTGTGAATTTCATCATTTATTGAGCATGTATGCATTAGTTGCATTATCTTTAGTGTTATTAGCCCTAATTAGCCATATTAATCAAATTACATGATTTCGTGCATCAAAATCATAATTATTGACATCATATGGATTCTAAACATGATTATAGACTTACTCACATTTTATCATGATTTTAAGCCATTGTTTGATATTTATTACTCATGAAACAAGCATAATACACTTTACATGATATCAATGATATTAAAACCTTAAAAGGCTAATATTATGCTTCTATATTGTTCTACTCATTTTTCTGAGAATTTTGGTATCTTATTTGTATTTTTATGATAAACATGCTATTTATTATGAATTATGCAAGATCAGTAGAATTTCTGGGAATTTACCTTATTGTGGCCAATCACGCGCTGCCACGCGTCTACTTTGGGGCGCATTGGTTCTTCTTGAGGCACAGGCTGGCCGGCCGATTCAAGGTTTTGAACTCGTTCTGGTTCTCTGATCGGGACCTGGTTCACCCGTCCCTTCTCCTTCTTCCCTACGCGACGCAGGGCGGCTCCCCTTTCCTACGCGACGCCGACACTGGCTGGATAGTCCGCTCTCTCGCCCTGACCTCTGCGAGAAATCGCAAGGCCCGATCGATCTCGTCTTCCTTTCTCCCTCAGTGCATCCACGCATCCCGTCTTCTACCTGAGACACACTGTGCTGCCGCCTACAGATTCCAATTCTGATCGTCGCTAGCCAGGATTCTCCGGCGATCTAAAGCATTGGTGCATCTTTGAGATCATTGATCCGAGCTGCCGCAGGGCATTGTCACACACAGTCGAACTCCGACGTGGTCCCTAGTGCTCGACCATATTCCCCCGCAAGCGGTGTGTGCGCCGCCGCCTCTGTGACTGAGACCGGCAAACGCTGACAGACTTCCATGCCCTCACGTTGGATGAAAAGAGGCGAAGGGATTCTTGCTTCCAGTCCGCATCTCGCGCTTCAGGCCAGGCACAATCATCTTCTCAGTAGGGATGATCCCAAGGGACAGCAAAGCTTCTATACGGCCAATCCCATCCAGTAGTTTGTAGTCTTCATCAGGAAACAATGGTAGGGATTGAAGGCTTGGTTCCCTTCTCCCTTTCTCGGATCTGAGGTGACAAGAAGTCATGCCAGGCTTCTCAAAGGGCTGAAGAGATTATGAAATGAGATATTACATATGGGTTTATGGCTTGTGAATATTTCCTTCATCTATCATGGAGGGGAGGTTCAGCTATGATCCTGGAGTCATCGTCACCAGGTCACCAACTGCCAGCTATAAGAGGTCTGGACGGGGTAATGTTTTGGTCTACCTCCAGTCTTTACAAAAAAACAGTTTTGTAGACATCCAGCACCTCCTCCAAGTACGGTATATTCAACCACTCACTCCGGATCTTGTGAAACAACCTCAGGCAACATGGACATTTTTACTAAGTCTTTTGCCACCAGTTGCGCAAGTCTCGGATCTTGAAGAACGAGTAGCGATTTTGGCCTCTTTCTCGCCATTTCACGTCCAAAGGCCGTGTGAATATACAACAACCAAAAACTTGGTTATAATACTACTTAGTCATCATCTCATTCTCAATGATTTAATTAATTTTGTTCTTCATTTCAAACCTCAATATAATCTCGCAGGAAACATCTTTGACACTATAAGTTTGACCCATGATTCCTCATAGTGCAGTTCACCTTAAATACAAATTTGATGGCCAAAATCACTATTTGACCTTTCAAATTAATTGGTCCAAGGAGGTATGCATCTAAGGATATTAAACTTAAATATGCATAAATTGACCTCTAACATCATTGACACAAGCTCAATTTGATTAAATTGACCATATAAGACCTCATCTTCCACAATTATATCATTTTATTCCAATTATGTACTCAAGTACTAGTCTAAACATCAACAACCTAAAATCAGGGTTATCACATTCACCCCACCTTATTTGGAATTTCGTCCTCGAAATTCAACTAACCTCATCCTTAAGAGGCTATTTAGGAGTTCAACTTCATATACATCATCATTGCTTAGGTTCTAAGACCACCATAGTTGCATGCACTCTAAGTTGTCAGCTTAGGGTCTAGAGATTCTTGGGTGTGTCCACCCACCTTATATATATGTGGAATCATCACTTAATGTCTTAACCATAACATGACATTATGATATCTTAGGATTACATGAACCCTAAGGATACGAGTTTTGTTCATACCTTTAAAGTTCAAGAGGAATTCATTTATACGCCATGGTATCTAGATCGTTCAAATCTAACATCATTAACATCTTTAATGATTTCAGGATTAGAGTAGATTTATCTCCACCCTTGATATTAGAATTTTTTTTTCTACTTAAGAAGGGCTTACGTAACATATTTGACCATTAGGGTTTTCACCGTATGGTGTGATATTCATACTCAACTTAGAAGCATACATTGAGAAGATCAAAGTTACAAACTATATTTCTGATCATATATCGTATGATCCAAAAATATCTTTATATCAAGTTCAGGAGTTCAACTTTTTATGTCTTACATGAATTATGTGAAGGGAAAAAAAGGAATATACTAAGTTTATCCCATGATCTCAGCATCATATCTTTCATGCTTCATATGAAGGGGGAGAGAATATTTTAAAGTCAAACTTCTCATGATTTCAATCTTGGGTACTACATGTATGATATAGGGGGGGAAATATAGAATAGGTCAAGCTTATACGAGTGACTCCTCATATATGAATCATCTACATAGCTCAAGTGAGGTTTCTATCATCATATATTAAGAAAGAGAAGAAGAAGAGAGAACATGTATTTTGAGTATCTTTTGCACAAAGCATCATACTCTCATAACTAGAGTTCATATATTACCTCACTTGCAACTGATGATGAAATCCACAAAATATGTCACTCCAGCTAGGACCTAACTCAGCCAAAGGATTGACTTTATCATATGGGTCATCTACCCATCCTTTTATTTTACCCAATTCTCACATCTAGATTTGAATCATGCATAAGGACTCAACTCAACGCTCGAGAGTAATCTAGTGTAGGACATTTTTTTTAAACACATATCTCATATATTGGAGGCTAGGTCCTATGACCTTCTCCTTGTGGGTCTTACTCTCTCTAGAGTTCACCACATATCTCATCCTACCACTAGATATCCTCCTTGTATAAGAGCTTGAGGCTCATGCACATTCATCTCTATCTTAACTTAGCTTATCTTAAGTAGAAAAAGGGAATGTACTTTCATCATCAAGATTTTTCTTAAATTCTCCAAAATTGGATTCAACTAATATACAACTTAAACCTATATAAGGAAACTTATATAATCAGAGATCAAACTTAGATAAGATTTCACATGCTTATTTCAACTATCATTCTATCATCCACTCTATGTATCACATATCTTGATAAGGCTCTAGACATCTAATCTAGACTACTCTCTCTTCTAGACTGATGTCACTCCCTTTCACTTAGGTTGCATGAACACTAACTACTCTCCAGTGTGAGGGACACATTTTTATATTTACATATAGGTAATAAAATATCATATAGTTTTTCTCTGAGAAGGGAGACGACAGAGAAAACTATCGAGGCTCGAGTCGATTTGAAAACAAAACCAAATCAGCAAATTCGAGTGTCCCACACACAGTAGGTAGTCTAGTGCCATGTCACCTAGTGAAATGGTGAGAATAAGGTGTAGATTAGTGCAGCTACCCAATACATATGAGCTCTATATGGAAAGAGTCTCACACACTTGTCTAAACCTAGTTCTCGAACATCTAGGTTCTAACCTAGAGGCTAAGTCAAAACTTATTTCTATAAAACAACTTACTAAGTTTCTATGGTTAAAGTGAAAGGTGAGAATTTAGTTTTTATGTGTCATGGTGAGCAATTGTTAGGTGTAGCTATTGTTCATGCTCTGATACCAACTGTGACGTCCCCCGATTTTGGCTTCTCCAAACCCTATTGGGAATGAGAGCCCATAATCTGAAAACATCATCCAATCATATCAGATAGCGATGCGGAAGCATAATATGCATACATGAACATACAACCATAACATACTCAACATTCAACATGTATTTTTATACAAAATGGACTTATTACAACATGAATTACAATTACAGATTGAAAGATGATTTACAAGTCTAAGAACCTGTATGCTAACTAGGATCTTCACAATAGGTACAACCTGAACAACTTGCTCACATCCTAATCCTTTGTCCCATTCTAGCTCTGGACCTAGAAAATATGAGAAACAAAACATCAACAAAAGTTGGTACGTGGAATTAAAAGCTATACTATGCTGGCATATAAAATACTTGAAACTGAAGAAAGAGAAAGGAAACATTATTTAAGGCGGAGAATCAGGTAATCCCAAGTTATTAGTCATATTTCAATGGACTTGTATTACTATGGTGGAATTAGCACAAACATAAATATTGGGCCCTATCCCTGCGTACCTTGTACCATTAGGGATCTCCCTGCGTACCTTGTACCATTAGGGAGGTGCTAGTCAACATTAATGCTTTCCCTCTCTAATTGGGAGATTAATGAACCATCAGTAACTACATTCCATTTTTTGCCTTAGTGTTCTTATTGTTTAAGGCGGAAATGACAATACATATAGATGTACATCCAACATGATATTCAAGTACAAGCAAACAAGTACATATAGTTAACATCCAACAAATCTAGTCATATAGTTATATCCACGTACCTGAGTTTAGAGGTTCTTATCACATCCATGATCATCTAGATAATCTGGTCATCACCTGGTTAAGACAAGACCGCATACTATCATCAGATTCTTATCATCTTACATCTCATCTTAACCCTAATCGTATCCATTTTAGGGTTTTCTTAACTCATTAGGATATTCTCATCATTACTTGCATTCTTGTCTTAGAATTATCTTAATGATGTCATTTTCCAGATTATGGTTCATTATCTGAACATTAGGTTCCATATCCTTTTTTTTGTGCACATATTAACCCTAGTTTATATACATTATTCAAGTTAGGGTTACAACCCATGTATCAAGGTTCATCTTCTTACAACATGAATTTCGTGTACAAAACTGGTCTCATATTTACATATTATCTTTCAGTTACAGATATGAGAATGTTCTGTGAATTTCATCATTTATTGAGCATGTATGCATTAGTTGCATTATCTTTAGTGTTATTAGCCCTAATTAGCCATATTAATCAAATTACATGATTTCGTGCATCAAAATCATAATTATTGACATCATATGGATTCTAAACATGATTATAGACTTACTCACATTTTATCATGATTTTAGGCTATTGTTTGATATTTATTACTCATGAAACAAGAATAATACACTTTACATGATATCAATGATATTAAAACCTTAAAAGGCTAATATTATGCTGCTATATTGTTCTACTCATTTTTCTGAGAATTTTGGTATCTTATTTGTATTTTTATGATAAACATGCTATTTCTTATGAATTATGCAAGATCAGTAGAATTTCTGGGAATTTACCTTATTGTGGCCAATCACGCGCTGCCACGCGTCCACTTTGGGGCGCATTGGTTCTTCTTGAGGCACAGTCTGGCCGGCCGGTTCAAGGTTTTGAACCCATTCTGGTTCTCTGATTGGGACCTGGTTCACCCGTCCCTTCTCCTTCTTCCCTCCGCGACGCAGGGCGGCTCCCCTTTCCTACGCGACGCCGACACTGGCTGGATAGTCCGCTCTCTCGCCCTCACGTTTGCGAGAAATCGCAAGGCCCGATCGATCTCGTCTTCCTTTCTCCCTCAGTGCATCCACACATCCCGTCTTCTGCCTGAGACACACTGTGCTGCCGCCTACAGATTCCAATTCTGATCGCCGCTAGCCAGGATTCTCCGGAGACCTAAAGCATTGGTGCGTCTTTGAGATCAGTGATCCGAGCTGCCGCAGGGCATTTTCACACACAGTCAAACTCCGACGTGGTCCCTAGTGCTCGACCATATTCCCCCGCAAGCGGTGTGTGCGCCGCCGCCTCTGTGACTGAGACCGACAAACGCTGACAGGATTCCATGCCCTCACGTTGGATGAAAAGAGGCGAAGGGATTCTTGCTTCCAGTCCGCATCTCGCGCTTCGGGACAGGCACAATCATCTTCTCAGTAGGGATGATCCCAAGGGACAGCAAAGCTTCTATACGGCCAATCCCATCCAGTAGTTTGTAGTCTTCATCAGGAAACAATGGTAGGGATTGAAGGCTTGGTTCCCTTCTCCCTTTCTCGGATCTGAGGTGACAAGAAGTCATGCGAGGCTTCTCAAAGGGCTGAAGAGATTATGAAATGAGATATTACAGATGGGTTTATGGCTTGTGAATCTTTCCTTCATCTAGCATGGAGGGGAGGTTCAGCTATGATCCTGGAGTCCTCCTCGTCACCAGGTCACCAACTGCCAGCTATAAGAGGTCTGGACGGGGTAATGTTTTGGTCTACCTCCAGTCTTTACAAAAAAACAGTTTTGCAGACATCCAGCACCTCCTCCAAGTATGGTATATTCAACCACTCACTCCGGATCTTGTGAAACAACCTCAGGCAACATGGACATTTTTACTAAGTCTTTTGCCACCAGTTGCGCAAGTCTCGGATATTGAAGAACGAGTAGCGATTTTGGCCTCTTTCTCGCCATTTCACGTCCAAAGGCCGTGTGAATATACAACAACCAAAAACTTGGTTATAATACTGCTTAGTCATCATCTCATTCTCAATGATTTAATTAATTTTGTTCTTCATTTCAAACCTCAATATAATCTCGCTGGAAACATCTTTGACACTATAAGTTTGACCCATGATTCCTCATAGTGCAGTTCACCTTAAATACAAATTTGATGGCCAAAATCACTATTTGACCTTTTAAATTAATTGGTCCAAGGAGGTATGCATCTAAGGATATTAAACTTACATATGCATAAATTGACCTCTAACATAATTGACACAAGCTCAATTTGATTAAATTGACCATATAAGACCTCATCTTCCACAATTATATCATTTTATTCCAATTATGTACTCAAGTACTAGTCTAAACATCAACAACCTAAAATCAGGGTTATCACATTCACCCCACCTTATTTGGAATTTCGTCCTCGAAATTCAACTAACCTCATCCTTAAGAGGCTATTTAGGAGTTCAACTTCATATACATCATCATTGCTTAGGTTCTAAGACCACCATAGTTGCATGCACTCTAAGTTGTCAGCTTAGGGTCTAGAGATTCTTGGGTGTGTCCACCCACCTTATATGTATGTGGAATCATCACTTAATGTCTTAACCATAACATGACATTATGATATCTTAGGATTACATGAACCCTAAGGATACGGGTTTTGTTCATACCTTTAAAGTTCAAGAGGAATTCATTTATCCGCCATGGTATCTAGATCGTTCAAATCTAACATCATTAACATCTTTAATGATTTCAGGATTAGAGTAGATTTATCTCCACCCTTGATATTAGAAATTTTTTTTTCTACTTAAGAAGGGCTTACGTAACATGTTTGACCATTAGGGTTTTCACCCTATGGTGTGATATTCATACTCAACTTAGAAGCATACATTGAGAAGATCAAAGTTACAAACTATATTTCTGATCATATATCGTATGATTCAAAAACTATCTTTATATCAAGTTCAGGAGTTCAACTTTTTATGTCTTACATGAATTATGTGAAGGAAAAAAAAGGAATATACTAAGTTTATCCCATGATCTCAGCATCATATCTTTCATGCTTCATATGAAGGGGGAGAGAATATTTTAAAGTCAAACTTCTCATGATTTCAATCTTGGGTACTACATGTATGATATAGGGGGGGAAATATAGAATAGGTCAAGCTTTTACGAGTGACTCCTCATATATGAATCATCTACATAGCTCAAGTGAGGTTTCTATCAACATATATTAAGAAAGAGAAGAAGAAGAGAGAACATGTATTTTGAGTATCTTTTGCACAAAGCATCATACTCTCATAACTAGAGTTCATATATTACCTCACTTGCAACTGATGATGAAATCCACAAAATATGTCACTCCAGCTAGGACCTAACTCAGCCAAAGGATTGACTTTATCATATGGGTCATCTACCCATCCTTTTATTTTACCCAATTCTCACATCTAGATTTGAATCATGCATAAGGACTCAACTCAACGCTCGAGAGTAATCTAGTGTAGGACATTTTTTTTAAACACATATCTCATATATTGGAGGCTAGGTCCTATGACCTTCTCCTTGTGGGTCTTACTCTCTCTAGAGTTCACCACATATCTCATCCTACCACTAGATATCCTCCTTGTATAAGAGCTTGAGGCTCATGCACATTCATCTCTATCTTAACTTAGCTTATCTTAAGTAGAAAAAGGGAATGTACTTTCATCATCAAGATTTTTCTTAAATTCTCCAAAATTGGATTCAACTAATATACAACTTAAACCTATATAAGGAAACTTATACCATCAGAGATCAAACTTAGATAAGATTTCACATGCTTATTTCAACTATCATTCTATCATCCACTCTATGTATCACATATCTTGATAAGGCTCTAGACATCTAATCTAGACTACTCTCTCTTCTAGACTGATGTCACTCCCTTTCACTTAGGTTGCATGAACACTAACTACTCTCCAGTGTGAGGGACACATTTTTATATTTACATATAGGTAATAAAATATCATATAGTTTTTCTCCGAGAAGGGAGACGGCAGAGAAAACTATCAAGGCTCGAGCCGATTTGAAAACAAAACCAAATCAGCAAACTCGAGTGTCCCACACACAGTAGATAGTCTAGTGCCATGTCACCTAGTGAAATGGTGAGAACAAGGTGTAGATTAGTGAAGCTACCCAATACATATGAGCTCTATATGGAAAGGGTCTCACACACTTGTCTAAACCTAGTTCTCGAACATCTAGGTTCTAACCTAGAGGCTAAGTCAAAACTTATTTCTATAAAACAACTTACTAAGTTTCTATGGTTAAACTGAAAGGTGAGAATTTAGTTTTTATGTATCATGGTGAGCAATTGTTAGGTGTAGCTATTGTTCATGCTCTGATACCAACTGTGATGTCCCCGGATTTTGGCTTCTCCAAACCCTATTGGGAATGAGAGCCCATAATCTGAAAACATCATCCAATCATATCAGAAAGCGATGCGGAAGCATAATACGCATACATGAACATACAACCATAACATACTCAACATTCAACATGTATTTTTATACAAAATGGACTTATTACAACATGAATTACAATTACAGATTGAAAGATGATTTACAAGTCTAAGAACCTGTATGCTAACTAGGATCTTCACAATAGGTACAACCTGAACAACTTGCTCACATCCTAATCCTTTGTCCCATTCTAGCTCTGGACCTAGAAAATATGAGAAACAAAACATCAACAAAAGTTGGTACGTGGAATTAAAAGCTATACTATGCTGGCATATAAAATACTCGAAACTGAAGAAAGAGAAAGGAAACATTCTTTAAGGCGGAGAATCAGGTAATCCCAAGTTATTAGTCATATTTCAATGGACTTGTATTACTATGGTGGACTTAGCACAAACATAAATATTGGGCCCTATCCCTGCGTACCTTGTACCATTAGGGATCTCCCTGCGTACCTTGTACCATTAGGGAGGTGCTAGTCAACATTAATGCTTTCCCTCTCTAATAGGGAGATTAATGAACCATCAGTAACTACATTCCATTTTTTCCCTTAGTGTTCTGATTGTTTAAGGCGGAAATGACAATACATATAGATGTACATCCAACATGATATTCAAGTAGAAGCAAACAAGTACATATAGTTAACATCCAACAAATCTAGTCATATAATTATATCCACGTACCTGAGTTTAGAGGTTCTTATCACATCCATGATCATCTAGATAATCTGGTCATCACCTGGTTAAGACAAGACCGCATACTATCATCAGATTCTTATCATCTTACATCTCATCTTAACCCTAATCGTATCCATTTTAGGGTTTTCTTAACTCATTAGGATATTCTCATCATTACTTGCATTCTTGTCTTAGAATTATCTTAATGATGTCATTTTCCAGATTATGGTTCATTATCTGAACATTAGGTTCCATATCCTTTTTTGTGTGCACATATTAACCCTAGTTTATATACATTATTCAAGTTAGGGTTACAACCCATGTATCAAGGTTCATCTTCTTACAACATGAATTTCGTGTACAAAACTGGTCTCATATTTACATATTATCTTTCAGTTACAGATATGAGAATTTTCTGTGAATTTCATCATTTATTGAGCATGTATGCATTAGTTGCATTATCTTTAGTGTTATTAGCCCTAATTAGCCATATTAATCAAATTACATGATTTCGTGCATCAAAATCATAATTATTGACATCATATGGATTCTAAACATGATTATAGACTTACTCACATTTTATCATGATTTTAGGCCATTGTTTGATATTTATTACTCATGAAACAAGAATAATAAACTTTACATGATATCAATGATATTAAAACCTTAAAAG
Source organism: Alisma plantago-aquatica (assembly GCA_963693085.1). Classification (NCBI taxonomy): domain Eukaryota; kingdom Viridiplantae; phylum Streptophyta; class Magnoliopsida; order Alismatales; family Alismataceae; genus Alisma; species Alisma plantago-aquatica. The sequence goes on from OY856409.1 coordinate 845,377,048, forward strand.
GCTAATATTATGGTGCTATATTGTTCTACTCATTTTTCTGAGAATTTTGGTATCTTATTTGTATTTTTATGATAAACATGCTATTTATTATGAATTATGCAAGATCAGTAGAATTTCTGGGAATTTACCTTATTGTGGCCAATCACGCGCTGCCACGCGTCCACTTTGGGGCGCATTGGTTCTTCTTGACGCACAGGCTGGCCGGCCAGTTCAAGGTTTTGAACCCATTCTGGTTCTCTGATCGGGACCTGGTTCACCCGTCCCTTCTCCTTCTTCCCTACGCGACGCAGGGCGGCTCCCCTTTCCTACGCGATGCCGACACTGGCTGGATAGTCCGCTCTCTCGCCCTCACGTCTGCGAGAAATCGCAAGGCCCGATCGATCTCGTCTTCCTTTCTCCCTCAGTGCATCCACGCATCCCGTCTTCTGCCTGAGACACACTGTGCTGCCGCCTACATATTCCAATTCTGATCGCCGCTAGCCAGGATTCTCTGGCGATCTAAAGCATTGGTGCGTCTTTGAGATCAGTGATCCGAGTTGACGCAGGGCATTGTCACACACAGTCGAACTCCGACGTGGTCCCTAGTGCTCGACCATATTCCCCCGCAAGCGGTGTGTGCGCCGCCGCCTCTGTGACTGAGACCGGCAAACGCTGATAGGCTTCCATGCCCTCACGTTGGATGAAAAGAGGCAAAGGGATTCTTGCTTCCAGTCCGCATCTCGCGCTTCAGGCCTGGAACAATCATCTTCTCAGTAGGGATGATCCCAAGGGACAGCAAAGCTTCTATACGGCCAATCCCATCCAGTAGTTTGTAGTCTTCATCAGGAAACAATGGTAGGGATTGAAGGCTTGGTTCCCTTCTCCCTTTCTCGGATCTGAGGTGACAAGAAGTCATGCGAGGCTTCTCAAAGGGCTGAAGAGATTATGAAATGAGATATTACAGATGGGTTTATGGCTTGTGAATCTTTCCTTCATCTAGCATGGAGGGTAGGTTCAGCTATGATCCTGGAGTCCTCCTCGTCACCAAGTCACCAACTGCCAGCTATAAGAGGTCTGGACGGGGTAATGTTTTGGTCTACCTCCAGTCTTTACAAAAAAATAGTTTTGCAGACATCCAGCACCTCCTCCAAGTACGGTATATTCAACCACTCACTCCGGATCTTATGAAACAACCTCAGGCAACATGGACATTTTTACTAAGTCTTTTGCCACCAGTTGCGCAAGTCTCGGATCTTGAAGAACGAGTAGCGATTTTGGCCTCTTTCTCGCCATTTCACGTCCAAAGGCCGTGTGAATATACAACAACCAAAAACTTGGTTATAATACTACTTAGTCATCATCTCATTCTCAATGATTTAATTAATTTTGTTCTTCATTTCAAACCTCAATATAATCTCGCAGGAAACATCTTTGACACTATAAGTTTGACCCATGATTCCTCATAGTGCAGTTCACCTTAAATACAAATTTGATGGCCAAAATCACTATTTGACCTTTCAAATTAATTGGTCCAAGGAGGTATGCATCTAAGGATATTAAACTTAAATATGCATAAATTGACCTCTAACAGCATTGACACAAGCTCAATTTGATTAAATTGACCATATAAGACCTCATCTTCCACAATTATATCATTTTATTCCAATTATGTACTCAAGTACTAGTCTAAACATCAACAACCTAAAATCAGGGTTATCACATTCACCCCACCTTATTTGGAATTTCATCCTCGAAATTCAACTAACCTCATCCTTAAGAGGCTATTTAGGAGTTCAACTTCATATACATCATCATTTCTTAGGTTCTAAGACCACCATAGTTGCATGCACTCTAAGTTGTCAGCTTAGGGTCTAGAGATTCTTGGGTGTGTCCACCCACCTTATATGTATGTGGAATCATCACTTAATGTCTTAACCATAACATGACATTATGATATCTTAGGATTACATGAACCCTAAGGATACGGGTTTTGTTCATACCTTTAAAGTTCAAGAGGAATTCATTTATACGCCATGGTATCTAGATCGTTCAAATCTAACATCATTAACATCTTTAATGATTTCAGGATTAGAGTAGATTTATCTCCACCCTTGATATTAGAATTTTTTTTCTACTTAAGAAGGGCTTACGTAACATGTTTGACCATTAGGGTTTTCACCCTATGGTGTGATATTCATACTCGACTTAGAACCATACATTGAGAAGATCAAAGTTACAAACTATATTTCTGATCATATATCGTATGATCCAAAAATATCTTTATATCAAGTTCAGGAGTTCAACTTTTTATGTCTTACATGAATTATGTGAAGGGAAAAAAAGGAATATACTAAGTTTATCCCATGATCTCAGCATCATATCTTTCATGCTTCATATGAAGGGGGAGAGAATATTTTAAAGTCAAACTTCTCATGATTTCAATCTTGGGTACTACATGTATGATATAGGGGGGGAAATATAGAATAGGTCAAGCTTATACGAGTGACTCCTCATATATGAATCATCTACATAGCTCAAGTGAGGTTTCTATCATCATATATTAAGAAAGAGAAGAAGAAGAGAGAACATGTATTTTGAGTATCTTTTGCACAAAGCATCATACTCTCATAACTAGAGTTCATATATTACCTCACATGCAACTGATGATGAAATCCACAAAAAATGTCACTCCAGCTAGGACCTAACTCAGCCAAAGGATTGACTTTATCATATAGGTCATCTACCCATCCTTTTATTTTACCCAATTCTCACATCTAGATTTGAATCATGCATAAGGACTCAACTCAACGCTCGAGAGTAATCTAGTGTAGGATATTTTTTTTTAAAACACATATCTCATATATTGGAGGCTAGGTCCTATGACCTTCTCCTTGTGGGTCTTACTCTCTCTAGAGTTCACCACATATCTCATCCTACCACTAGATATCCTCCTTGTATAAGAGCTTGAGGCTCATGCACATTCATCTCTATCTTAACTTAGCTTATCTTAAGTAGAAAAAGGGAATGTACTTTCATCATCAAGATTTTTCTTAAATTCTCCAAAATTGGATTCAACTAATATACAACTTAAACCTATATAAGGAAACTTATACCATCAGAGATCAAACTTAGATAAGATTTCACATGCTTATTTCAACTATCATTCTATCATCCACTCTATGTATCACATATCTTGATAAGGCTCTAGACATCTAATCTAGACTACTCTCTCTTCTAGACTGATGTCACTCCCTTTCACTTAGGTTGCATGAACACTAACTACTCTCCAGTGTGAGGGACACATTTTTATATTTACATATAGGCAATAAAATATCATATAGTTTTTCTCCGAGAAGGGAGACGGCAGAGAAAACTATCGAGGCTCGAGCCGATTTGAAAACAAAACCAAATAAGCAAACTCGAGTGTCCCACACACAGTAGATAGTCTAGTGCCATGTCACCTAGTGAAATGGTGAGAACAAGGTGTAGATTAGTGCAGCTACCCAATACATATGAGCTCTATATGGAAAGGGTCTCACACACTTGTCTAAACCTAGTTCTCGAACATCTAGGTTCTAACCTAGAGGCTAAGTCAAAACTTATTTCTATAAAACAACTTACTAAGTTTCTATGGTTAAAGTGAAAGGTGAGAATTTAGTTTTTATGTGTCATGGTGAGCAATTGTTAGGTGTAGCTATTGTTCATGCTCTGATACCAACTGTGACGTCCCCGGATTTTGGCTTCTCCAAACCCTATTGGGAATGAGAGCCCATAATCTGAAAACATCATCCAATCATATCAGAAAGCGATGCGGAAGCATAATACGCATACATGAACATACATCCATAACATACTCAACATTCAACATGTATTTTTATACAAAATGGACTTATTACAACAAGAATTACAATTACAGATTGAAAGACGATTTACAAGTCTAAGAACCTGTATGCTAACTAGGATCTTCACAATAGGTACAACCTGAACAACTTGCTCACATCCTAATCCTTTGTCCCATTCTAGCTATGGACCTAGAAAATACGAGAAACAAAACATCAACAAAAGTTGGTACGTGGAATTAAAAGCTATACTATGCTGGCATATAAAATACTCGAAACTGAAGAAAGAGAAAGGAAACATTATTTAAGGCGGAGAATCAGGTAATCCCAAGTTATTAGTCATATTTCAATGGACTTGTATTACTATGGTGGACTTAGCACAAACATAAATATTGGGCCCTATCCCTGCGTACCTTGTACCATTAGGGATATCCCTGCGTACCTTGTACCATTAGGGAGGTGCTAGTCAACATTAATGCTTTCCCTCTCTAATAGGGAGATTAATGAACCATCAGTAACTACATTCCATTTTTTCCCTTAGTGTTCTGATTGTTTAAGGCGGAAATGACAATACATATAGATGTACATCCAACATGATATTCAAGTACAAGCAAACAAGTACATATAGTTAACATCCAAAAAATCTAGTCATATAATTATATCCATGTACCTGAGTTTAGAGGTTCTTATCACATCCATGATCATCTAGATAATCTGGTCATCACCTGGTTAAGACAAGACCGCATACTATCATCAGATTCTTATCATCTTACATCTCATCTTAACCCTAATCGTATCCATTTTAGGGTTTTCTTAACTCATTAGGATATTCTCATCATTACTTGCATTCTTGTCTTAGAATTATCTTAATGATGTCATTTTCCAGATTATGGTTCATTATCTGAAAATTAGGTTCCATATCCTTTTTTTTGTGCACATATTAACCCTAGTTTATATACATTATTCAAGTTAGGGTTACAACCCATGTATCAAGGTTCATCTTCTTACAACATAAATTTCGTGTACAAAACTGGTCTCATATTTACATATTATCTTTCAGTTACAGATATGAGAATGTTCTGTGAATTTCATCATTTATTGAGCATGTATGCATTAGTTGCATTATCTTTAGTGTTATTAGCCCTAATTAACCATATTAATCAAATTACATGATTTCGTGCATCAAAATCATAATTATTGACATCATATGGATTCTAAACATGATTATAGACTTACTCACATTTTATCATGATTTTAGGCCATTGTTTGATATTTATTACTCATGAAACAAGCATAATACACTTTACATAATATCAATGATATTAAAACCTTAAAAGGCTAATATTATGCTTCTATATTGTTCTACTCATTTTTCTGAGAATTTTGGTATCTTATTTGTATTTTTATGATAAACATGCTATTTATTATGAATTATGCAAGATCAGTAGAATTTCTGGGAATTTACCTTATTGTGGCCAATCACGCGCTGCCACGCGTCCACTTTGGGGCGCATTGGTTCTTCTTGAGGCACAGGCTGGCCGGCCGGTTCAATGTTTTGAACCCGTTCTGGTTCTCTGATCGGGACCTGGTTCACCCGTCCCTTCTCCTTCTTCCCTACGCGACGCAGGGCAGCTCCCCTTTCCTACGCGACGCCGACACTGGCTGGATAGTCCGCTCTCTCGCCCTCACGTCTGCGAGAAATCGCAAGGCCCGATCGATCTCGTCTTCCTTTCTCCCTCAGTGCATCCACACATCCCATCTTCTGCCTGAGACACACTGTGCTGCCACCTACAGATTCCAATTCTGATCGCCGCTAGCCAGGATTCTCCAGTGATCTAAAGCATTGGTGCGTCTTTGAGATCAGTGATCCGAGCTACCGCAGGGCATTTTCACACATAGTCGAACTCCGAAGTGGTCCCTAGTGCTCGACCATATTCCCCCGCAAGCGGTGTGTGCGCCGTCGCCTCTGTGACTGAGATCGGCAAACGCTGACAGGCTTCCATGCCCTCACGTTGGATGAAAAGAGGCGAAGGGATTCTTGCTTCCAGTCCGCATCTCGCGCTTCAGGCCAGGCAGAATCATCTTCTCAGTAGGGATGATCCCAAGGGACATCAAAGCTTCTATACGGCCAATCCCATCCAGTAGTTTGTAGTCTTCATCAGGAAACAATGGTAGGGATTGAAGGCTTGGTTCCCTTCTCCCTTTCTTGGATATGAGGTGACAAGAAGTCATGCGAGGCTTCTCAAAGGGCTGAAGAGATTATGAAATGAGATATTACAGATGGGTTTATGGCTTGTGAATCTTTCCTTCATCTAGCATGGAGGGGAGGTTCAGCTATGATCCTGGAGTCCTCCTCGTCACCAGGTCACCAACTGCCAGCTATAAGAGGTCTGGACTGGGTAATGTTTTAGTCTACCTCCAGTCTTTACAAAAAAACAGTTTTGCAGACATCCAGCACCTCCTCCAAATATGGTATATTCAACCACTCACTCCGGATCTTGTGAAACAACCTCAGGCAACATGGACATTTTTACTAAGTCTTTTGCCACCAGTTACACAAGTCTCGGATCTTGAAGAACGAGTAGCGATTTTGGCCTCTTTCTCGCCATTTCACGTCCAAAGGCCTTGTGAATATACAACAACCAAAAACTTGGTTATAATACTACTTAGTCATCATCTCATTCTCAATGATTTAATTAATTTTGTTCTTCATTTCAAACCTCAATATAATATCGCAGGAAACATCTTTGACACTATAAGTTTGACCCATGATTCCTCATAGTGCAGTTCACCTTAAATACAAATTTGATGGCCAAAATCACTATTTGACCTTTCAAATTAATTGGTCCAAGGAGGTTTGCATCTAAGGATATTAAACTTAAATATGCATAAATTGACCTCTAACATCATTGACACAAGCTCAATTTGATTAAATTGACCATATAAGACCTCATCTTCCACAATTATATCATTTTATTCCAATTATGTACTCAAGTACTAGTCTAAACATCAACAACCTAAAATCAGGGTTATCACAAATAGAGTGACTATTACCCTTGAATGAGTAAGCCTTAATGATCACATTAGTAATGACATAACCCATGATGTCAATGTTGAATTGACTTAGCCTAGTCAAGGGTGATTCTAGCATAAACTTATAGAAAGATGAAATAGATGCCTTCTTATATGAATGATAAATCTAGTAATGGACTTCCAATATGAATGAATATCTAATTAAGGTATGATCCTTCATAGTGAGATCATGAAAACCCTAATTTAAGGGTGATAATGAAATTATCCCTAATGTATGATGATGATGTTATCTCAATTCATTATGATGACATGGTACACCTTAATTAAAGGTACTTTGTTGATAACTCCTAGTTAGGGTGATTCAATTTGAAATAGTAAACCCTAATGGTGGGATATTAATGATAACCCTAATCATGGGTGATTCAATGTGAATAGTAAACCCTAATGGTGGGATAATAATGATAACCATAATCTAGGGTAATGTGATATGAATAAATACCCTAAGTGAGAGTGATGTCATGAGAAACCCCAATTGGGATAAATAGTAAGTCTAATTGTGGTTTATCGAATATGAAACCTTAGTTTTAAGTGATGTTATGTGAAACCCTGATATTATGACATCGTCTAAGACTCTATTCAGGGTAATATCAAGTGATGACATATGAAACCCTAGAGATGGTTTATTAGCCAGTACAACAAAGAGAGGTGTGGCTAAAATAATTAAATAAGATGATTATGTTATAAACATAAAGGATAGGGTTGATGAACCGTGTGAATGATAAATGTGGTAATTTTAATGAATAAGGATCTATGAGATAAGCTGATGCCTAGATCCTTGTACAAACATCTCTATAAATGAGTAATAGCTTTTACACCTTACAATAATAATGGACATGAAACTCTTAGAAATGATGTATACTAAATACTGATGTGGATAACATCCTGAAAATAGAAATACCTAAAATAGCTAATGATGGTTTATCCTATATCAAAAATGTTCATCAAATGGATAAGTCCATATCATTAAAGACAATTGGACAATTCTAATGTATGGTCCATGCACCATATGATGAAAGTAACAAGTTAGTGAATAAAGTATTAAGAGGGAAATACCTTGATACAAAGTTAGTTAATTAACTCAAGTAAGATGGAAATGAGAAGAAAGTGATACATCAAGACATGGTAGATATCATATTCAACAATTCAGGGAAAACATACCTTGATGAACCTCTAAACCATTATACTTAGACAAGAGACACATGGAGTGTATGATAAGTAGTTGTTTACAATAAAGATATAATGGACTCAATGTACTCGATAAATGTTGACTAATATACCTTGAGGATGGGGTAAGCCAAATCAATGAGTATGATGTAATCATACCATGACATGGATGAGAAATGAACTAGTACTTAGAATTGATGATCATTAATGATATATGATGAGAATAGTAATCAAAAGCAAACACTTATGATATCTTTGAATGCTCCCAAGAAGTTGTGGAGTAATATATTAGGGTTGAACTAATAATGCGAACAAGAAACCCTAATTAATGAAAGATGGGGTACACTAACCCTAATTTCGGGTTATGCCTTTAAGCATGAAACTATATGATTGAATTATGAAATAAGGAATTATTATGTTGTATTAAGCTAAAGGGGTTGAATAACCCTAATTGAATTGAATAGGGAAAACCCTAACCCTAGAAACCAGCTGTGGTAATGTGACACGGTCGTGGTTATCGTCTGTAGCACGACCGTGCCACCGACGATAGTTTCTGACAGAGGTCCTCAGTTCACGAGTCGTTTCTGGGAACAGTTGAACAACGCGTTGGGAACGTAGTTGAGGTTCAGTACCGCCTTCCACCCACAGATAGATGGACAGTCTAAGAGGACTATTCGGACTTTGGAGGATCTCCTTCGAGCTTGTGTTTTGCAGTTCCTAGACATTTGGAATGTACATCTCAGTTTGATGGAGTTTTCCTACAACAATAGTTATCAACGGAGCATTGACATGGCTCCTTATGAGGCCTTATATGGAAGGAAGTGCAGATCTCCTTTGTGTTGGTATGAGTATGGTGAATATCAGTTTTTGGGTCCCGAGTTAGTGCAGCAGACAATGGAAAAGATCAAAGTGATACAACAACTGTTGAAAGCGGCACAGGACAGGCAGAAGTATTATGCAGACAATTGTCGACGACCTTTGGAGTTCCAGGTAGGAGACAAAGTGTATCTTAAAGTCTCGCCGTGGAAAGGTGTGCTAGGGTTTGGCCGGAAGGGTAAGATAGAACCTAGATATATGGGGCCTTACCCAGTCATAGCACGTGTTGGAAAGGTAGCTTATGAATTGGAGTTGCCACCAGAGTTGCCCATGTTACATCCAGTGTTCCATGTCAGTATGCTGAAGAAAAGTCATCCAGATTCGGGAACAGTGGTACAGCCAGTCGAAGTTGAGCTTGATGAAGATGTGACCTTCGAGGAAGGTCTTGTGGCGATCCTTGACAGAAGAGTTAAGAAGCTGAAGAGGAAGGACCTAGTTCTTGTGAAGGTTCTTTGGCATAATCATGGCGTTGAGGAAGCCATGTGGGAGCTTGAGGAAGAGTTGAGGAGGAAGTATCCCTCGCTTTTCTCTTCGGATTTAGGGGACGAAATCCATTTGTAGGGGGTTAGCTTGTAAGGACCCTGACCTCCGTTTAGGGTTTACCCTATTTCTTTTGTTTAACCCTGATGCTTAGTTGCTTGCTAATCACCTTTAGTGGTGATTAGGGTTTGTTTGTGCTTTGTGGAGAGTTGGAGGTGCTACTTGCAACTAACCCAGGTCTAGGGTTTGTGGGCAAGTTTGTCACCTTGTGGGGTGTTCCTCCCTCTCCTTACTTCCCCTAGTGTTGAGAGGAAGGTTTGGGCTCGTTGCTTGAGTTCCTTTGGGCTTGGTTGAGCTTGTTGGCCTTTGCGGTGCCTTGCCTTTGTTCCTTTGGACCTTATGTCGGGCAAGAGAGATTGTGTCGGCCATGCTTGTATCGCCCTGGTGGAGTGTCTCCCAGGGTTGTCTTGGCCAGGGTGGTGGTGTATCGTCCAGGTGTGTCGCCCATGGACCTTTGACCATCTTTGGTCTCGTTTGTGTCACCACTAGTGGACACTTGGTGCCAGATGCTTGCATGTGGCAATGGCCTTGGACATGTGTTAAGGGCATGTTATGAGTGGTGGCTTTGCACATGGACAAGTGTCCCTAGGTGGGCGACACCTTGCTTTGTTCTACCTTGGTTTCTCCTCCATTCCCTTCTATATATGTGTTTCTTTTCCCTTGCTAAGGATCCCTTTAGTTCCTTAGTCTTCCTCTCCTTGGTGCACGACACACTCTCTTCTCTTGCAAGCTTGGTGGCCGATCCTTCTTGGAGTCTCCTTCTTCCTCTAGTGGTGGCCAAACCCTAGAGTGCCTTGATCTCCTTCTTCCTTGGTGGTGCTTGGAGCTTGGAGCTTGCTTAAGGCGGGTTACATAACTCCTAACCTTAACTACACTACCTCCTTTCTATGTTCTTATATGTTGCTATGATCATATCGGCTATGTATGTTGCTAGTTTAGTTTCTTGTTTAGTTACCTCTTGTTGGCCGAACCTATGTTCTAGGGTTTCTTGGTGAGCAACACTCCTTTCTCTCCTTGGTCTTGAGGAGTGAGCTTGAGTGCTAGTAATATGGGCAATACCCCTCTCTCATTTAAGTTGAGAGGTGAGCTTGTGTTCTAGTTACTTGAGAAACACCCTCCTCTCACCATAGACTTGAAAGATGAGCTTTGTGGGGGTTGTCCCTTGTGTTGCCCGATTTGGTGATATGAAGCTTGTCAAGACCCCTCTCTCTCTTGATAGTTGAGAGGTGAGCCATCTTCTTGATCCATTAGGGTTTTCGTACCCTTGTGCTTGGGGTTGGTGGTGACCCTTTCAGGTTGTGTCTTACCCGATATGTGGTTGGTGGTGTTGTTGCTCGACATCCTTCTTTGGCCTAGAGACTTGGCTATCATGTTGTGTCTGTGATGGGCGATACACCTTGATCCTTGACCCTTTGTGTGTTGGGCGTTACTCTATGTTGAATGCTCTTCCCGATACTCTTACCCTTGATGTTGTGGAGGCATTTCTAGATAGTTTTGTGTTTTGGTGATGGGCGTCACACCAGTCCTATGTGTGTCGGTCGAAAGCCCTACACCTGATGGGCATTGCATGACACTCTAGTGCCCGATATGTGTGGTTGGCCGATATGTCTTGGGTGCCCGTTAGTAGGTAGTTTCATGATACACCCCTTAGTCTGAGCTGCATGTTGCTTATAGATGCCCGTTGCACCTGGTGAGCGAGGCGCCCCTTTGGGCTCAGTCGCATGACAGACCTTGTTGCACATCATTGCCCGAGATGCATGTAGAGCACGACGCAGCGTTGCGCGTTATACCCCAGGTCCTGCCCGTTAGCCTTGGTGGTTTTCTTGAACGTTATAAGGCTGAAGTGGTTGGACGATATGGGGAGTGCCCTGCCGGATACCACCTTTGGTGAGGGTAGTGGGTGCTTTAGTAAGGATCCTGTTCCTTATGGGAACCAATATGTTAAATGTTGTTCCTTCCATTACGTTTAGTCATGATGGTGACTCTTGATATGCTTGATGGTAATCATTGTGGAAGAGTTTATCTATGTAATTTAACATGACTTTACATATGTATGTAATCATCTTGACATTATGTATAATGCTGAGCATATGGTAAGCATGCAAGATGCTTTTCTTGATAATATGATCCTTGTCTATGGTCACAGGTTGAGGCATGATTGATAGAACATCATCTCACCCTATGTTGATAATACGATCTTTCTGTGCTAACCATGCGGGTGATACATAGCCAGGTAAAGGGCTATGATGTATATATGTTGAGTAACACTATTTTGATGATTACTCTTGATGATGAGATATCATATATAATGTGTTTTGGTCTGAGGACCTAAGTTTGACTCAAGTACCTAAGTTGATGAGATTGCCTTGATAGGTAGTGACACTATGAGATGATGGATTGAGATCCCATGGCAGTGTGATGATCCTTGAGATGGATCTGGATGATTGGCAAAGAGGCCAAGTGATAATATGTAAATGTTGGATCCTTGTGAGGGATCAGGATGATGTTGATTACAATAAAAGCATGATGTTGAGTTTTATGTTGTTTATTCTTGTTATATTTTTCATGTTATACAACTTGGTTGAATCTTACAATCTACATAAAAGATACTAACTAATCACAGTGGAATATATCATGTAGTTTCCCTGGCCATAGATCCATCATCGTCAGTAGCTGGTGATGGTGAAACAGGTTCTCCTACGGGTTAACCTGGAAGCGCATATTGTTGAATATGTGTGGTTTCTCCTAGACTTAAATAGAGAGGGAATCAAGTGCAGATACGATTGCAGACTCGGATATATATATATATATATATATATATATATATATATATATATATATATATATATATATATATATATATATATATATATATAGCATGATGAACAGGACCATGGCTCAGTGTGATAGAGTATGAATGCTTTCATGGCTCAGAGCACGGTGAACAGGCCCGTGGCTCAGATATACTAGCGCCGAGACCTGTACCGAGGCAGGCTAGAGAAAGGGTAGCCTATGGAGCTGACCCTGTGGCTGATGCCACTTAAGCACGAGACTGCGGTCCTGCTTTGGTTCTCGTGCACTGACCACAAGGTGAGAGGTAGTGGAGTCTGTCTCTTCCATTGACCTTATATGGCACCGACTCCGGTTTCGCAGCCGTCGGTTGGATTTCAGCGGTACGACTCACTTCCTCAGGGCATAAGAATATGTAATCCAGTCAAATAGTATTTACTTCTTAAGGAAAAACAAAGAACATTGGTTGAGGCCTTGTTTGTGTAGTTAATCTTGTTATACCTTGCAGTCACTTATATGTTCATCAGGTTATGTGGTTTGACCTTATAAATCTTATCTTGTTAATCATGTTCCATAAAAGAGATATCTGGTGATATGCCTTCCGTACATCTAGTAAGCTTGATGTTATGAATAGCTTTATAAACTACTCTTGTTGTACCATTCTATCAGTTATCTGCTGCTATCGCTTTATCTTTTTGAGGTTTTGTAGTTTCGGCGGGGAGTGATGTTTCTCGTTGGGAATGTGTGTCTCACCCCACTGGTTTATAACCTTTTAGGTGTTCGAGATAGACGTGGTGGTGGTCACGGAGTTGCGGCCGAGCAGCAAGACGAGAAGTAGAAGGCAAGAGATGGACATGCTGCTGTTTTGGTTGTTTTGTAGTAGAGTCTTCGAGTCATCCCTGTACTCTCATGTCCTTGGAGGTGTTTTGACGTTGTTTCACGATGTATAATCATTGATGTTTTGTATATCCTGCTGCTGGCTGGATGTGGGCCTTTATGTATGTATAAACAGGTGATGAACTTATGTGATGATAGGACAACTGATCTCCTAAGCTGTGGATGCGTGTCAAGATTTTGTAAATGTTTATATAACATGTTTCCTTGCAGGATGAGGACCTAAATGTAATAGTTTCTCAGTTTATCCATTTTTCGCAATTGGTTTTAATTAACTCATGTTTTTAGTAATATGTGGTTATGGTGATTTCCACACATTTTTGCGTAACACCTCATTGTCTGTGTGATAGCGGGATGTGTTTCCACAAGTTTTGGTATCAGAGATCTAGGTTTGCTGAGTCTATAGGGATTTAGGACTAGGCTGTGTCTGTTTTTGTGAGTTTCCCAGATTTTCTTACAATCATCTTCTTCCCTCAGCGGAAGAAAAGCCAAGATGTCTGGTAACCATGAAGAACATGCTCCCTAGCACAACGATGCTGCATCTGTTGATGGAGCAATAGGGCAAGCACATGAAGATTGGGTGCCTGAGGTCCCCCAACCTGACCCATCCATTCTTGAACATCCTGCCTATCGACAGCTTATGGGGCAGATGATGGCTACGATGAATATAATGGTAGAAAGATTGCCAGTGCCTCCGCCGAGAGCACAAGCTCCCCATGGTGAAACATTGGGTATTGGGAAGACCTTTGAGAGGCTTCGCCGAGTCGGAGCTTCGGATTATGCTGGAACAGCTGATCCAGTGGATGCAGATCTGTGGATGACAAGTCTTGAGAAGGCTTTCTGGATCCTCGACATCCCCAAAGAAGACAAAGTAAAGCACATTGTCTACCTTCTGAAGGGTAGTGCTGGTCACTGGTGGACCATCGAGGAAGAGAAGAGACCTGGTGAGGTGATCAGTTGGGAGGTTTTCCAGCGTGAGTTCGTCAGCAGATACTTTCCGAAGATGTATCTGGATGAGAAGATCAGTCAGTTTGAGCGCTTACACCAAGGAATGATGAACATCACCGAGTACGAAGCCAAGTTCATGGATCTGCTGAGGTTTTGTCCTCACATGGCGACGACAGATGAAGAGCAGATCAGACGCTTTGAGAAGGGCCTGAGTGCTGAATTGACGACACCTGCTTCTGCGTTGGAGAACAGAGAGCGGTTTGCTACGTTTGTGGAATCTGTCCGGAGTATTGAAAGGTCAGTAAGGGAGAAAAGAGAATCTATGTCTAACAAGAGGCCTGCTCAGTTCCAGGGACAGAGGTTTGGTGGCTTCAAGAAGCCAAGGTTTTCAACACCTTCCGTGATGAGAGGTTCCAGTGCACCATCGCAGTGGTCCCCGAGTAAGGGAAGAGGTTATGTTTCTTCGTCGTCTAAGGCACATAGCACAGCTTCAGTGGTAGTGACAGGGCCATCTAGGCCACAGTTTGAAGTTAGGACATGCTATATCTGGGGTCAGACATGGCATTTCAAGTCGAACTGCCCAAGTAGGGATGTTGAAGTGACGCAGTAGCCGAGACAGAATCATCAAGGGTCATACAGGCATCAGCCCAGTGGTAGCAGAGGGTGAGGACATGGTCAAGCTTCGCAAGAGGGATCGTCTTCTCAAGGAAGCAGGGGACGTGGACAGTAAGCAATGGCTTGATTCTATGCTATGAGTCAGCCGGAGGCGATAGTCAACCCGCGAGTGGTGACAGGTCAGATGGAGTTTTTTCATTCTGATATGTCTTCTTCTTGCCTTATATCTATTCTGGTTGACCCGGGTGCTACACACTCTTTTATCGCCTATAGTATGCTTGAGAACTGTCATTTACCTGTTAGCTGTAAGAAGGATAGCTTATTGTTAGAAACCCCTCTTGATGGTTCCTCGATGCTTTGAGAAGAGTGTCCTTCTTGTGTCTTATCTTTTTCGGGACACAACATTCAAGTGGATCTTATACCACTTGATATGCATGTTTTTGATGTTATCCTTGGGATGGATACCTTAGAGAAGTATAGGGTTGTTTTTGACTGTGGTCCCAAGCAGGCAGTGTTTGATGATGATGGAGAGAAGTGGATCTTCCAGGGAGATAGGAAGATTCTTCCAATGTATTTGGTATCAGCTATGGTGGCAGAGAAGTTTCTATGACAAGGATGTGAGTATTTATTAGCTCACATTGTGGATACCGTTGTAGATACCAAGACAAAAGGTCCTAGCCTTGAGGAGGTGTCGGTTGTCTGAGAGTTTGCGGATGTGTTCCCTAATGAGTTCCCTGGTGTTCCTCCGCCCCGAGGATTGATTTTGAGATCAATTTGGTTCCAGGAACGCAACCAGTTGCACAGACACCGTATAGGATGGCTCCAGTAGAGATGGCAGAGTGTGACGACCCCAATTTCTACATACTTTCCTTAGTGACACATACAGATATGCGTGCACTCATATCTATAAATGTCAAAAGGGAAAACAATAGAAATCAAGATAGCCAACTAAAAAAATAGAGATAAGCCAAGATCAAGTTCACATCATAGCAAATATCCACACAACATTTCATTCAACAAAGTAAGATAAGGTCATACATATTGATACTGAAGAAAGAAGAAGAATAAGTCTAAGATTATTACATTGGATCTCAATCATCCTCAACATAATCTAGGAAAGAAATAAACTAAAATCTAGCAAGAAAGAGATAAGAGGAACATGTCTATCTAATAAATCCTCCATGCTTATTATCTGTGCCTTCAGGTTCTTTGAATATGCATTGTACTTTGATCATCAATTGTTCCTTGCACCTAGAAAATACGAGAAACAAATAAATCAACAAAGTTGGTACGTGGAGTAAAAGCTATACTATACTGGCATATAAATTACTCGAATTGAAGAAAGAGAAAGAAAACGTTACTTAAAGGCAGAAAATCAGGTAATCCCAAGTTATTAGCCTTCTTTATAGTGAACATGCATTACTATGGTGGACTTAGCACATAATTGCATAAATAGTGGGCCCTTCCCCGTGTACCTTGTACTCTAGGGATCTCCCCGTATACCATATACTCTAGGGAGGTGCTAGTCAACATTAAAGCTTTCCCTCTCTAATAGGGAGTTTTAATGAACACCACTAGTAACTACAATTCACTTATATTCAGTTATGTTCTTTTATGAGCAAGGCGGTAAATCATCAATTAATCATATATTCACATCCATCAATGTATATCAATTTCATACAAACAATTACATATACTTAACATCCAACAAAACTAGTCATATAATTATATCCACGTACCTTTAATTCTCAGATCTGGATTCCAAACGTCTCAGATTAGGAGAAATATGGTAGATCACCCTGAAATATAGTAAAACCTTAAAGTCACCATGGTTTCTCATCAATCAACATTAATTACTATTATAATTTAGGGTTTAGGTTATTTGGGATATAATTTTAGGATACATGTGAGTTGAGGGGTCAGAGTTAGTTCTTAGGTCAGGGTTAAGTCTAATCATCCAAGGCAATTAATGGTTGACATAAAATTGTATAAGGTGTATAATAAGAAAAGTAGAATCTGGAAACTAGGGTTTTTCTCCCTTATTGAAACAACTAACCTTCTGAGATAATATTTCGAGTGACATGATGATTAGAACCCTAATTAGGGTTTAATCTATTCTCAAGGTAAATTGGAAGTTAGTTATGACCATTATTACATGATGTACAATTATTAAGGGGGTCATTAAGACTTGCAGGCTATATTTTCAAAAAGGGCTCAGATCCAGGTCCTATTTATACTTTACTTAGATAGATCTCATTTTTCTGATGAAAATAACATATAAGTTTGATATATTCCGACATTCCTAGTAATTTCTAGGATTTTTCTAAGACAAGGCTTTGTGCAAAGAAAATAATTGGGTTGTAAGCTTACGTGGCAGACCATGATTGGTCTACGTAGGCTCGTGGGTCCCTTGCTTGAGGAAGTCTTAGTCTTCAGCGTCGTCTGTTGCTTCACTTCTTCCTTACTGGCATGCGATCAAGGACCTGGAGCAGCTCCGGCGATGGCTAAGTCAGCAAAAGACCCGTCTTGGTTGCCGGAAAAGAACCTATCAAGCTCACGGTGGTGTCCCGAGCCCAACTGAAACCTTTTGGCGTTGCGGCTCCCCTGGGAACACTGAGCAAAAGCAGTCAGGAGAGATCGCCGGTGAGAGGTTGGTAGGGGAGGACAGGGAGTTGTGGCAGGTTGGAGATGGCCGGAAAGCACCTCCGAACCGCAGTGAATGTGATGGCGGGGAGTAACTTGTGAGGCGAGGTCCGTGGTGGTGTCGTCGAGGCAGTTTAACGACGGAGGGAAGGTGGGCTTGGCGGTAGTGCTTGGAGGTCAGGTATCTCAAATTGAGTTTTGCGGGAGTCTAAGGGTGGTCCAGCGGAGCTGTTGGAGTCTTTATATAGGCTCATGCGGGCGAGGGCAGTAAAGCCCTAAATGGGTCGCCGCCGCTAGGAGGAAGGTGAGAAAGCAGAAATTTGTTCTCCCAGATCTGCGCGTGAGGAGTTTAAAGTCAGGGTTCGTTAGCTTCGTCTTCGGGAGTGGAACCGGTCCTCCAACAATCTCGCGGGATTGTTGTGGATGCTGGGCGCGCGGGGTATCCCTGCGCTCATCGCTCTGTTGGGTTCCATTCCGCAGAAAGCGGAAGGTAGGAGATAGTGTCCGGGCCCTTGGATCCCTGGGTGGATCCGCGTCCACCTGATTGGATGGCAAGATTCAACCCAGCTAGGGGCCGCGCCCAAGCAAAGAAAGAGTGGGTTGCGTGACAACAGAAAATCTAATTAAATCACAAACTTTAGTCCTAGGCTAAAATTAGGTGACATAATACATCAAAATTCAAAAGTAAATAACTCTAAATTGGTAGCTCCAATTGAAATGAGATTTTAGGCATATTTTTATAATGTTATGATTTAGTTATGGTGCAAAATTAGAGTCCCAATTCGATTATTGAATATGTCAATTGACTAAACATCATAATACTTGCATTACTTACTTTATATACCATTATGGATGGTCTAAAGTGAAATTGTTGATCCATTCAATCAATTTAGTGAGAGAGATGATTAAGGGCATAATTGGAACAATTAAAATTGTAAAAGAGAGAGACAAAAATAATATATGTAAAACTCACTCTATCACATTCTCCCCTCCTTTTAAGAATTTTGTCCCCAAAATTTAAGCAGTCTGAAAAAGATATGGATACTTCTTCTCGACCTCGGTCTTCAGCTCCCAGGTGGCATCTGTTTCGTCATGGTGGCTCCAGAGAACTTTCACCATTTCGATATGACGATTACTGTGAAGCTCCTTTGACTTGAAGTCGAGAATTCTGACTGGGGACTCATCATATGACAGATCATCCTTCAACTCGAGAGGCTCATGATTCAAGATATGACTGGAGTCTTTGACATAGGGCTTCAGATTAGATACATGGAACACATTATGCATGGCACTATACTGAGGAGGCAAAGCAAGACGATAGGCGCATTCACCAACCCTTTCTAGGATCTTAAAGGGTCCAACATAACGAGGACTAAGCTTTCCTTTGTTCTTGGCCAAATCTCGAATAGGTCGGATCTTCAGAAATACGTGGTCACCTTCCTTGAACTGATGTTCTCGACGGTGAGCATCTGCATAAGACTTCTGTCTATCCTGTGCTCGCTTCATTCTCTGCCTGATCAGAGCAACCTTATCAGTATACAACTACATCTCCTCAGATTTCATCAGGGTACGCTCTCCGACATCATCCCAGTGTAAAGGTGATCTGCATGGTCGACCATAAAGAGCTTCATAGGAGGCATCCCAGTGCTTGCCTGATAGCTATTATTATAGGCAAACTCAACTAAAGGTAAGTAATAGTCCCACGAGCCTTCCCAATTGAGAACACAAGCTCGCAGAAGATCCTCTAGAATCTGTACTGTACACTCTGACTGCCCGTCTGTTTGCGGATGGTAGGCTGTACTGAAGTTCAACTTGGTGCCCAATTCCTCTTGAACCTGCTTCCACAGCCTTGAAGTGAACTTTGGGTCCCTGTCTGAGACAATAGATGCTGGAACTCCATGTAGGCGTACAATCTCCCGTATGTAGAGATATGCCAACTCAGAAACCTTTGCAGTAGTCTTCACAGGAAGAAAATGAGCTGATTTGGTAAGACGATCCACTATGACCCATGCGGCGTCGTATCCTTTCCTGGTCCTGGGTAATCCCACCACGAAATCCATGGTGATGTGTTCCCATTTCCATTCCGGAATCTCAAGGGGTCGTAGTAGACCGCCTGGTCTCTGATGTTCGGCCTTAATCCTTTGACATGTCAGACATCTGGACACGAAGTCGGCAATATCGCGCTTCATGCCTCTCCACCAAAACTGACGTTGTAGGTCTTTGTACATCTTTGTCGTGCCTGGATGAACTGTGTACTTGGACCCATGTGCCTCATTTAGAATTATTGTCTTTGCAGTTGACTGCTCAGGAACCCACATACGATTCTTGTAACGGAGACCGCCATCAAGACCCACGGACAGATGTGTTTGCGGCTTTGACAGAAGGGAAGAGAGCTCTGCAAGATCGGGACTAGCCTTTTGTGCCTCAAGAAGTTCGAAATGTAGGCTGGACGTGATGGAAATGTTATTAACATGCACACGATCGGACAGAAACTGCGGCTTCCAGCCCACTAGATCCTCCATGTTCCTCCATTCGGGGACAGAAAGAGATGCACATACTGCCCTTTTTCTACTAAGGGCATCAGCGACTACATTTGCCTTACCCGGATGGTAGGAAATAGTGAAATCGTAGTCCTTTAGGTATTCGATCCATCGGCATTGACGCAGATTCAAGTCCTTCTGAGTCAGGATGTACTTCAGGCTTTTGTGATCGGTGAAGATGTCGAACGTTGCCCCGTACAGGTAGTGCCTCCAAATCTTGAGGGCATGAATGATTGCAGCTAATTCCAAATCATGGGTGGGATAATTAAGTTCATTGGGTTTTAGCTGTCTAGAAGCGAAGGCCACTACTTTACCATTCTGCTGCAGGACACACCCTAATCCATTCCTCGAAGCATCAGTGAATATTACAAACCCTTCATTGCCAGAGGGTAGAACAAGAACAGGAGCCGACGTCAACTTCTGCTTCAACTGCTGGAAATTGGACTCACAAGTGGTTGACCAGAGGAAGTGCTCGTCCTTCCGAGTAAGTTTGGTTAGAGGGAGTGCAACTTTGGAGAAGTTTGGAATAAAACGACGGTAGTATCCGGCCAGACCCAGGAAACTCCGAATTTCAGAAGGGTTACGAGGAGGTTGCCAATCAAGTACAGCAGAGACTTTGGCGGGATCAACTGATATACTTCCTCCAAAAATAACATGTCCAAGAAACATGACCTTATCAATCCAGAACTCACATTTTGAAAGTTTGCCATAAAACTTCTGGGTTCGAAGAATGTCAAGAACTGATCGCAAGTGTTCACGATGTTTTTCCATAGAATCAGAATAGATCAAGATATCATCAATGAAGACGACCACAAACTCATCAAGATAGGGTTGGAAGACTTTGTTCATCAGATTCATAAATACACCTGGTGCGTTGGTTAACCCGAATGGCATCACCAGAAATTCGTAATGCCCATAACGAGTTCGAAAAGCAGTTTTAGAAATATCAGAATCCTTGATTTTAAGTTGATGGTAGCCAGAACGGAGATCAATCTTCGAGAAAACTTTAGCAGTACGAAGCTGGTCAAAGAGGTCATCAAT
Organism: Alisma plantago-aquatica; assembly: GCA_963693085.1. Classification (NCBI taxonomy): domain Eukaryota; kingdom Viridiplantae; phylum Streptophyta; class Magnoliopsida; order Alismatales; family Alismataceae; genus Alisma; species Alisma plantago-aquatica. Next base: position 845,398,010 of record OY856409.1, read on the forward strand.
ACGAGGAAGAGGGTACTTGTTTTTAATAGTGGCTTGGTTCAACATGCGGTAGTCAATACACATACACATTGAACCATCTTTCTTTTTAACAAAGAGAACAGGAGCTCCCCAGGGGGAAACACTAGGATGAATGAAACCTTTATCGAGAAGTTCTTGCAACTGTTTCTTCAACTCTATAAGCTCAGCAGGTGCCATCCTATATGGTGCCCTAGAAATCAGAGTGGTTCCAGGAAGAAGATCTATGGAGAACTCAATGTCTCTATTGGGAGGAAGCCCAGGAAGCTCCTCCGGAAAAACATCAGGGAAGTCACGTACCACATCCAGACTTTCTACAGGCCCGCTACTAGGACTGGTCTCTGAGAGTAATGCGAGGAAGACTTTACACCCTTTAGCAATGAGCTTTTTAGCTTTAAGAGAGGAGATTATAATATTATTACAGAATCCGCTTCCCCTAGGGATTTTCACAGGATAAGAATGGGGTTGAGAGAGGACCACCGTCTTGTTTCTACAATCAATGTGAGCATGGTATGTGTAAAGCCAGTCCATACCAAGTATAACATCAAAGTCTTCCATGGTTAAGAGAATGAACTCAAAGGGCATATCATGATTTTCATATTTGAGAGAAAGTTCATTAGTTTTTTGCAAAGTTGTGAGTATTTTTCCACTCAGAGTAGACACGTCCATAATATATCCCAAATCTCTTATGCAAAGATTTAATATAGATGCTAGAGTTTGAGAAATAAAAGTATTTGTAGATCCAGAGTCAAATAAAGCCTTAACAGGATGACCATTTAATAATACAGTGCCTACATAAGGTAATCAAAGTATGAATAATTGCAGGCTTGACAAAGATATTGAATTATAAAGAAATTAGGTTACCTTCACAGAGCTGGTTTGGGTTTGCCTTGGCCTCTTCTACATTTACTGTAAATACCCTGCCATTGCGGTGTCCCTGAGGCTGCGGAGCACCACCCGCAGGATTGCCAAAGATGGAGGGAGTGGGGCACTTGGCGACAAAATGACCTTCCTTTTTGCAGTTATAGCAGACTGGCTTGGTGTGGCGGCATACTCCACCATGGTGTCGTCCGCAAGTCTTGCACTTCGGGTGGACAATCTTCTGTTGATTTCGATTGTACTTCTGTCCTCCTTTTCCCGAACCTCCTCCTTTCCCTGATCCCTTATTTTTATGGCCAGGATGGAACTTCTTAAACTTATCCTCTTCAGTTGTGGTTAACCCTAAGTATCCCATGCTAGAAGGTTTTTGCATGCCTTGCTCTCTCTCCTGCTTGAGGGCCATATCTAGGGCTTCATCTATGCTTCTGGGACGAGAAGCTATGACTAGGGTTTTTAGGTGGGCGGAAAGGCAGTCAACATAGTGTTCAGTAAGGCGGTCTTCAGTCTTGATGGGTGCATAACGTTCCAGAAGCCTAAACTTCTGGGTGTAATCAGCTACTGAAAGACTACCCTGCCTTAACTCCATGTACATCTTTTCCTTCCTCTTCCTCTCGGCTATGGGCATAAAACGATCCGTGAAGAGGTTTTTGAAGGCTTCCCACTCCATGTTGTCTATTTCCTCACCCCTATTCCCGCCATAGTTCTCCCACCAGATTTTTGCCCCTCCCTTAAGCATATGGGTGGAGAACCTAACCTTCTTCTCATTGGGTACTTCTAGGGTATGAAAACCATATTCTATGGTCAAAATCCAGGCTTCAGCCTTATCCATAACCTCAGGCTGATCCTCACCCCAAAAAGAATCAAGGTTTAGTTTAATAAAATCTATCACTGTCACCTCTTTCTTCCTAGATGAGCTGGGTTCTGGGGTTCCTTTTGTGGCGAGGGTTTCCATAAAATCTAAAAGGATTTTCTTCTGTTCTTCTCACCTTTCCTTGGCCTCCTCAGCATCGGGATCAGGTACTTCAGAGGGTTCACGTTCTTTTCTTTTCTTAGAGGATGATTCCCCTGAGCTGCGAGTCTTAGGAGGCATCCTGAAATTAATTTGAACGTATTAGATTATTACTCCAACAATTATTCTCGTCATTATCATTATTATTTTCACATGATATTTTATTATTCTCATCATTTAATGATTAATATTCTGAATGTTATGATTTAGGGAGGATATCCTAAAATCCTTATCAGTCGATCCTTAGGACTTTCTAAATAGAGAGACTCCTTCCTAACCTTATTACAGAGGTAAGAGGGAAAATTTAATTTATTTCAAAGCATAGACGAGAGGGAGGAATTTTTCCTATAGAAGAGGTGAGAGGGAAAAATCTATAGTTGAGAAAATTCCTAAATTAAGGTATGCCCAAGAATAGGGGACACTTAGGATATCGGCCAGGTAGACTTATACTGCCATAAAGGTATCCTCGTGATTGCCAAGCTAAGTGGCTCGGAGACTTTAGTCAGACCCATGGCAGATGCTATCCTAGACACCTTAACCCTTCACATCCCTAACTCAAGGACTACCCTAGACTCATAATAGGGTGAATGAAAGTCATGTGACTATGATGTGTGAACATTGGCTCTGATACCAACTGTGACGACCCCAATTTCTACATACTTTCCTTAGTGACACATACAGATATGCATGCACTCATATCTATAAATGTCAAAAGGGAAAACATAGAAATCAAGATAGCCAACTAAAAAAATAGAGATAAGCCAAGATCAAGTTCACATCATAGCAAATAGCCACACAACATTTCATTCAACAAAGTAAGATAAGGTCATACATATTGATACTGAAGAAAGAAGAAGAATAAGTCTAAGATTATTACATTGGATCTCAATCATCCTCAACATAATCTAGGAAAGAAATAAACTAACATCTAGCAAGAAAGAGATAAGAGGAACATGTCTATCTAATAAATCCTCCATGCTTATTATTTGTGCCTTCAGGTACTTTGAATATGCATTGTACTTTGATCATCAATTGTTCCTTGCACCTAGAAAATACGAGAAACAAATACATCAACAAAGTTGGTACGTGGAGTAAAAGCTATACTATGCTGGCATATAAATTACTCGAATTGAAGAAAGAGAAAGAAAACGTTACTTAAAGGCAGAAAATCAGGTAATCCCAAGTTATTAGCCTTCTTTATAGTGAACATGCATTACTATGGTGGACTTAGCACATAATTGCATAAATAGTGGGCCCTTCCCCGTGTACCTTGTACTCTAGGGATCTCCCCGTATACCATGTACTCTAGGGAGGTTCTAGTCAACATTAAAGCTTTCCCTCTCTAATAGGGAGTTTTAATGAACACCACTAGAAACTACAATTCACTTATATTCAGTTATGTTCTTTTATGAGCATGGCGGTAAATCATCAATTAATCATATATTCACATCCATCAATGTATATCAATTTCATACAAACAATTACATATACTTAACATCCAGCAAAACTAGTCATATAATTATATCCACGTACCTTTAATTCTCAGATCTGGATTCCAAACGTCTCAGATTAGGAGAAATATGGTAGATCACCCTGAAATATAGTAAAACCCTAAAGTCACCATGGTTTCTCATCAATCAACATTAATTACTATTATAATTTAGGGTTTAGGTTATTTGGGATATAATTTTAGGATACATGTGAGTTGAGGGGTCAGAGTTAGTTCTTAGGTCAGGGTTAAGTCTAATCATCCAAGGCAATTAATGGTTGACATAAAATTGTATAAGGTGTATAATAAGAAAAGTAGAATCTGGAAACTAGGGTTTTTCTCCCTTATTGAAACAACTATCCTTCTGAGATAAGATTTCGAGTGACATGATGATTAGAACCCTAATTAGGGTTTAATCTATTCTCAAGGTAAATTGGAAGTTAGTTATGACCATTATTACATGATGTACAATTATTAAGGGGGCCATTAAGACTTGCAGGCTATATTTTCAAAAAGGGCTCAGATCCAGGTCCTATTTATACTTTACTTAGATAGATCTCATTTTTCTAATGAAAATAACATATAAGTTTGATATATTTCGACATTCCTAGTAATTTCTAGGATTTTTCTAAGACAAGGCTTTGTGCAAAGAAAATAATTGGGTTGTAAGCTTACGTGGCAGACCAGGATTGGTCTGCGTAGGCTCGTGGGTCCCTTGCTTGAGGAAGTCTTAGTCTTCAGCGTCGTCTGTTGCTTCACTTCTTCCTTACTGGTGCGCGATCAAGGACCTGGAGCAGCTCCGGCGATGGCTTAGTCAGCAAAAGACCCGTCTTGGTTGCCGGAAAAGAACCTATCAAGCTCACGGTGGTGTCCCGAGCCCAACTGAAACCTTTTGGCGTTGCGGCTCCCCTGGGAACACTGAGCCAAAGCAGGCAGGAGAGATCGCCGGTGAGAGGTTGGTAGGGGAGGACAGGGAGTTGTGGCAGGTTGGAGATGGCCGGAAAGCACCTCCGAACCGCAGTGAATGTGATGGCGGGGAGTAACTTGTGAGGCGAGGTCCGTGGTGGTGTCGTCGAGGCAGTGCAGCGACGGAGGGAAGGTGGGCTTGGCGGCAGTGCTTGGAGGTCAGGTATCTCGAATTGAGTTTTGCGGGAGTCTAAGGGTGGTCCAGCGGAGCTGTTGGAGTCTTTATATAGGCTCATGCGGGCGAGGGCAGTAAAGCCCTAAATGGGTCGCCGCCGCTAGGAGGAAGGTGAGAAAGCAGAAATTTGTTCTCCCAGATCTGCGCGTGAGGAGCTTAAAGTCAGGGTTCGTTAGCTTCGTCTTCGGGAGTGGAACCGGTCCTCCAACAATCTCGCGGGATTGTTGTGGATGCTGGGCGCGCGGGGTATCCCTACGCTCATCGCTCTATTGGGTTCCAATCCGCAGAAAGCGGAAGGTAGGAGATAGTGTCCGGGCCCTTGGATCCCTGGGTGGATCCGCGTCCACGTGATCGGATGGCCAAGATTCAACCCAGCTAGGGGCCGCGCCCAAGCAAAGAAAGAGTGGGCCGCGTGACAACAGAAAATCTAATTAAATCACAAACTTTAGTCCTAGGCTAAAATTAGGTGACATAATACACCAAAATTCAAAAGTAAATAACTCTAAATTGGTAGCTCCAATTGAAATGAGATTTTAGGCATAGTTTTATAATGTTATGATTTAGTTATGGTGCAAAATTAGAGTCCCAATTCGATTATTGAATATGTCAATTGACTAAACGTCATAATACTTGCATTACTTACTTTATATACCATTATGGATGGTCTAAAGTGAAATTGTTGATCCATTCAATCAATTTAGTGAAAGAGATGATTAAGGGCATAATTGGAACAATTAAAATTGTAAAAGAGAGAGACAAAAATAATATATGTAAAACTCACTCTATCACACAGAGCTTAAGAAGCAGTTGCAAGAGTTGTTGGAGAAATGTTTCATCCGACCGAGTACTTCACCTTGGGGTGCTCCAGTGTTGTTTGTTAAGAAGAAATATGAATTGATGCAGTTGTGTATAGATTACCGACAGTTGAACAAGGTCACGATCAAGAACAAGTACCCATTGTCGAGGATAGATGATCTGTTCGATCTGTTGTGTGGTGTTGCAGTGTTTTCAAAGATCTATCTACGGTCTGGATATCATCAGTTGAGGATTAAGGCGGATGACATATCAAAGTCAGCTTTTAGGATGAGGTATGGTCACTTCGAGTTTGTGGTTATGCCGTTCGGGCTAACCAATGCAACTACTGCTTTCATGGATTTGATGAACAGAGTGTTCCATCCGTTCTTAGATCAGTTTGTTGTAGTCTTTATAGACGACATCTTGATCTATAGTCTTCGACTAGCGTTGACTCTTATTCGCCAACATCAGTTGTATGCCAAGTTCAGTAAGTGTGAGTTCTGGTTAGAAGAGGTGGCTTTATTGGGTCATGTGATGTCTGCAGGAGTCAAAGTGGACCCGAAGAAGGTGGAATCTGTTGCAGAGTGGGAGCAACCGAAGACACCGATAGAAGTTCGTAGTTTCCTAGGTTTAGCAGGATACTACCGGAGGTTTATCAAGGACTTCGGTGCGATTGCATTGTCGATGACGAAGTTGACTAGAAAGGATGTACCTTTTGTATGGGATGATCGTTGTCAGCAAGCTTTCCAAAGTTTGAAGGAGAAGCTGACTAGTGCTCCAATGTCAATCCTGCTAGAGACTAGAAAGGGCTACGTTGTTTTCTGTGATGCTTCCAAGAAAGGTATAGGTTATGTGTTGATGCAGGAAGATCATGTGGTTTCTTTTGCTTCGCAACATCTTAAGAAACACGAGGAGAACTATTTGACTCATGATCTGGAGTTGGCAGCGGTGGTTCACGCGTTAAAGATTTGGAGACACTATCTTTACGGGGAAGTGTGTCATATCTTTACAGGTCCGAAGAATCTGAAGTACATCTTTTCACAACATGAGTTGAACATGTGACAACATGGATGGATGGAGTTAATCAATGATTACGACTGCACCATCGAGTATCATCTGGGTAAGGCTAATGTGGTAGCTGATGCGCTTAGCCAAAAGTCTCCTTATTTTTCTTCAAAGAAGGCATAGTTGAGTTCCCTGATATGCCATAGACAGGATATGTTTGTTTCCTTGCGGCAGATGAACGTACTGATGGAAGTTTCTTTGTTAGCTGGACTTTTAGCACAGATGCAAGTCAAGCCTACACTGAGACAACAGATCAAAGATGCACAACAGACATATGATATAGTACAGTTGATCAGATCAGAGTTCGGCAGCAAAAAGCGTGATGGGTTCCATGAGTCCGAGGATGGGCTAGTTTGCTATTGTGATAGGATGGTGGTTCCCGATGATGATGATCTGAGGAAGTTAGTGCTCGAGGAAGCACACACGTCAATGTATGCTATGCATCCAGGAGTCACCAAGATGTATCATAGTCTGAAGGACTTGTATTGGTGGCCCGACATGAAGAAGGATGTAGCAGAATTCGTGGCTAGGTGTGCGGTTTGTCAGCAAGTTAAGGCTGAGCACCAGAAGCTGACAGGTACGTTGCAACCCTTGCCGATACCGCAGTGGAAATGGGATCATATAATCATGGATTTTGTAGTTGGTCTGCCCAGGGCAACTAGAAATCATGATTCCATTTGGGTAATAGTGGACAGATTGATGAAGTCTGCCTATTTCCTACCAGTAAAGACCGTATACCGTCGAGAAACTCGCTCAAGTATATTTGGATGAGATAGTACGTTTGCACGGTGTGCCAGCAACAATAGTTTCTGACAGAGGTCCTCAGTTCACGAGTCGTTTCTGGGAATAGTTGCACAAAGCATTGGGAACGCAGTTAAGGTTCAGTACCGCCTTTCACCCGCAAATAAATGGACAGTCTGAGAGGACTATTCAGACTTTGGAGGATCTCCTTCGAGCTTGTGTTTTGCAGTACCTAGACAGTTGGGATGTACAACTCAGTTTGATAGAGTTTGCCTACAATAATAGTTATAAACAGAGCATTGACATGGCTGCTTATGAGGCCTTATACGGAAGGAAGTGCAGATCTCCTTTGTGTTGGTATGAGTCTGGTGAATATCAGTTTTTGGGTCCCGAGTTAGTGCAGCAGACAATGGAAAAGATCAAAGTGATACAACAACAGTTGAAAGCGGCACAGGACAGGCAGAAGTCTTATGCAGACAATCGCCGACAACCTTTGGAGTACTAGGTAGGAGACAAAGTGTATCTTAAAGTCTCTCCGTGGAAAGGTGTGCTAAGGTTTGGCCGGAAGGGTAAGCTAGCACCTAGATATATGGGGCCTCACCCAGTCATAGCACGTGTTGGCAAGGTAGCTTATGAGTTGGAGCTGCTGCCAGAGTTGCACAGGTTACATCCAGTGTTCCATGTCAGTATGCTGAAGAAAAGTCATCTAGATTCAGGAACAATGGTACATCCAGTCGAAGTTGAGCTTGATGAAGATGTGACCTACGAGGAAGGTCCTGTGGTGATCCTTGACAGAAGAGTTAAGAAGCTGAAGAGGAAGGACCTGGTTCTTGTGAAGGTTCTTTGGCATCATCGTGGCATTGAGGAAGCCACGTGGGAGCTTGAGGAAGAGTTGAGGAGGAAGTATCCCTCGCTTTTCTCTTCAGATTTAGGGGACGAAATCCCTTTGTAGGGGGTTAGCTTGTAAGGACCCTGACCTCCGTTTAGGGTTTACCCTATTTGTTTTTCTTAACCCTGATGCTTAGTTGCTTGCTAATCACCTTTAGTGGTGATTAGGGTTTGTTTGTGCTTTGTGGAGAGTTGGAGGTGCTACTTGCAATTAACCCAAGTCTAGGGTTTGTGGGCAAGTTTGTCACCTTGTGGGGTGTTCCTCCCTCTCCTTGCTTCCCCTAGTGTTGAGAGGAAGGTTTGGGCTCGATGCTTGAGTTCCTTTGGGCATGGTTGAGCTTGTTGGGCTTTGCGGTGCCTTGCCTTTGTTCCTTTGGACCTTATGTTAGGAAAGAGAGCTTGTGTCGGCCATGCTTGTGTCGCCCTGGTGGTGTGTCACCCAGGGTTGTGTCGGCCAGGGTGGTGGTGTATCGTCCAGGTGTGTCGCCCATGGACCTTTGACCATCTTTGACCTCATTTGTGTCACCACTAGTGGACACTTAATGCTTGATGCTTGCATGTGGTAATGGCCTTGGACATGTGTTAAGGGCATGTTATGAGTGGTGGCTTTGCACATGGACAAGTGTCCCTAGGTGGGCGACACCTTGCTTTGTTCTAACTTGGTTTCTCCTCCATTCCCTTCTATATATGCGTTTCTTTTCCCTTGCTAAGGATCCATTTAGTTCCTTAGTCTTCCTCTCCTTGGTGCACGACACACTCTCTTCTCTTGCAAGCTTGGTGGCCGATCCTTCTTGGAGTCTCCTTCTTCCTCTAGTGGTGGCCAAACCCTAGAGTGCCTTTCTCTCCTTCTTCCTTGGTGGTGCTTGGAGCTTTCTTAAGGTGGGTTATGTAACTCCTAACCTTAACTACACTACATCCTTTCTATGTTCTTATATGTTTCTATGATCATATCGGCTATGTATGTTGCTAGTTTAGTTTCTTGTTTAGTTACCTCTTGTTGGCCGAACTTGTGTTCTAGGGTTTCTTGGTGAGAAATACTCCTTTCTCTCCTTGGTCTTGAGGAGTGAGCTTGAGTGCTAGTAATATGGGAAATACCCCTCTCTCGTTTAAGTTGAGAGGTGAGCTTGTGTTCTAGTTACTTGAGCAACACTCTCCTCTCACCATAGACTTGAAAGGTGAGCTTTGTGAGGGTTGTCCCTTGTGTTGCTCGATTTGGTGATATGAAGCTTGGCAAGACCCCCCTCTCTCTTGATAGTTGAGAGGTGAGCCATCTTCTTGATCCATTAGGGTTTTGGTGCGCTTGTGCTTGGGGTTGGTGGTGACCCTGTCGGGTTGTGTCTTGCCCGATATGTGGTTGGTGGTGTTGTTGCCCGACATCCTTCTTTGGCCTAGAGCCTTGGTCGTCATGTTGTGTCTATGATGGGAGATACACCCTGATCCTTGACCCTTTGTGCGTCGGGCGTTACTCTATATTGAATGCTCTGCCCGATACTCTTACCCTTTATGTCGTGGAGGCATTGCTAGATAGTTTTGTGTTTTGGTAACGGGCGTCACACCAATCCTGTGTGTGTCGGTCGACAGCCCTTCACCTGACGGGCGTTGCACGGAACTCTAGTGCCCAATATGTGTGGTTGGCTGATATGTCTTGGGTGCCCATTAGCAGGTAGTTGCATGATACACCCCTTATTCAGAGTTGCATGTTGCTTATAGATGCCCGTTGCACCTGGTGAGCGAGACGCCCCTTTGGGCTCAGTCGCACGACAGACCTTGATGCATAGCGTTGCCCGAGATGCATGTAGAGCACGACGCAACGTTTCACATTATACCCCAGGTGCTGCCCGTTAGCCTTGGTGGTTTGCTTGACCGTGATAAGGCTGAAGTGGTTGGACGATATGGGGAGTGACCTACCCGATACCACCTTTGGTGAGGGTAGTGGGTGCTTTAGTAAGGGTCTTGTTCCTTATGGGAAACGATATGTTAAATGTTGTTCTTGCCATTACGTTTAGTCATGATGGTGACTCTTGATATGCTTGATGGTAATCATTATGGTAGAGTTTATCTATGTAATTTAACATGACTTTACATATGTATGTAATCATCTTGACATTATGTATAATGCTGAGCAGATGGTAAGCATGCAAGATGCTTTGCTTGATAATATGATCAATGTCTATGGTCACATGTTGAGGCATGATTGATAGAACATCAATGTCACCCTATGTTGATAATACGATCTTTCTGTGCTAAGCATGTAGGTGATACATTGCCATGTAAAGGGCTATGAGGTATATATGTTGAGTAACACTGTTTTGATGATTACTCTTGATGATGAGATATCATATATAATGTGTTTTGGTCTGAGGACCTAAGTTTGACTCAAGTACCTAAGTTGATGAGATTGCCTTGAGAGGCAGTGACACTATGAGATGAGGGATTGAGATCCCATGGCAATGTGATGATCCTTGAGATGGATCTGGATGATTGGCAAAGAGGCCAAGTGATAACATGTAAATGTTGGATCCTTGTGAGGGATCAGGATGATGTTGATTACAATAAAAGCATAATGTTGAGTTTTATGTTGTTTATTCTTGTTATAGTTTGCATGTTATACAACTTGGTTGAATCTTGCAATCTACATAAAAGATACTAACTAATCACACTGGAATATATCATGTAGTTTCCCTGGCCATAGATCCATCATCGTCAGTAGCTGGTGAGGGTGAAATAGATTCTCCTGCGGGTTAACCTGGAAGCGCATATTGTTGAATATGTGTGATTTCTCCTAGCCTTAAATAGAGAGGAAATCGAGTGCATCTATGGTTGCAGACTCGGATATATATATATATATATATATATATATATATATATATATATATATATATATATATATATATATATATATATATATATAGCATGGTGAATAGGCCCATGGCTCAGTGTGATAGAATATGAATGCGTTCATGGCTCAGAGCACAATGAACAGCCCCGTGGCTCAGATATACTAGAACCGAGACTTGTACCGAGGTGGGATAGAGAAAGGGTTGCCTATGGAGCTGACCCTGTGGCTGATGCCACTTAAGCACGAGACTGCGGTCCTGCTTGGTTCTCGTGCACTTACCACAAGGTGGGAGGTCGTGGAGTCCAGCTCTTCCATTGACCTTGTATGGCACTGGCTCCGGGTTTCGCAGCCTTCGGTTGGATTTGAGCGGTACGGCTCACTTCCTCAGGGCATAAGAATATGTAATCCAGCCGAATAGTATTTACTGCTTAAGGCAAAACACGGAACATTGGTTGAGGCCTTTTTTGTGCAGTTAATCTTGTTATACCTTGCAGTCACTTATATGTTCATCAGGTTATGCGGTAAGACCTTATAAATCTTATCTTGTTAATCATGTTCCATTAAAGAGATATCTGGTGATATGCCTTCCGTACATCTGGTAAGCTTGATGTTATGAATAGCTTTATAAACTGCTCTTGTTGTACCATTCTATCAGTTATCTGCTGCTATCACTTTATCTTTCTGAGGTTTTGTAGTTTTGGCGGGGAGTTATGTTTCTCGCTAGGACTGTGTGTCTCACCCCGCTGGTTTATAACCTTTTAGGTGTTCGAGCTAGACGTGGTGGTGGTCGCGGAGTTGCGGCCGAGCAACAAGACGAGCAGTAGAAGGCAAGAGATGGACATGCTGCTATTTTGGTTGTTTTGTAGTAGAGTCTTAGAGTCATCCCTGTACTCTTAGGTCCTTGGAGGTGTTTTTACGTTGTTTCACGATGTATAATCGTTGATGTTTTGTATATCCTGTTGCTGGCTGGATGTGGGCCTTTATGTATGTATAAACAGGTGATGAACTTATGTGATGACAGGACAACTGATCTCCTAAGCTATGGACGCGTGTCAAGATCTTGTAAATGTTTATATAGCCTGTTTCCTTGCAGGATGAGGACCTAAATGTAATAGTTTCTCAATTTATCCGTTTTCCGCAATCGGTTTTAATTAACTCGTATTTTTGGTAATATGTGGTTATGGTGATTTCCTCACGTTTTCGCATAACACCTCGTTGTCTGTGTGATAGCGGGATGTGTTGCCACACTAACCCTAGAAACTAGCCATGGTAATGTGACACAGTCATGGTTATCTTCTGTAGCACGACCGTGCAAGATAGTACGGCTGTGGTGGTTTCCCTTTGCATGACCGTTCTTAGTTGCACGACTGTAGTGTTCTGTACTTGACTTGGGAATAATTGATATTGTGCTAAAATAAATATAATGTGCATGTTACCAATTATGCTATTCTTGCAGGTCTTTATAAAGAAGTGAGCATAACCAGGTAAGGGTTATGATGGCATGTTTATTCAAAGCACTTTATAAGATTTGAAAGTAATAATATGATATGTTTCCTAGTAAGAGGTAACATATGAGCTTGATAGGCTATTTGAGCCATGAGAAGCATTTGCATTGCTACAATCAAGGTCATGTTGTCAAATGACTTGATGTCAATATGTTACTTGGTAACGTGTGATTTAATGATATGAGGGTTTGAACACCCATATTCCTGAATCACAATGATTAGATGGATAGGGATTGATATCCCAATGTTAACGGTATGTGATATGAACTTGATACAATTAGTACTCTTTCTTTATAGCAATTGTCTTATTGGTTTATGTTTGAAAACATGCTTGATGCTAAAAGAATGCCATAATGTATTTAAATAATCAAGTATAATGATATCATGTAGAACCCTGACCATAGATCCATCATTGTCAGAAGTTAAATGATGGTGAAACAGGTTTTCCCAAGGGAACTCCTGGAGTGCATACTTTTGAGTATGTGAGGGTTATGGATGTAAATATCCTTACGTCCTAATGTCAGACTTGATGTGAGACGTACTTTTAATCTCTCAATCCTTCATTATATGTTTATGCCGGGATGATGTATCACTAATATCCCGATGATGTTGTTAATGCCGCATCGATGTGAGATAAACAAGAAATCCCTCGATGGCTAAGAGAGTACAACATGCCACCGTAACTCTAATAGCGAAGTTGCCAGAATATCCTGGAAAGCTATTATGGCAGAGACACAAGATGTCCTGCTTGATGATCCTCATACTTACTGAGGAAGATAAGGTCATAGGAATCCGACTCTTCTGATGACCTATGTATGGTACCGATTGCGATTTCGTAATGGTCGGTTGGAGTATGAGAGGTGTAACGCATCTCCTCAGGGCATAAATATGTTTGAAAGATGTAATCAGCAGTATAACATAACTGCTTAGGTTGAACTACGAGAAACAATGATTGATGTTACATTGTTTATAGTACTCTACTTGAATAACTAGTATACATGTTCTTCATATTCATTATTAATATATGTCTTGTCATTCAATCAAGTTATAATTGAAATGATTGCTTATGAAATATTGTTCTACTTAACTTAATCAATGTTTTACCTGCTGTTGTATATTTATAGTTCTACTACTCAATGTTATTCCATTATTGCAATAACAATGCTTCTGGCGGAGAGTTATAACTCTCGCTGGGACAATTATTCAATTGTCTCACCCCCGTGGGATTCAACTTTTTAGGTAGACGCCGTGGACGAAGGAATCCATCAGTGGGTGAGCAACAACAACAACAACAACAGTAGCAACATCAGGGACAACAGTGATCCTCAGGTGTAGACACTGTCTGTCGAGTCTTATATAGAATGTCCTATGTGTCGTCTCTGTTCTCTCAGGTCCTAGGAGTCAGTAGATGTTTAATATAGATCTGAGATTTTGACATAATGCCTCGAGATTTTTGTACACTGCTCATGTACAGTTTAACATGGCAGTTGATACTTGTGACTCTCGAGATGTGATTTTACAGAGATGTAATGATGGATCAGCTTGTAAACAACTTATCATGTTTCTTTACGAAAGAGTTTTATCATTTATGTATCTCTTTACAAAAAAATTTAATTTTTAGTGATTTTCAATAATTCCATTGCAAATAATTCGCTTCCGCATTAGTTAATCCTGTTTTCACGATTCGGTCGTTACAACAACCACCATGGAAATTACAGAAAACTTCATGGGTTTGGAGCTTGATGATGATGACATCATCATAAGCACACACCTCCCCAAATATCTCTTGCAAACGGTTTCAACAAATTGGTCCAAACGGTTTCACCAAACCATTTGGAGACCAAACGGTTTCCAAACCGTTTGGAGTTTGGGACCCCAAACCGTTTAAGGGAGTTGACCATTTTGATGGGTTGACCGTTTGAGGTCTGAACCCTAGTATATGTTGGATGATTATCCAATGGTTCCAATTGATTGATTCAACTTATGGACAAACTTTCAAATAGAAATCCAAATCGGCTAAGTGCTGATTTTGCAAATGATTAAGTTGATGTTTTGGGTTGATTGACCCAAATGGTTTCAAAACCATTTGGGAATCACCCAAATGGTCTCAAGACCATTTGTAGGTCAACCAAGACCATTTGGAGGTCTAGGGTTGAGTATTTGAAGACCCAAAGATATCAAATTGAATTATAATCAACAGCTCAAGTGATGATTAATTCAATGATGCAAACCCTAAATTGATTTCCATAGATTTCAATGATGGTTTGGGCAAACGGTCTCAAGACCATTTGGAGATCATCTAAATGATCTCAAGACCGTTTCAGGGTCATTCAAGACCGTTTGAGGTCAGGTCATATCATGTAATGATGATGGTTCACTAATTTCAATTGAATTAGTTTCACAATGTCAACCATTGATGGTTCCTCAGTTTAAAATCGTAAGTGACGGTTTCTTGATTATCAACCCTAGTTCAATTGGGTTCAAAACCCTAATTGAAGGTCCAATTGAAGGGTGATTCAGTGGTTCAATTGAAGAATAAATTAGTGGACCAATTGATAGTTGGTTCATGGATTGGAACCTTGAATCGATTAAGTGTTGAAGACCCCTTTTGGTCCATTCACTTTTGAGAGGGTTTGTACCAAACAGTCTTAAAACCATTTGAGTCCAAACGGTCTCAAGACCATTTGGGACGAAATGGTCTCAAGACCATTTGACTCCAAATGGTATCAATCCGTTTGGAGACTCAAGTCATTCAGTTTCAAGTTGTTTGGTATAAACGGTTTCAAGCACCTACTTTGATAAACGGTTTTCAAACCGTTTAAACCTAAGTGATCAAGACCGTTAGAGGTCTAAGTGATCAAGACCGTTTGAGGTCTAAGTGACCAAGACCTTTTGAGATTCAAATTGGTTAAACCATTTGGACATCTAATATGATCAAAGGTCAATTAGCTATTTTATTATTAATGGTGTAGACCAATGATGATTATGAAGGTTAACCCTAACTCTGTGTACTCAAGTGAAGAGTTGACCTAGATCATTCTTGGAGGTTTTAACATCCTAGAGAGGATGAGAGGGAGAGAGAATGGGAGAGATGATGGCTTACTTAATAAGCCCTAATTCTCTCATTATGAATAAATATGTAATCAGGTTTGATCCATAATAATGAGATCATGAAATCCTCATTGAAAAGATTGATGTACCTTGACCCTAATCTAGGGCAAGGTTATGTGAAACCCTAATTTTGAGAAAAGCTCAGTGAAATCATAATGATTATGTAACCCTAACTTAGTGTCATAATGTGAGAAACCCTAATATAATGAGAATTGTACATCCTAACCCTAATTTGGGTAATGAGGTATGTGAAAACCTATTTGGATGTGAATGGTGAACCTTAATCCCTAAAAGGGGGTAAAGGTGCATGAAATCCTAATAAAGGGGTAGTGCTACAAATCCTATGTGAAGCCCTATCACTAGGTGACGTGTTGTGAAATCCTAATTTCACATAATACTAAGTGAAACCTTGATATAGAAGGAGGTTATGTGAAACTCCAATGAAAAGTGATATTAGAAGAAATCCATAATTATGAGAGATGCTATGTGAACCTCAATCTATAAATATGGAAAACCCTATTCTTAATAATGTAATAGTGATTAATGTATTGAAAAATGTAACACCTAGTAAGGTTGATAATGGATATCCTTATATTAATAGTTCCTAACTCAAGGATGAGTCCATTTCATCGGAAATGGTTGTATATTCTAAATAAGTGACTAATGACCAATACATGACATGATGAATGAGATGAACTGGTACATAAAGTATTAGGATGGGAAATACCCTAATACAAGCTAAGTGGATGAACTCAATTAAGATGAAGGTGTTGAAGGAAGTGATACATCAAGATACGATAGATATCACATCCAACACCCCAATACTGATATACCTTGATGTGTTATAAGTCCAAAATAATTGGATGAGTGACACATGAGATGTGTCATGTCAATTGTTACATTGAGATGTAATGTACTTTAACAAGTGTAGGCTAACATACCCTATGAAAAGGTCAATCCAAACCAATAAACTATGATACAATCATATTCTGGTAAAGATGAGAGAGAAACTCATACTTTGTGATTGATACTTCATTTAATGATGAATGATGAGAATAAATAAGTATGATTGAATACTTATGTCATTCATGTTGATTCCTAGCTATGTGAAGCAATGAAATAGGACTTGATCATTACTAATATGATCTTGAGAACCTATATGATTATTTATATGAAACCCTAAGACAGGGTAATGCTATGTGAAGCCCTAATACAGGGTAATGCTATGAGAAGACCTAATACATGGTAATGCCATGTGAAGCCCTAATACATGGTAATGCTATGTGAAGCCCTGATACAAGGTAATTCTACGAGAAGCCCTAATACAGGGTAATGCTATGTGAAGCGCTAATATAGGGTAATGCTATGTGAAGCCCTAATACAGAGTAATGTTATGTGAAACCCTAATATAGGGTAATGCTATGTGAAGTCTTAACACAGAGTAATCCTATGTGAAGTTCAAATACATATTTATGAGTTATGAATGTAATAAGAAAACCCTTGTATTGCATGGTACTAATATATAATGGTTATCATGAGTACTAATCATTCAGGTATGTTGAGATGATGAGCATAGCCGGGTATGGGCTATGATATACTGTATACTGAAAATGTTTCATAGGCCTTATAAGCCTTCATATGCTTTATTGCTTAGTGAGAAGAAATCTAAAAACTAGTGAGCCATGTGTGTTATGTGATGTTTTACTTATTGAAATTGATTATGGACTTCATAAGCCATAATATGCCTTGCTTCCTATTAAGGAGTAACAAGAGGTGATATGAGCTTTGTGAACTAAGTGGAATGCTTTGTGTAGTAAGAATCATAACGTCCTTGGTCAAATGACTTGAAGGTATTAAGTTACCAAATAAGTGGTAACAAGTACTCTATGATGAGTTAAGAGTTCAAATACCCATATTCTATAATCATGATGATGAACTTGTTAAAAGATAGAAATGTACTTGATGAGTTGAGGGATTAAGATCCCAATACTTTGTGAAGAGATTATAGCTACAAGCCATAACCCCACAAAGACAATGTCATGCATTAACTAGGTGATCTAAGCCTAAAGAGAGTATATGCTGCAGTTATAACTCTACAATGATCAAATGTTATACATGTTCATCATATTCCTTAAATGGATAAGTGACATGATGTCTATCAAGTTATAGCTGCAATACTTTAGATAAGAATAATGTTCTAATATGCTAGACAATGAATTAACTACTGTCAAATATTATGATTCCTCTGTTCACATTTATCTTATTAAGCTGTAATAATAATGTTTCTGGCGGAGAGTTATAACTCTCGCTGGGGTAATTTACAATTGTCTCACCCCGTGGGAACCACATTTTTAGGTGAACGCAGACGAGGAAGCAGGAATCCTTCAGTAGGTGAAGAACAACAACTGCAGCAGCAGGGATAGCAGTGAAGTCTCAGGTGGAGACACTGGTTGTTTTGCCTTGTTTATATGTATATAGAGTCCTATGTGTTGTATCTGTATTCTCAGGTCCTCGGAGTAGTAGTTAGTGCTTTCGAGATTTTGGATTAGTGCCTCGAGATTTATATTGCCTGCGTTTAGTTTACCAGAGCAGTTGATGCTTGTAAGTCTCAGAAAGAGATGATACATGATTTGTACTTTTGGAAAACAAAATGTAAATATGTTACTTTGGTTCTATGTGAGAAAGTTTTCCTTTGATGGATCTCTTGGTAAAAAGGTTTTAATTTTTAGTGATGTTTGGTAATCCGTTGCTTAGTGAACGCTTTCGCATTAGTTAATCATGTTTTGTGAGTTGGATGCTACAATTAAGTGGTATCAAAGCTCTAGGTTTGTTGAGTCTACAGAGACATAGGACTAAGGTGTTGAGTCTGTGTTGATGTCCTCCAGTATACCCTATAGTGACTTCTGCTTATGCAGAAGAAAGGGTGAAGTTTAAATATGACTGGAGAACACAAGGAGCACATTGCTAAGGGCAATGTTGTTGCACCATGAGAGGGTGCATGGGACCAGACAAGAGGAGAACAAGTGCCTGAGAATTTCCATCTTGACCTAATCAGGATAGAGAATCCTATGTTATGCTCTTGAAGGGTAGGTTAGGACAACAATGATGCATATAGAAGACTGGATACTAGTATTACAACCTAGGTTACCAGTCCTCAATGCGGAAACTTTGGGCTTTGAAAGGGTTCCTGAGTGACATGGTCATGTTGGAATCGTGGAAATGTGGGAAAGATTAACATATGGAAAGAAAGTAGACTCTGCCATAAGTTTAGACAAATAGTACATATGTGATGGTAGTTCCCAAAGAGGGGCAATAAGCTGAGATTTAAGGTAAGGTCTCTATAATTTTAGAGACATTTGCCTAGTTATTATGAAAAGCCAAAGTTTTGGTGTCACCAGTGTAATAAATGCCTAGTGCACCAGGGAAGTAGCCACTAAGTAAAGGCAAAAGTAGCAACATGAAATAACTAGATACTATGTTTTGAGTCAATCTAAAGTGGAAGATAACCATGAGGGGTAATAGTCAAATGAAGTACATTCATTTTGACACTTCATTTCATTATTCTATGTATTAAAGATATGAAAGTAATTGTTTTTGAACTTCCTTTGACTAGTCCTGTAAGGACACAAGGAAGATGAGAATCTACATTTTACTCAGTATTTCTTAAAATTCTTTATAATCTCTCTTATCTTTGTGATACAAGATGAGATATAGAAGGGGTGCCTGAAGAAAATTCAAGAATTGAAAATTCTGTGTGTATAATGATATGAAAAGTGAGGAACATGATATTAAATAAAGTGCATACTACCTAATTCCACAATACTTGTATACCCTGGCCAGGTATATGATTATTGAAGATAAGGCAAGTATGAAACACATAGATTGTTATCTTTTTTATTACTCTGATCAAGTAGTCATTTTGAAACAATCTTGAGGGTATAATGAAATTAAAAGGAAAAGCTAAGTGAACATTCCCAATTAAAAAGGAAAATCTAAGTGAACATTCCCAATTTAAAAGGAAAAGCTAAGTGAACATTCCCAATTAATAAGGAAAAGATAAGTGAACATTCCCAATTAAAAAGGAAAAGCTAAGTGAACATTCCCAATTAAAAAGGAAGAGCTAAGTGAACATTCCCAATTAAAAAGGAATAGCTAAGTGAGCCTTCCCAAATAAAAAGGAAGAGCTAAGCGAGCCTTCCCAAATAAAAAGGAAGAGCTAAGTGAGCCTTCCCAAATAAAAAGGAAGATCTAAGTGAGCCTTCCCAATTAAAAAGGAAGAGCTAAGTGAGCCTTCCCAAATGAAAAGGAATAGCTAAGTGAGCCTTCCCAAATGAAAAGGAAGAGCTAAGTGAGCCTTCCCAAATAAAAAGGAAGAGCTAAGTGAGCCTTCCCAATTAAAAAGGAAGAGCTAAGTGAGCCTTCCCAAATGAAAAGGAAGAGGTAAGTGAGCCTACCCAATTAAAAAGGAAGAGCTAAGTGAGCCTTCCCAATTAAAAAGGAAGAGCTAAGTGAGCCTTCCCAATTAAAAAGGAATAGCTAAGTGAACATTCCCAATTACATAGAGTTTACTAAGTGAACTTTCCCAAACAAATAAAGGATTGTTGTGTGGATTATCTCCATTAGATATATATGATTCTCTTTTGGTAAACACTCTTCGGTGATGACAGGAGTATGTTCTTTTATGCTTCTTCCTTTCAAATAATATGTACATCATATGTTAGGGGTTTATGCTCTACATAAACATAAACATTGATAAGGTTGAATTAGTGAAAGGAACTTTGTGTGGATTACAGATCTATGGCATGTCCATTACATTAAGAAGTTATGTGGAGACTTGAGGGTATGATAAATGAATAAATCTGTCCCTCCTTTTTCCTGGGATTTCGGGGACGAAATCCTTGTTAGGGGTTTATAACATGTAACATCCCTGACCTGGGTTATCCTTTAACCCTAGGTGTTATGATTAAGAAAGATAATTATATGCTTAATCTTATCTTGTGAAAAATAATTAGGGCTCAATAGGAACTTATATTTCAATTTTAGTCCTTGTTGAATAATGTTAAAATAATGTTTTACTTGATTTGGACTAAAGTACAAATTACCCAAGTTGAGGGGTTAAATTGCAAATGGTGTATGATAAGATGTTCCTCATGTGTTGAAGCATCATGAGAATGAAGATGATGTAGAGGTATGGATTGTGGTAGCCTGAGTACCAAGAAAGAACTGATAAAGTAATGTTTATGCATTAAAACCTAGTTTTGGTGTAATGTGCCATTTACCCAAAACCCAGGGTTCAATATGCAAATTACCAATTCAATAAGGTCCCTAATGTATATTAGCATCATGTTGAGGCAAGAAAATGAGAGGGGCACCTCATTATAATCATTTTGGAGGAGAGAGAATCTTAATATTAAAATAATCAAGATTTAAGCATAATTGGAACTTTACTTCCATTTAATGCAAAAATAAATAAAATAATTGAAGGGCCTTCAACCAAAAACGAGATGGTTGAATTTGTTCAAGTGTGAACACCTTTTTTCCTTCGCTAGGCCACGAAAATATCCAAGGGAAGTGGATAACTCACACACATTATTATAAGAAAAAGAAATATCCACTCACTTATGGATATTAGTATTATATGATTTAAGGTGCTTGATTTTCTTTTCTTTAAATCATGGATAATTGAGAGGAATAAGAGGAAAATAATATAGCCTCGGATCCAAGGAGTTGAGGGGGAAGAGGCGGCACCACTTTTGGGATTTAATGAATTTTTATAAGGCATTTTCTCTCTCCTTGAATTTCTTATAAAAAGACCCTTTGAGGGCCAAATGAAAGGCTTTTTCGTTTCCAATTCTTCTCCTTGCTTGAGAAACGACCAAGGAAGCTTTTGAGGAGCAGGAGGACGACCCCCAACCTGTTGGTAAGCTTCTTGACCTCCTTTCACCTTGAATCCATCATGAAAATCGAAAATCAATGCATGAATTCTTCATATCTTGATCCCCTCTTCAATTCTAACCATTCCTTTTCATTCAAAGCTTGAGGACGAGCATTTGAATAGTGAAAGGAGTTGCATCCACCATTGTTGACGTGAGCTTGAAGCTTTGGATCTCAATTGGAGGCGGGTTTTATAACTTGAACCCTTAATATTGTTATTGTATTCAATTCCTTATCAATTGTTGATGTTTCCTTCATTCTCAGAATTTAATTTGGTTGATGGGTGCAACCGCCATGGAAATTACAGAAAAATTCGTGGGTTTGGAGCTTTATGGTGATGACATCATCATAAGAACACATCTCCCCAAATATCTCTTGCAAATGGTTTCAACAAAATGGTCCAAACGGTTTCACCAAACCGTTTGGAGACCAAACAGTTTCCAAACCGTTTGCAGTTTGGGACCCCAAACCGTTTAAGGGAGTTGAACATTTGGATGGGCTGACCATTTGAGGTCTGAACCCTAGTATGTGTTGGATGATGATCCAATGGCTCCAATTGATTGATTCAACTTATGGACACACTTTCAAATAGAAACCCTAATCGGCTAAGTGCTGATTTTGCAAATGATTAAGTTGATGTTTTGGGTTGATTGACCCAAATAGTTTCAAAATTGTTTGGGAATCACCCAAATTGTCTCAAGACCATTTGGAGGTCAACCAAGACCGTTTGGAGGTCTAGGGTTGAGTATTTGAAGACCCAAAGATATCAAATTGAATTACAATCAATAGCTCAAGTGATGATTGATTCAATGATGCAAACCCTAAATTGATTTCCATAGATTTCAATGATGGTTTGGGCAAACGGTATCAAGAGAGTTTGGAGATCATTCAAACAATATCAAGACCATTTCGGGGTCATTCAAGACCGTTTGAGGTCTGGTCATATAATGTAATGATGATGGTTCACTAATTTCAATTGAATTGGTTTCACAATGTCAACCATTGATGGTTCCTCAGTTTCAAACCCTAAGTGATGGTTTCTTGATTATCAACCCTAGTTCAATTGGGTTCAAAACCCTAATTGAAGGTCCAATTGAAGGGTGATTCAGTGGTTCAATTAAAGAATAAATTAGTGGACCAATTGATAGTTGGTTCATGGATTGGAACCTTGAATCAATTAAGTGTTGAAGACCCTTTTTGGTCCATTCGGTTTTGAGAGGGTTTGAACCAAACCGTCTTAAGACCGTTTGACTACAAACGGTCTCAAGACCGTTTGGGACCAGAGGGTATCAGGACCATTTGGGACTAAACGGTCTCAAGACTGTTTGAGTCCAAATGGTCTCAAACCTTTTGGAGACTCAAGTCATTCAGTTTCAAGTTGTTTGGTCTAAACGGTTTCAAGCATCTACTTTGCTAAATGGTTTTCAAACCGTTTGAACCTAAGTGATCAAGACTATTTGAGATCTAAGTGACCAAGACCGTTTGAGGTCTAAGTGACCAAGACCTTTTGAGATTCAAATTGGTTAAACCATTTGGACATCTAATATGATCAAAGGTCAATTAGCTATTTGATTATTAATGGTGTAGACCAATGATGATTATGAAGGTTAACCCTAACTATGTGTACTCAAGAGAAGAGTTGACCTAGATCAATCTTGGAGTTTTTAACATCCTAGAGAGGATGAGAGGGAGAGAGAATGGGAGAGATGATGGCTTACTTAATAAGCCCTAATTCTCTCATTATGAATAAATATGTAATCAGGGTTTGATCCATAATAATGAGATCATGAAATACTCATTGAAAAGATTGATGTACCTTGACCCTAATCTAGGGCAAGGTTATATGAAACCCTAATTTTGGGCTAAGCTCAGTGAAATCATAATTTAGGGTGATGATGTAACCCTAACTTAGTGTCACAATGTGAGAAAACCTAATATAATGAGAATTGTACATCCTAACCCTAATTTGGGTAATGAGGTATGTGAAACCCTATTTGGATGTGAATGGTGAACCTTAATCCTTAAAAGGGGATAAAGGTGCATGAAATCCTAATAGAGGGGTAGTGATACTAATCCTATTTGAAGCCCTATCACTGGGTAATGTGTTGTGAAATCCTAATTTCACATAATACTAAGTGAAACCCTGATATAGAATGTGGTTATGTGAAACTCTAATCAAAAGTGATATTAGAAGAAATCCATAATTATGAGAGATGCTATGTGAACCTCAATCTATAAATATGGAAAACCCTATTCTTAATAATGGAATAGTGATTAATGTATTGAAAAATGTAACACCTAGAGAGGTTGATAATGGATATCCTTATATTAATAATTCCTAACTCAAGGATGAGTCCATTTCATTGGCAATGGTTGTATATTCTAAATAAGTGACTCATGACCAATACATGACATGATGAATGAGATGAACTGGTACATAAAGTATTAGGATGGGAAATACCCTAATACAAGCTAAGTGGATGAACTCAATTAAGATGAAGGTGTTGAGGGAAGTGATACATCAAGATATGATAGATATCATATCCAACACCCCAATACTGCTATACCTTGATGTGTTATAAGTCCAAAATAATTGAATGAGTGACACATGAGATGTGTCATGTCAATTGTTACATTGAGATGTAATGTACTTTAACAAGCGTAGGCTAACATACCCTATGAAAAGGTTAATCCAAACCAATAAACTTTGATACAATAATATTCTGGTAAATATGAGAGAGAAACTCATACTTTGTGATTAATACTTCATTTAATGATGAATGATGAGAATAAATAAGTATGATTGAATACTTATGTCATCCATGTTGATTCCTAGCTATGTGGAGCAATGAAATAGGACTTGATCATTAATAATATGATCTTGAGAACCTGTATGATTATATATATGAAACCCTAATACAAGGTAAAGCTATGTGAAGGCCTAATACATGGTAATGCTATGAGAAGCCATAATACATGGTAATGCCATGTGAAGCCCTAATATAGGGTAAAGCTATGTGAAGCCCTAATACAAGGTAATGCTATGAGAAGCCCTAATACATGGTAATACTATGTGAAGCCCTAATACAGGGTAATGCTATGAGAAGCCCTAATACAGAGTAATGTTATGTGAAACCCTAATATAGGGTAATGCTATGTGAAGTCTTACCACATAGTAATCCTATGTGAAGTTCAAATATAGATTGATGAGTTGTGAATGTAATAAGAAAACCCTTGTATTGCATGGTTCTAATATATAATGGTTATCATGAGTACTAATCATGCAGGTATGTTGAGATCATAATCATAGCCAGGTATGAGCTATATTGTACTGTATACTAAAAATGTTTCATAGGCCTTATAAGCCTTCATATGCTTTATTGCTTAGTGAGAAGCAATCTGAAACTTAGTGATCCCTGTGTGCTATGTGATGTTTTACTTATTGAAATTGATTATGGACTTCATAAGCCATAATATGCCTTGATGCCTACTAAGGAGTAACAAGAGGTGATATGATCTTTGTGAACTAAGTGGAATGCTTTGTGTAGTAAGAATCATAATGTCCTTGGTCAAATGACTTGAAGGTATTGAGTTACCTAATAAGTGGTAACAAGTACTCTATGATGAGTTGAGTTCAAATACCCATATTCTATAATGATGATGATGAACTTGTTAAGAAATGGAATTGTACTTGATGAGATGAGGGATTAAGATCCCAATACTTTGTGAAGAGATTATGGCTACAATCCATAACCCCACAAAGACAATGCCAGGCATTAACTAGGTGATCTAAGCCTAAAGAGAGTATATGCTACAGTTATAACTCTACAATGATCAAATGTTATACATGTTCATCATATTCCTTAAATGGATAAGTGACATGATGCTCTATCAAGTCATAGATGCAATACTTTAGATAAGAATAATGTTAATCTGCTAGACAATGAATTAACTGCTGTCAAACAATTATGATTCCTCTGTTCAGATTTATCTTATTAAGCTGTAATAATAATGTTTCTGGCAGAGAGTTATAACTCTCGCTGGGGCAATTTGCAATTGTCTCACCCTCGTGGGAACCACATTTTTAGGTGAACGTGGACGAGGAAGCAGGAATCCTTCAGTAGGTGAAGAGCAGCAGCAACAGTAGGGACATCAGTGAAGTCTCAGGTGGAGACACTGGTTGTTATGCATTGTTTAGATGTATATAGAGTCCTATGTGTCGTCTCTGTACTCTCAGGTCCTCAGAGTAATAGTTAGTGTTTTCGAGATTTTGGCTCAGTGCCTCGAGATTTTATACTATATGTGTTTAGTTTACCAGATCAGTTGATGCTTGTAAGTCTCAGAAAGATATGATACAAGATTTGTACTTTTGGAAAATAGAATGTAAATATGTTACTTTGGTTCTATGTGAGAAAGTTTTCCTTTGATGGATCTCTTGGTAAAAAGGTTTTAATTTTTAGTGATGTTTGGTAATCCGCTGCTTAGTGAACGCTTCCGCATTAGTTAATCATGTTTTGTGAGTTGGATGCTACAAAACCCATCGAAGGAAAGCTTAGGCATCAACAAATCACCAGTTCAGGATGAGAAGAGTGTCATTCAGAGCAATCAAACATAGCCTTTTCTCATCTTTTTCAATATTCCTATGAAATTTGTCATTTCTGTCTCTTCAAATCCAATGAAGGACACAAATACTAGCCATTGAAACCAGTCTACTTTGAAAGTACATAAGACTTCCAAAGAATCAGGAATCCAAAAATTCAAGTGCTTGCAAGCAAGATGCCAAACTCTTTGAGTGCACTAGTACATATGCTACCTTTAACGTTGGTTAAAATGGCCTTTTAACGTTGGTTTCAAAGCAACACCCAAGTGGGTGACAGTAAAGATAGAAGCCTACGACGTCGGTTCTAAAACCGACGACGCAGAGTAGGCCGATTGCAACCGAAAAAGAACCGACACTCGTAGGATCCATAGTTAGCGGTTACATAAACAAAACTGATGCATATCTTTGTACATTGTAGTCAGTGATTTATGTAAAATCGAGGACTAAATCCATTTCCAAACAAAAAAGTGTTTGGCTCATAGTCAGTTCTTTGCAAAAACTGACAATACAAACACAAATTATCGTCAGTTCGGGTTCATTAACTGAAACCTATATCAAGGCATTGTCATCGATTTCTTATAGAAAATCAAAGACATATACTTTTATTGCCTGTTATTATAACCGATGATTAAATTTTATTTTTTTAATACTAGCTTACAGGCCTGCTATCCAACGACCAGTAGGATGCAAAACCTACAGTTCAATTCTAAAATGTAGGCTTAAAACATCCTGTGATTTTAGCCTAATAGCATGCCACAAACCTTCTATAACAAGATGGCCAAGAAATGTAGAAACATACAATTCCATTCATTTATATATAAATTATGTGATGCACAAATATTTAAAAATAGAATTAATTAATTCACATGATTCACACATATATAAAAACTTACAGTTCCATTCATTCATCAATTTTCACGTTCACATACATGCAAAAACCAACAGTTCTATTCATTTCATCTATTTTCACATTCACACACGTATAAGCACATTCATTCATTCATATTCACATTCACACACATGTATATAGATCAAATTTCAATAAGACGATAAAAAAAGTCATTCACAAATGTATATATAAAGACCACATATATACAGAAATAATGACACCAATGTTTAGAGATGTCATTCTTTATCATCAAGACCCCAATGGTAATTAAAAATTGCCTCACTTTCAAAGTCTTTTGCCCATTGTTCTCTTATATCATCTAACTGGTTCTATTGTATAGGGCATTTGTACATCTAACTACTTTCCCCATGTAATGACGTCACTAGTTATAAACTACAAAGTGAATGATGTAAATGTGTAATTAATAAGTTTGATATTTTCATATTATCTAATGAGACTATATATACTTATGATGATCAAGACTATATATTACTTATTCTATGTTTTTGATGTCTTGTGCAACGTATTTGACAATCATGTTCATATATTGCATCACGTAGTACACACATGTCAAACCATTGACTTGTACAACACACTATAAAGTTCAATATAAAAAATATTAGTAAATAAAAACAAGCATAGTTCACATAAATAAAATATGCATTGGAGTTAGGAAACTACATCCACATTCTCCAAACTATCACTTTCTTTTTCTTATCCACATTTCCTCCAACATTTTTGAAATCTTTTAAAGCCCTATACGTTAATGTAACACATTGAATTACATCAATAAATAGTCATGTAATAAAACATGTTAATCGATATAAATATAAAAACTTTCTCACATGTATAATGGCTTCTTCAAATCATGTCCCAAACGGCCTAATTTTTTCCCCTTAGAA
This sequence comes from Alisma plantago-aquatica, assembly GCA_963693085.1. NCBI lineage: Eukaryota > Viridiplantae > Streptophyta > Magnoliopsida > Alismatales > Alismataceae > Alisma > Alisma plantago-aquatica. The sequence goes on from OY856409.1 coordinate 845,425,812, forward strand.
TCTAGATAAGAAATAGTAAAGTCTCGGGGGCAACAAGCAGTAAATCCCAATACTAGCCTCTAGTGATAAGAAAGTAGAAAATATATAACTCAAAATCCACAATGAAATGTAATTTTCTTAAGTCAAAAATATAAGCATAGTAAACTTACCCAACATTATATGGAGCTATTATCATGCTCTTTTTGGCTTCACCAAAATATTTGAAATCGATAGAGAAGTACAAGGTAAATGATGTAGGGTCTTCATTTACAAAACTGATCAAGGATGTAACTAGAAATCCCATATGAGTCATTTCAAAATCTTTACGGATTCTATGTAAGTGGTTGTAAAACACATATTAAGTCTACATTAGTATATAAGAAAATAGATCACCATAGATAAAATGAGGTATATAGATATATAAATAAGATCTCATCATATCCATAGTTCTATCATAGATGAAATCAGCCAAGCATAATGAAACAACTCCAAAATATCTTCTAGAAATATGTTATTATCGTGTGGTTGGCCTATATCCTCCTCCTCCATAGAAACAACAATAGGTGAAGTTTTAGAGTGTCCACCTATCCATATTTCCATTCCCCTGCATTGAGGACCTATCGAGTCGTATAGGTCCTTTGGAAGCCAACTAGGTACTTGAGGAAGAGGTGGAGGTGGAGGAGGATGAGCTGTAGTGGGTTTCTTCCCTTTGTCCTATATATATAATTTCTTATCAATTGTCATGTATATACATATACCAATTAACGTAATGTAAATGTATCATACATGATCAATATAGATGACTCCATCTTCAAGCCATAAGACCACTCCTCCTTCTGCTTCACCAATCATGTCAGCATCTGGGTGGGCATATGGCACTGGATGCTCCAACAGGAATGAAGTAGCTCGACCGTAAGGGAGAGGAATTGAGATCGATCCGAAAATATGCTTCCGGGGGGACAAAAAAAGCAAGATCTTCTGTCTGATAACTTTAATAGGTTCGGAGGTAGCCCTTCTATAGTATAGCTATAGCGCACGTTCCATGTATTACACTTCTTCGTTCCTGCGTATTCCAACTGCCTCTAAGTGGGGAAGACAAGACTCAGGCTCACACGAACTGCACCATCGAGTACTGGAGTGCCATGAATCGTGTGTCCTAGAAGGCATGGGTAATCCTCACCCTCTGCAATGATAAATTCTTTCAATTTTAGATGGCATGGCCTCAACCCCTACAAATTTACATAGAGTATGTTAGATACATATATAAATATATCATCTTGAAAAGACTAGCTACTATGTCATAAAAATACTTACAACGGATGTGCTAGGTGGTGGGTCTATAGTATGACTCCCAACCACCTCTATAGGATCACTTCCAACCACCTCTATTGTAGGTAAAGAGCGGCATGCCACATGTACTATCAGAGTAGCATCCTGAGATGCCTGCCACTTGCTCAATACTTCTTAGAGTCTCTTATCAACTAACTCATCTACCAATACATTGCCAAAAGAAACTCTTTTTGATTCCCAAATTCCATTTCCAATAACATTCTAAAAAAGAATAGGTTACCTCAGCTTTTGAAAGTCCCCCTATTTGGACATGTTTGCAATTTAATGGCCCAAAGAACGTTCTTAGACCCACTCCAGTGCATGCATCCCTAACAGGTCCCGGATGCTCTACGTTACCAAGAGAAACTGTCAATTCATCCCTTATTCCCTCAGGGATGAACTACCCTTGATTCCTATGCTCATAAAGCTCCCACTAATCATCATCAATAGAAATTGTTAAACATAACAATCATCAATAATAATTGCTTTGAGAGTTGAATTTTACCGTTTTTGCACCCGCCTCAGTAGTTGTGGGGGTGGTTATATCTCCTTTTTTATTTTTCCTCCCATCTATCCACACATCATGGTGATGTAGAGGTGTGGGAGTAGTAGGGGACTCAAAAGTCTCAGTAGTAGGAGTAGTAGGCTACTGAATGGAAGACGTCTATAGTTTTTGGCAAAGGGCTGCATAGCCACCTAGACCCATTGTGTGGTCATGCACATTCAGTGCATGCCTTGCTCTTTGAGCATCGCTCATAGCCTTTTTAGTAATGACATTGAATTGGTTAGTAACAATCAAGGTCGTGAATAGGTGAGTTCATAAGAATGCATATTAATTGAATTAGGAGTGACACTTAATACCTTGAATTCATCAATGTTTCTCTTGGCAACAAACGCCTCCCACTCAGTCGAGTCTAGGTAGTTCCATTGCTCAAGGGCTGACTTCTTCCTCTTCTCAACCTCTTGTATGTATTATCGATTGAAAGTTATCATATAGTTCCTTAGGACCCTCCCACAGAGTTGCATCAACTTTTTACAACGTAGGATTTCATCCAATTCAAATATACTCTACAAAATTCATATATTTAATAGAGTATTCTAAAAATAGTATTATGTAAAATATAATTGCACATGATAATATCTCACACATAGTTCTTTCCATACTAAGTATTTCTTCTCTTTAGGAACTATATTCTAAGATTCTTCATTTACACTACAATGGCTACGAGTGAGAACCCAAGATATAAAACAAACGAGTTGCGGTTCATTCCAATTGGATTCCTTGCATGATCAAAATCCACAACCAATTTTAGTCCATTGTCCCTTTGTTGTAGTAACTGATTCATCATACTGATGCCCCTATTTTTTTTAGTTTTTGTGTGCTACTCATCAAGTGGCACAAGTTTTTAGGGGGTACATCCTCAACCTAAAAATTGACAAAACAACACATATAGGATATAACTTATAAATAGACATATATATAGCTAGATATATTGTAAAACATACATTGTGACATGGTGCCTCACCCCCATGGTAATCATCATCACAATCATCATACTCATGAACAACCATCTGAAAGTGTCATAACAAAAACAATCAAACTTTTAACATTTAATATTTAATGAAATTAATATAACATTGTAAAGTTCACATAGATTTAACATTTAAAAAAATAAATCATTTAAACATATAAATATTTTTTAAATGTGTGTACCACCTATCCTATTCTTGAACACCTAATCTCACTAGTAAGTGTATAATGTGTATTTAGTTTTTAAGAAAATTTTGGCAGTATTTCCCCGTAGTTCTCCAAGTACACTGATGTACATGGGAAATTTCCACCAACAAAGTACTTAGAGAACAAATGGGAAAGTGCTGACAAAACATCTTGAAAACCAAATATAATACACTTATATCCTAAGTGAATTTAAGTGTTCAAGAATAGTCCCAAATCAGGGACTATCCTAGATTTACTCCAAATGAGTAAATCTCAGAAGGGTTTCTAGGCCACCTAAATACATGTATATATGTTGTCAGTCTTATACTTATCATAGTTTCATCATTCATATCCTAGGTTTTATGTAACATCATTTAATTCAATTCATTCTTCCATTTGGTTAAGTTCATTCATGCATCATTAACAATCAATATTAATCAACTACACAATCTTAATTAACCCTAATTACCTCAGCTTTTGAAAGTTAAATCAACCACTAACAAGAGAGATAGAAAGAAATATTAATTAATTAAATTCATTCATGCATCATTAACCGTAATTAATCAATATGAATCAACTACGCATTCTTGACGAGCAATTATTGAACTACATTAAATCAATCACTAAAAATAGAGAAACTAAGTGCAAATCTAATTAATTAAGTTCATTCATGCATCATTAACCCTAATTAAAAAATATTAGTCAAATACACATTCTTGATGAGAAATTATTGAACTAAATTAAATCAATCACTAACAACAGGGAAACTAATTGGAAATCTAATTAATTAAGTTAATTCATGCATCATTAACCCTAACTAATCAATATCTACTTATGATTAACCACTCACCAAAATGGTGAGGTGGTGTAGGATATGGAGGTGGTGGCCAGAGGTGGAGGTGGAGATGGTTGCACTGCAAGGATGGAACAACAATGGCTAGAGTGACAGTGCATGTTGGATGATGGCAGAGGTAGAAAGGCGGTAGCAAACAACTCAACAGCTGGAGGGGGTTGAGGTAGAGCGGCGGTGATTAACTTAGTAGTTGGACGGCGGATAGCAGTGACGGAGGCTCCAGTGTCCTCCCAAGCTCCCAAACTTTGTCATCCTCCCAAGATCCAGACACAGAGCAAAAATGGCAGCGACGACTGGAGGAAGAGCGGCGGACGATGAGGAAGCCCGATGGATGGAGGGAAAAATTGTGAGACCCTATTTTGTTAGCGAGACCCTGAACCACAATGAAACATAGAATAGGAAAAAGTTTGTTTCATGTGGGTGCTATTATGATGCCTATAGTTGTCAGTTCTTTACAAAAACCAACGCATAATACTAATAGTCATCGGTCACATGTGAAAAACTGACAACTAAATACAAATTTAAACAAAAAACTTGCACCTAGTTAGGGTTTTAATCATTGGTTTCTAGATATAACAATTGTCGTCTTTTCACAATCAAAGAAATAAATTTTGTTTGTATTTGGACCATAGTTGTTGGTTTCCCAATACAAACCAACGATGAAGAACCAAATTGGGGGGAAAATATTTTCTGGGGGACAAGGCACAAAAACACCTAGTTGTCAGTTCCTTGTCAAAAATTGACGATTAATTAGGGGATAAATTTTGTCTCATGAAGGGTAATTAGTCGTCGGTTTTTTGGAATAACTGATGACTAATGAGGGATAAATTTTTTAGCAGGAACATGACATGAAACATGTGTCGTCAGTTTTGAAAAAATCGACGCCATATTGAAAATTTAGAGGCAAATTTCTTTCCTTGAAATTTTTTATTTCGCGGGTAATTTCAGACGTCGGTTTCTTTGAAAAAAAATCAACATTAAAGTAAAAGTGGTACCCATGTCTTTTCTAAACCGGTAGGACTTTTCATATGGTGATGGTTGTATTATTTAGTTGATGTCATTGTACCATGGAATCAGTTTATTTTGTGTAACTGACGCCATCAAAGGTGACATTATATATCATTTCTGTACTAGTGGTGTAAGTACAACTAAAGAAGTGGTGATTCACATCTTCTTCTTCAACTCTGCACAAAGGACATCTAGAAGCCAAACTAATAACAAAACATTTGATGTAACAAGAACTTAAAATTCTTCTGTGACAAATCTTCCAAGACAATAACTGAAATCTTCTGGGACCTTTGAACCTCTACAACCATTGAAAAAAGGGAATAGGTTCTTGTTTCATTCTCACACTATCCTAGACGGATCTGAAATTAGTAATAGATCTACCATGAAAAACAATATCATCCATTCCTCCTTTAGGAAGAGACATCCTTTTCAAAAGGTCGACCAACTTGCTATGTAATCTGGAATCTTCAAAAAACCAAAGACCATTTTAAATAAGACAGCTAACTTTAGAATCACTATCAAGACCTAACTAAATGATACTCTATTTTCCCAAGACTTCAACAAGAAAGATGGCACCTGGGAGTCAAGGATAATTCCATATAGAAAGGTTAGAACCATCACCAATAATAAAGTAAGTAAACCTTCAGAGCTCACTTCTTTCTAACATAATCCTTCTGAAAAGCCAAGAGAAAGAGTCATTAATCAAAAGAGTCCAAAAGGACTGCCTGAATAAGTATTTTTCATGGACCAACTTAATCCAAATACTATCCTTTTTCTTTGCTAGATTCCAACCATTCAAAAGAATAGAGGCTTTAACAACCTCTCTAATGTTCTTAATGCCCAAACCTCCTTCACTTTTAGGTTTGACAATAGTACTCCATTTGATAAGATGGACATAGCTCTTATTATCAGGTTTACCCAAAAAAATCATGACAAATTTGTCAATTTCATCACAGATAGAAAGAGGTAAAGGAAAATTAGAAGTCCAATATTGATAAATGGCTGAGAGAGTGGAGTGGACTAACTCAACTCTACCAGCCATTGAGAGTTGATTAGCCTTCGACCCCTCAAGTCTTCTTTTGATTAAATTCATCATAGGACTGCAATGTGCTTTTGAGAGATTTCCAATAAACAAAGGAACACCAAGGTATCTTAGAGGAAGAAGGACTCTTCACTAATACCCAAAATGTCACCAATACTTTCTTTATTAGCTTCCTGAATATAAATGACCACACTTTTATCAATGTTGAACTTTAAACCAGTCACCTTAGAAAGATTATCAAGGACTCTTTTAATGGCCATAACACTTTGAAGGTCAACCTCTGAGAAAAACATGAGAATCAAGAAAGATCAAATGAGACACTTCAAAAGATGAAGACACTTTCAAAGGCTTAAGCTTACCCTCCTCGACTTCTTTATCAAATACGAGAGTGACCACCTGCATTACAAGGACAAAGATATATGGAGCCAAAGGATCACCTTGTATAACTCCATTACTAGGCTTAAAGGACTCCAAAGCCTCACCATTGATCAAAATTTCATAGGACATAGTATCAAAGATTTCTCTAAGCTAGACGATCCAACAACGAGGGAAATTCATAATACGAAGGATGCAGAAGATAGAGTCCCAAGAGACAAAAATGTAAGCTTTTGAGGTATCAATTTTGAGAAACATCTTAGGCTTACCTCCTTTCTTATTGAAATCATGAATAAGTTCATTGGAAAGCAAGACAATGTCTTTAATACTCCTTCCATGCACACAAACACATTGATTGTTGTTGATCAAAGAAGGCAACACAAGTTGAAGCCTATTCGTTAAGAGCTTAGAAATAATCTTATAGAAGACATTATAGAGGGAAATATGTCTCAAAATTTTAAGATCATTGGAATCTTTGACTTTGGAAATGAGTGTAATGAACGTACGATTAGCTTCCCTAAGCATTCTACCAGAATTTGAAGAAATTGAAGATTGATTCAACAACTTCAGAACAAATAACACTCCAACAGACTTTGAAGACTTCCCATTTAACCCATTGGGCCCATGACATTTGTCAGAATCCAGAGCTTTGACATTATTAATGATTTCTTTAATTGAGAAACTGATTCAACCCTATTTTAGGGCTTAATCTTGTGTCTTTTTGCATTTCAATCACATATATACCTATTAGATTACATGTTATTCCCCCTAATATGCATATTTGTGTAAAATGCACTTATGGACATTATTTGCATGTTTTTCAGGTACTTGGACCACACTTGGATGGACGAGAGAGATGGAGGGGCCCAAAGAAGGCCCCAGAGCTCCCCCAATCTACCCCTAGTGGACAAGAGTCAAGCTTAAGCAAAGAAGTCCATGGATAATGAAGTCTGAAGCTCAAAGTGCAAGCAAAGCCCCCAGCACGGCCATAGTAACACAAAACGGTCGTGCTGCAAATGAAGAAATCACAGGAAAAATCTCAATTTTGAAGCAGCTGCAGAGCATACTCTAACACGGCCATGCCACGTAGAACAGCCGTGCTGCGACCACCCACCACAGCCGTGCCACACAGCACAGTCGTGCTACCATCACCCACCACGGCCGTGCCACACAACATGGCTGTGCTACCATCTCCCACCATGGCCGTGCCACGCAGCACAGCCGTCCTCCCAGATCCCACCACGGTCGTGCTACCCTCAACCCACCACGGCCGTGGCCTTTTCAACCCAAATTTGACCACCAACCTGACATTTAGCCATTTTAATTCCCATGACCGTGCCCATATCACACGGTCGTGGCCTACCCTGCCCACCACGACCATGGTACCCCACCACGGCCGTGCTACTCATAGAATCCACCCAATTTTCCACTATTTTCCCCATTTTACCCCTAACTTAACCCTAGACCACCTAGATCCCTATATAAGCCCTAGTGGCGGCTGGGGCTTAAGAGGTTGGCTGCTTAGAACCTCATTTTCACCCCCTTGTCACCTCCACTCCATTCCACTTCACCTACACCTCAAATCCACTCCATTTCACCATTTCCACCACATAAACCCCCATATCTAAGCCTTCCATCCACTTCCCACCACCATTTTACACCATTCCATCCAAGAAGAAGGAGGAGGACGACCTTGCAGCTGCTGGAGAGGAGGAGTCCTTCATCTACACCGAGCTCCATGGCTACTTCTTCCTCTATCTTCTCTCTTTTTGTATTTTCCATTTCTATGAGTAGCTAGGCCCCTGTGGGTGGGCTGTTTGGGGGAAATTATGTTACTTTGATACCATGTTGGGGGATAATGACATGTAAATGTTGTAGTTCCATTTGTTAGTGCTTGTATTCTATTTGCATCTCATTCTCCATGGATTGCTTGTTGATTTGTGTGTGAAATCACTTAGGAATTTCGGCAAATTGCTTATATGTCTGAATTTTGGGATTTGCCCCTAGGTCCAATTCTTGGATCCCTAGGTTGCCTCCCATCTTCCTACATCTTAATCAATATCCCTAAACCTAAGTGAGATATCTAAGTAGCTAGATTAGATAATTCTAGTGCAATTAGCATGGTACCTTCTCAAGGCTAGAATGTGGGAGAATTGGGGTCCAAAACCCTAATCTCACCTCCCCATTACTACCCTCGGCCCCTAATTGCCCTAAGAATGCCTAATCTAGAAACCTAGACTTGATTAAACTCTAATTGAATTGAACCTAATCCATAACCCAATTGAGCCTCGTAAGGGTAGTAGGGGGTGTTAGGGACTAGTTCCCCTATGCACAACCTAGCATATCCATGGCCAGTTAGTAGCTTAGGTTAATTCAGTAGACTCTAACTTATTGTTTGGTTTGGATAATCTAAATGGAATCATAATGTTCATATGTCACCCCCAACTTAAGTGATAAGTTCATACCCCTAAACAGCCCACACATCCCTTTATTGCTTAAAACCATAGTTTTGTGCTTGCTTAGCTTAATTAGCTCTTTCCTTGCTTAGTTAGCTTCTTGCTTTGTTCTTACCTCATTCATGTTAGTTTAGTTCTTTAATTGCTCTTTTACTATTCTTGCTTTCTTTAGTGTAATTTTCCTTTTCATACCCAGCTTAATCCGTTCTTTCCTATTTAGCCTTAATCTAGTCTAGGGTTAACGTAGATTTCATTCTTGCCTTTAATTCCTCGCTTGCTCATAGTAGTTTAACAATTAAAACAACCTTTAAACCCTTAACCCTAGTCTCCGTAGTAGGAACCTAGCTAAACTAACCTAGCTCTAGTGCCCCTCTTTTCCCTGTGGATCGACCCTTTACTTTCCACCTTCCTATACTATGACACGACCCCGTGCGCTTGCGGGTGTAGTGTTTTATTAGACGTAGGGAGCTAGTTTAGGTTTATAAATTTCGAAAGCAAGATCCCATATCCCGTGCGCGCCGACCTCGTGGGGTGTAAAAGCACCACTAGCGGGGACACACCAGAAACACTTGCCAAGACTGAGCTTGTCCACATCATTCATCTTAGGGAACTTGAGATCATTCAAAATCTCTAACTCAACAACATGATCATTATTAAAGATACCAGAATAATAATCCAAGATGTGCTTCTTGATAATAGAAACATCTGTGCAAATAGAACCATCAACAGAAAGCGATTTAATATGATCGAAATTTATTTTGGCCTTAATAGAGAAATAGAAAAACTTAGAATTTGTGTCCCCTTCTTTTAACCAAGACACCATAGACTTCTACTTGAAAAAGGACTCTTCGTGAGCTTTAAATATGATTGATATTATTTACATTTATTAATATTATGTATCAGTGAATTATGATATTTTGTTATTACTGTATCATTTTTAGGTATTATTGCAAATAACTGCTTAATTGTATATAAGTACATGTAGATTATGTTCATTTAGTAACATATATATATATGTATATATAATGTACATGGTATTTTAATAAAAAATAAAGTAAAAGAAAAAATAAAAAAACAATATGTACTCTTTGGGTACATATTGCTTCTGTAGGGAACAATGCGTCCCAACAGGAGACATATTTCTTTTAAAAAATAACAATATGTCTCCCAAGGAAACTTATTGACCCATTTCTTCAAAAACATGCCATTTTAGAAATTAAATTCTGAATCATGCCATTTTTTTGTCAACTTTATTATGATTGCATGCATGCAACTCCACCTGGTATTCCTTCTATCCTGGTGTGATTGTGCAGATTCTTGATGATGACCAAACTGGTAGGGTTGTAAATGGGTAGGGTAGGGTAGAGTATAGGCTTACCCTTACGCTTACCCATGACACTAATGCGGGTAGCGGGTAGGGTAATTACCCTTTCCCTAAAAACCTTTACTCTACCCTTACCCGCAACCCTTTAACCCACAGGGTAAATGGGTAGAGTAACAGGTGAAATGGGTAAAATTACATGAAGATAGGTATATGATAATTTCAATAATAATCTCATATGATATTTCCCATATCAAATACAAGGCACAGTTAAAACTATTTTTTGATAGTATTAATTATGTTTTGGTGATATACAATTAAAATAATAATACTAAACCCAATATTTTTCTAAAAGTAAAGCCTAATCTTTCTGACATATTACTTCCTATTAATGGATCCATTTCTCTCTATAAATGACTATAAAAGGTGGTTACACATTACCTTTTATTTATTGGAGATATGAGAATCATAACAGTACAAATTAAGAAAGTAATGATGTTGGTTGTTGGAGTTTAAGTGTCATTTATACATATACTATAATATGAAATTATAAATTTAAACTTGTACTACTCGGTAAATGGGTAAAGTAGGTAGAGTAAAGCTTCTCCCTTACCCTACCCTCTTTAGATGCATGTAAAGCGGGTAATGGGTAAATGGGTGGTGGGTAAAAAATATTCCTACCCTTACCCTACCCTCTTTAGATGCGTGTAAAGTGGGTAATGGGTAAATGGGTGGTGGGTAAAAAATATTCCTACCCTTACCCTACCCTAAAGGGTATGGGTGGTGGATAAATGGGTAATACCCTACCCATTGATAGCCCTACAAACTAGGAAAGCCCATGACTTCATTCGCTCATTCTCGGCACTTCTCCTACCCACAGTTGATTACAAACCTACAACCGTCGCTGCAGTTGTTGGACAATGAGTGGATTAATGGCTACCTTGAGGCTATGCTCGAGACTGGTGCAGTGAGGTTCATATCCAACGAGAACATGGATTCTCCTCCTACCGTCGTGACTAGGGACACCCTCCAAGACCAAGTATTTTGTCGAGGAGGTCATCACAGGCGTCAGTGAAACAAAACTCCTCAAGACTTGGATCAAGGACGTTGCCACTCGTGACACCTACATAAAGGTGCAATAAGCAAAAGAACACGTGCTAGAGGATCCAAACCTTGCAACAAAGAAGAAGTAGGTAGTACATACAACTTCTCACTTGGATTTGGTTGTACCTGGTCAGTTGTGATTTTGGGTTCCCTGCTTGGATGCATCCTAGTGCCGTCTCACCCCTTAGTGCCATCTCACCCCTTAATGCATAACAAGTCTAAATTAATCACAAAATGTTGATCTTAGCAAGCCATATCCCACCACGAGGGTTCTCCACCCAATTTTCAGTTACGAGAAGAGGAGCTGGCTTGGTTGCTGTTGTCGGGACTTCCTCTTAGCATGTTGGGTCTAGTCAGGCATTGACTCAACTTTCTTCACCTCTAAGCAGTGTTGCTCCTGCATCAATCTCAACAAGACTGACACCAATGATGATGTTGAGGAGGCCAAGGACCTCTTCCTGTCCTTACCAAGCTCTAGGAATCCACAACGGTCCTACCCCAAAAGAGCCTCTTGGGGGTGGCTTCCAGATGAAGCTACAGGCGTCTTAATCACTAACTGGTAACGTAGACACTGGCTAGAGGTGGTGATGTATTTAGTTTCATTGTCCCCACCCTCACTCGACGCGACTCTAATTTGTAATTATATCTTTTGAATTCCCAAATGTCTATTAATGCCCTTGGTTGTTCCACCTATATAGTATATTTTAGTATGCAAAGCTTGCTATTTGGAAGGAAGTTGTGGGTCTGTTTGAAGTGGGCATCTGGTTGATTGGTTTTAAGTTGATAGCACAAATATCTGTGTGGTTAAGAAAAATAGTAATCACAAAATATTGACACCAAGTCACCAATTTAACAACGGATTTTACATCTTCATTTTCACATTCATTTATTGAATATATGTATATATGATAGTCTCCTCAGTTGCACCTCATTGATGCTACATGCAAAAAGAGTTGTATTCCCTCTTTTTTATTATTATGGTATTATTAAACTACACAGTTTGTTAAGTTTGCTAAAATTAAATGTTTTAGCCACACAACTTAGCATAATGTCAATTGAAATATTAACAATGTCTACATTAGTACATGTGTTGTCTTTTTGTATATAAAACATGCTAATGTACATGAAAGATTGCTTATTTTGAAATTCTTATGAATCGTGTATTTGAATTTTGCCAAACTTTTAGTTTTTATTTACCAAAAATGTCGATGAATTGTGGGTTTTTTATTTCTATACATTATTTTTCAAGTCAGACATTTTCAATAGTCAAATTTACATACATATCAAAAATAACTATGGATGAAAAAATGTGGCAAGGGTTAGAAGCACATTCATAGGTTAATGGAGAGTCTTGAGGGCACAATGAATTCATTTGTCCCTATTTATATATGTACATTTATACTATTGTAGAAATTGTTTCACTAATCATAATTTGTCATTTTCATTTTCTGAAAATATTCTAACCAACCAGATCGTATCGTTCTCAAATTATTGACTTCTCATTACTGACTTTTTTGAATTTTCTTTCAAAATTTTGTACCTTTTTATTCATTTCTCTCTCTTATATAAAAAATAAAGAATTATCAATGACTCTCACTCTATCTTCATACACGATTCATCTCTTTTGTACTATATATATATTTTCTCACATTTACACTAAATTATGATTGTTCTAACCAATTCTTTTGCCCATTTTAAGTAAGTGTGAGCGTAAAAACAATATATACCCACCATCTTTTATACCACACTCTCTTCTTCAACCATATTTATCTATCCCCTATTATTTTCTCTCACTCTTTACTTCAATCACAATTATCTTCCTCTACCACTTAGTAATTCTTTTTCACATCGTTGTCTCTCTCTTGCTAATGTAACCTTACACTAAAAGCCAATTTTCTTCACTACGCTACCACTTCTTCAAAATCTCTCTTTGTGTGGTCGAAGAAAATGAGACAAATTGAGAATTGAACAGGGTGGCGACTGCTACAAAGGAGCCATGATATTTATACCAATATATAAAATAAGGATATTTCTTCTGATATGTGAAATTGAGAATGTTAATTTCAAGATTGAAGTCCTATCCAATCTATTGCAGATCTTCTTTTAGTAAATTCTTCTTTTTGTTTCACAAAAAAATATTATTTGTCACTCTTCCCATCCCCCTCCCTTATCCCTATAACCACCTTTATTTCCAACATATTTCTTAGTCCCACCACTCCCCACCCACATATGTAATCCCATCCTATTAATTATGTCTTTGAAAAAAATTATAACGTCCATCCCAAGATGAAAACATATTTAAACTAATAAAAATTTAATAATCTTTTTATCTTTGCCTCTCTATTTCATGTCGTAATAACCAATCACAAATATATTTTGAAGTATTTTTCCCTCTCATACAATGTACCAAACCTCATATACTCGAAGGCCTTCTATACCCTAGGTAGTCAACTAACATCAAATAATTCATAAGCAAAATAGAGAATTTAGTTACATTGACCCAAATATTGTAATTCAATATTCTCTCTATCATCAATTCCCCCCAACTCTATTTATAGTAATTTTTTTATACATTCTATTTTACTTTTCAAATCAACCATAATGAATGTTTTTTTGAAGTTGGTTAATAAATAACATTTATCACATTTTCTCCACCTTCCAAAATGTTATCATTCAAATTAGTGGTGCATCAAGCCAGAGGTGCATACACACTAACCAATTAAGTTTAATTCGATGCGCCCCACGAAACTCGAACACACTTGGGATCTATCAATATTTGTAAAAACCCTAAAAAGACTCAGTTACAATACTGAACAAGACACCCACAACCGCACATGGTACTATTGTAGTAAAGATGAGAGGCAAGTATAGGGGTTGATCCTCAGGCAAATAGAGGCTACTAGATCTAGGTTTGTGTTAGCTATGTTCCGAAAGAGGAGATTAGGGTTTGAGGGTTTAAAATTGGATTTGGATTGATTATGCTATGAGTAAAGATGAACAATTTTCTGTCCCTACTCTTTATTCCCACATTTCTTGAATCCTTGGTGTTGATCTCTACTTCATCTTCTTCATGAAGCCTCCTTTTGCTTTGAATTGCTCTTGTGTATCCACAGAAAGCTTGGGGAAGAGATAGGTCCACTCTTGAGGTGTAAGACACCATAGATATTCTTCTTCTCTTTCCCATTCATAAATGCATGCATAATAAGTGCCCTAAAATACATACAAAAGGAGGCATAAGTGCATTTGGCATAAAGGACCATATTGGAGGGAATAACTTGTAATCTAAACTATTTAGATGTGATAATCATGCAAAAAGGAACAGGATGACGCCCTAAAATCGGGCTGCATCACCACCCCAAACATAAAACATACTTTTCCTCAAGTATGCTCCCACTTAATATCTCTCCTCAACTTCTTTCAATTAAACAAGAATGATAGGATGCATTACAGTAGAAAATTATTGACTAAATGGTCTTAGAAGTGTCTAAGTGCATGTGTTCCACCTATCTCCTCTCCACTTTCACAAACCAATCATGAAAAGAGCATTCAACATAAAAACTTTAAATATAGAGAATAGAATACACAAGCTTTCCATATGTCCTTCAGCAATTCCGGGTAAACCGTTTCATGCTGGCATTAATCACTGATGAGTGGGAGTTTTGTTTCACTCTCATGCATTCAATCTTATGCCTCAAACGACACCAAATGACCCACATGGCTGTAGAAAGGGTAACGTGATCTAGATTTAATTTCTTTTAGATCAATGGGTATGTAAAAGGAGGAAATGATTATGGTAAGAGATTGGAGTGTTTTTGCACACTCATCTTTTCTTTATTTAGATGCTCTTAAACAGGAGCATTTTTTTTTCTTTCTTTCTTTTCTTTTCTTTTCTTTTTCCCTAGGTGTAGATAGGGCATATGGTGCATACAGTGAAGCGAGGTGATATAGATATGGCCACCCCAATTTTTTGGAGGTGGCCAAGTCTAAATATGTTCACTTATTCATCATTTCATGAGGCGGAGAGATATGAAGATGGTGAAATAAGAGTCAGATCAAAGAGGGGTCATTGGTGTAGTCCTCAACATAAAATCTCATGCATGAAATCTAATCCAACACTTCATTAAATGATGTCACACTACATGAATGAATAACTTGACATTCACATTTCTTTCTTGCGATTCCATAGGATCTGAGCATTCATAGCTTGCTCAATTCACAATTCAAACAATACATTCACAAATTTGAGAGAGGTTATGCACATGTAAAAAGTCTTCAATTAAGACCATATAGCAAAAAAACTTTAAAAATATGCCATGCATTTGTCAAAGATCAACATTTTTAGTTCAAAAATTAGATATTAAGTTAAAACATGCTTTTAGACAAGAACATCTAAAGTCGGCAAAATTGGACAAAATGGTGAGAATTTGCAATCATTCACATATAAACCTACATTTTGGGAATTTAAAGAATAAAATAGAAAATCCTAATTTTAAAAACACAAAAATTACCAAAATCTACACGAAAATTCAATGCATGACATGGAAGTGCAAAAAGAGCAAAAATTTTGAAAAATTAAGCAAGAATGCATGAATTTAAATACATGTATACATGCAAGCTAACAAAAAGAAATCTACACTAACAAGAGTGAAATCAAGAAATTCCAAAATCATGTGGGATAGGTGTAAACAAAATTAGAGATGAAGACAGGGTGGTGCATACCGCCCTACCACCCCAAACTTTTGAATCATGCAGTCCTTAGCATGAAACTCAAGTTTAGGGCTAGTAGGGTGAAGATCATGGTTGGTGTTGTGAATCAAAGGGCATGGAACCGGTAATGATGGACCCAATAACTGTCCTGAGGGGAAGGGTAGGTCTCTGGATATCCCGAAATACCACCCCAGAAGTCTTCACCCCATTCGGGGCTTCACTGTGCCTGAGCATGGTGGTATTGGTACAAGTGGTTGACTTGTTGATGCATTCGTTGTTGGACCTGCCACATGTACTGTTGGATGAGCTGCATGTCTTGTTATGTCTTCTGGATGCCTTCAAGCTATGCATGGATGAATGACATATCATATGCATCCACTGAAGGCTCCTATAGTTGGGATGTTGCATCATCCCTTCTTCTCACCCTTTGGGTCTGTCTTCTTTGCTCTCCTACCTCTTCTTCTTGTTGGTATGCATTTGATTCTGCCACTTCTTCTTGTGCAGCAGTGAGGTTGTAGTTTTCTTGGGGATTGGCTTACTCCCATTGATTCAGCTTTTCGTCTAGTAAGTTGGGGGGGCAATGGTAGAGAGGAGTGGGAAAGCATGATAGGGAAGCTCAAGAATTATTGATTTCATGGATTTCACATTGTACACCATCATCTTATTCTTGATTGTGATCATTTGAGAGTGCACAAGGTACTTTAAATCAACAAATTGATCTCCTCCTAACTCCCTAATTATGGTGACATCAAAGCCAAGGGATATAGCAATTGAGGTCAGAATTCCTCCCATAACAAATGGAGTTTTTGTTTTGAAGGGAATTGTCATCATGCGGTCTAGCAAGAACAACCCTAAGTTGATGTGCAATCTCTCATTTATACCAAGTAACACAAGGAGGTCCTTTTCCAAAATGCTTCCCCGAATATCATACCTCCCCATAATAGTGTTGGCAATGACCTTCTATACATATATGAATAAGGGCTTGCTTATCAACATTGTCTTTGACTTGGTAGTTGTGTATGTCGGCTCTGCTGCCAAACTGTGCTAGAAGTCACCATAGTCTAAGTCAACCTCCCTCTGAATTAAGCCATCATTCATTTTTTTAGCTTCTTGATGGTCCTTCAAAGATACGATTCAGCTCAGAAGCAGTCAATGTGTGTACTTTGTTGAAAATTTCAAACTTGATGGCTTCCTCGCCTTTCACCTTAACCTTCACTAACTTGGAGAAATATTGCTGAGTTAAATCCACGTATGTGGTTTGTTATGTGAAGAGCACATACCACAAAGTGATCTTATTCATCTTCCTTACCACATCTATTTTAATGCCCAGGTCTGCAATTACCTTCACACACCCATATCTTGTGGAGATAACTCTCCTTGACATGCATTCAGGAAAAATAGGAGTGATTTGCATCTTTGTCTAACTCCTTCCATATGAAGCTCCCTCAGGAGCCTTGCCAAACCCTTTCAGCATGTTTGCCTCCAAGTATGCCAAAGTGTCCTCTGTCTCATAATCCATCTCCTCCTCAATAGTGTCATCATCATCTTCCTCAACCTGGTAGGATCTTGACTCTAAGATCGTGTCAAGATTTAACGATACCTGTTGCTTGGGGTATCGTCGTGGGTGATCCTCCTCTTTAATCATCAACTGCCGCCTTGCTTGTGGCTACTGTTGTGGTCTCTCCCATGTTGAGGAGGTAGAGTGGCATGTTGTCATTATTCTTGGTAGTAGTCTTGATGACGATGGGGCTATAGCACCCTTGCCCCCACTTTAGGCTGGTTGTGATCTTCAAATCAACATCGTCAATCATGTCATCGAGGTTCTCTTCAGATGCCTCCTCCTCCTCCTCCCCCCCCCAATATGTCTCATTAGTGAACTGGTGGCTTTTTGACGATTGGGTGTGGGTTACACTCATGGACGCTGAGTGGTAGACCGATTGGGAAATGGAGTTTGATGGCAAGGGAGTGTGGGATGGCATGGAGACTTGGGAAGAGGCTCTCTTCGTGCGCACCTTGCCCACGATGATCACCTCAAGGCTGTTTTGAGCCCCCTTCTTCATAGCCTTGGTAATTCCCTTCATTGTTTGGATATGGTGGTGGTGGTATGGTTGTGATTTTTAGATTTTTGGGTAGGAGGTGAAATGGAGGTTGAGTGATGGGTGGAATAGGCTAGGATGGTTTCTTGGATGGTGGAGGATGGATTTGGTGAATGTTTTAGGCAAAATTTTGTGAATTTTGGTGAGTTTTTGTGTGGGGCGACTGTAGGTGAGGTGGAGAACTAAAATGGAGATGGTGGCTCGATTGGTGGAGGTTTTGGGGTGGAAACGGTAGAGGCAGAGGCGGTGGAGGTGTAGAAAGTGATTGGAGGTCGATTTGTTGGAGGATTTGGGTCGGAGATGCAATATCGGAGGTGCTGGGGGATGAACACGTTACCACAACCAGGGGGTTGAGCAAATGAGTTAGGAAATGAAGGGGGTCGTGATGTTTTGTGGGGTTTAAGTGAAAAATAGGTGGGGTCGGGTCCCGCCACGGTCGTGGTGGGTTGCCATAGTCATGGTGGGGGTTTGACAACACGATTGTGGTGGGTGATGGATATAGATTGACCCTCACCATGGTATTGGTGGGCGCCACAGTCGTGGTGTGCTCCTCTTGCCTCGGCCGTAGTGGTCACCACAACTGTGGCCGTTCATGCATAAAATGACCTCCATCCTTGTATCTTCTTCAAAATTTTGTACTTAAACCACGTCCATGGCGTTCTCTACAACCATCTCACCTTCATACTGCCACGACCGTGGTGGTGGCAACGACCATGTTGTCCAACATGGACCACGACCATTTTGAGCTCCACGACCATGGCCAATCCTTCACAAATTTGGTGATTCTACTGTAACGTTCTTGAGATTTTGCAATTAAATCACCACATCCATTTTGATGCATAAAAAATGTAGTGGTTCTTCCTTCAGTACTTTGTCAATTCAAATTCAAAAACTTTGATGTTTTTGCAAAATTTGGGTTCTTTGCCACATTTTAACTTCAACAACCATGCCTTGCCCTCTCTCTCTCTCTTGAACCTGTTACTTGCATCTAATCAAAACTCAAACAAAAACTATCAATTAAAAGTGTGCATGTGTGTATTTCATGAAAAAAAAAGTATCAAAAAGTTAAGGTTGGGTGAACAAGTTCCCAAACATAGGTGGGTTGCCTCCCACTAGCGCTAAATTTTACACCTTCAACCTGACTTATTGATTCTTGAACTTGATCATCCTCGCAGAACCTTTGAAGAATCTTTAAAGTAAATATCCCTCTCATGTGAAATCAAGCAGATCTCTTCATCAAGTTGGTGTTCCTCAACTAACATCACAATATCAAAACTTTGATTTTCTCTATCTGGTTCAAGTTCAACAACTACCTTCAATCTTTGTCCATTCACAGTAAACTCTCTTGCTCCTTCTTTCTCATAGATCATAATAGCTATGAATGGGTACACATTGTTGACTAGGTAAGGTCCTTCCCATCTAGATCGAATTTTCCCGAGAAACAACTTCATTCTAGAGTTGTATAACTACACCCATTTCCCAAGCTCAAACTCTTTCTTCTTGATCAACTTGTCATGAAGAAACTTGGTTCTTTCCTTGTACCTTTTGGACAACTCATAGGCCTCATGCCTCATCTCTTCAAGCTCATACAGCTGTAACTTTTTTTTCAAACTAGTTGTGTCTCCATCCATATCCATGGCTTTCAAATCCCACAATGCCTTATGTTGCATCTCAACCGCTAGATGGCAACTTTTTTCATAAACAAGCTTGAATGGTGTATTGCCAATCAGGGCTTTACATATAGTCTTATAAGCCCATAAAGTCTCATTGAGACATAATGACCAATCATTGTTGTACGATCTCACCGTATTCTCTAGAATGAACTTTATCTCCCGATTGGCTAACTCAACTTGACCACTCATTTGAGGGTGGTAAGGAGTAGCCATACGATGATTAACTCCATGTTTCTTGAGCAACCTTTCAAATGTCTGATGGATGAAATAACTTCCGCCATCAGTAATCAAAGCACATGGAACACTGAACCAACTAAAGATGTTTGACTTTAAAAAATCACAAACTACTCTATGATCATTGGTTCTAGTCACAAAATCCGCAATCCACTTTGACACCTAATCCATGAGAACCAAAATGTAGAGATATCTGGAGGAGGGAGGAAATAGACCGATAAAGTCAATCCCCCAAACATCAAATACCTCCACCACAAGAATGGGTGATAGAGGCATCATGTCCCTCTTAGAGATAGTGCCCACCTTTTGGCACTTCAAACAGAACTTGCAAAACTCATGAGAATATTTAAACAAGGTCGACCAATAAAATCCACTTTGGAGAACCTTGGAAGCCGTGCATTTTCTGCCGAAATGATCTCCACATACTACAAAATGGCACATAGATAGAATTTCTTGCTGCTCCATCTATGGGACACGTCTTCTAATGAGTTGGTTGGGGTAATATTTGAAAATATGAGGATCATCCCAAACATAATTTTTGATCATAGAAATAGCCGTTTGCACCTCTCCCTTGTCCATGTGCTTGGTACCCTTATACTAGCTAAGAAGTAAGCTATATGTTTATACCATGGCCTCTGCGTCGATGAGAGCAGCAAGAGTTGTTCATGTGGCATTGTTTCTTTAATTCAGTCTCTATCATCAAAGGGTGTTTCAATTTAGGAGAGATGGTCAGTGGCAGAATTTTCCACTCCCTTCTTATCCACAATATCAATATCAATTTCTTGAAGCAACAAAATCCACTGGATCAATCTTAGCTTTGAGTATTTCTTCACCATGAGATACTTCAATGCAGCATGGTCCGTGTAGATTAATACCTTGTTTTGAAAAAGATATGAGCGAAACTGGTCAAGAGAAAAGATCACTGCAAGAAACACTTTTTCTATAGTTGTGTAGTTCCTTTGTGATTTGTCTAGAGTCTTGCTATCATAATAGATGGCGTGCAGAATCTAGCCTACTTTTTGACCCAACATATGCCCCACTGTCATGTTTGATGCATCTGTCATAATCTTGAATGGCAAGGAGAAATTCAGGGGCTGCATTATAGGAGCAGAAATGAGCTTGTGCTTCAAGTGGTTGAGGGCTTCAACACACTTGTCATCAAAGTGGAATTCAACATCTTTTTCTACCAAATGACAGAGAGGTCTTGAGATTTTGCTAAAATCCTTGATGAAATGATGATAGAAACCTGCAAGTCCCAAGAAAGACCATACATGCCTTACCAAATGACATAGAGGTCTTGAGATTTAGCTAAAATTCTTGATGAAATGATGATAGAAACCTACAAGTCCCAAGAAAGACCAGACATGCCTTACGGTAGAAGGAATGGTGAGAGTAGAAATGAGGCCCACTGTAACATCCTTGACCTAGGTTATGAGTTAACCCTAGGTTTTTTGCTTAATTATGTAATTAAATGTTTGTGATTATCTCCTGGTATGTAATTAAAACATCTAAGGAACATATGTTGCTATTTTTGTCCTTTTTAAACAATGTTGTAGTATTATTTTGTAATATAGGGACCTATGTGCAAATTACCCAAGTAGAGGGGTTAACTTGCAAATTTCACATGTTAAGATGTTCCTTTGATGATGATTCATCATATGAGTGAATATGATGAAGTATGATGGATTCTCCAAGCTTGGGCACCAAGATGCAGCTTGTGGAGCAATCTTTGTGCTTAAAACCCTAATTTTGGTGTAAAGTGCAATTTACCCAAAATATGGGGTGCAACTTGTAAAAATACACCTCCTAGAGTATCTTATATGACTCTTGGCATCATTTAGGGTAAGAATGATGAAGAAGGTACTTCAATTGAATAATCAAACAGAATGATAACCTTTGTAATTAAATCACCAAGTTGTAAGTAAAGAGACCCTTTTTATATGTGCACCTTAGTCATTCGATGACCTTCTTTGCATTTAGCCATTGGTTTAAGAAGGAGTTTTGATTTAGAAATGAGGAGAAGGGACGTTCCTAAAGTAGAGAGGGACCTAGATGTGAAAACAAGGAACTAGATGTCCTTATGTGAAAATTCTTCCTAAAGTATATAAGCTTCTTTCCTTGCAAGCCAAAGGAACCGTTTCCCTTCTTCCTTCACTTATCCCCTTGCTAAACCGACTGAAGGCAGAGCTCTGGAGCAGAGGTGATCGGCCAACTTGTTCTAAGGTAAGAAGAGACCATCATCTTGCTCGGATTCATGGAGGAAGTTGGGTTACAAGGTTGATTTTATGGTTTTCTTACTTAGCTCTCTCTTTATAGCCGACTTTTCCCAACCAATTCTTGGAGAAATACCCTTGGCCGACCTGTGGAGCTCAAGAAGCCATTAAAGGCTTGGAATCTTGTAAGCTTGGAGCTTTAGGACCGACCTTAAGGTGGGTTTTATAACTCTAAACCTTTTGCTTTCTTATGCATATCTTTGTTCTTGCAAATAGTAGCTAGTTCTTCTTCTTCCCCATCTTTCCTTGCAATCTTGCAAGCAATCCGTGGAGAAAAGACCTTTGTCTCAAGGTAGATGATTATGGGCGTGAATAACTAGGCTACTTTATCAAACGGTCCCTCCCCCATGATTCAAACGGTTTGCAAAACCGTTTGGGATCAAACAGTTTCAAAATCATTTGATCTCATGCGGTTTGCAAGACCGTTTGGACTCAAACGGTTTCAAAACCATTTGAGGGGTTTGACCAAGGGTTGACCGTTTGAGGGTCTGTTGGACACATCATGAATTAACCACCCACAAAGAATCACCATCTAATTGCAAGTAAATCTCAAGTTGAAGGCACTTTAATCACCTAAACTCTAATCGGGTTCAATTGCTGATTTTATGGACCCCTAATATTGAAGGTTGGGTTGAGTCGCCCAAACGGTTTCAAAACCATTTGGGGATCACCCAAACGGTCTCAAGACCGTTTGATGATCACCCAAGACCGTTTGGAGGTCTAGGGTTAAGGTAATTTGATCAATTGAGGGTCCAATCACAATAGGTTGTTGAATTACTCAAAAGTGCTGATTTTAGACCTAATTAGGGTTCAACCCTTAACAAATTGACTTAGTTTTTGGTGTGACTTTGGGCAAACGGTCTCAAGAATGTTTGGAGGATGTCCAAATGATCTCAAGACCGTTTGGGCCAAGTCATGGCCCAATTGGGTGACAATTGATGGGTTCAACTTCAATTAGACTCATGTTGATGGATGTTGATGGTTGATTGATTATAAACCCTAATTCAATCGGTTCAAACCCTAATTGGCTATAAATTGAGGGTCAATTGAGTTTCCAATTGGTTAAGGATAACCCTAATTGTCTCAATTGATAAGTGGTTAACATATATGAGACCAATTGAGGGGTTCAACATTGAAAACCCTAATCGATTACAAGTGTTAATACACTTTTTAGGTCCATGCGGTTTTGAGACATTTGGACCAAATGGTCTCAAGACCGTTTGAGTCCAAATGGTCTCAAGACCGTTTGGGGCCAAATGGTCTCAAGACCATTTGGTCTCAAATGGTTTCAAAACCATTTGAAGGTCATGCGATTTGAAGCTCATGCGGTTTGGTCATGCGGTTTGCTCAAACGGTTTCAAAGTCAACCATGTCCAAACGGACAACATGATCAAACAGTTTCAAGACCGTTTAAGGTCAAACGGTCTTGAGTGTCATGCGGTCTTGAGGGTCAAAGATATCAAACGGTCAACTCCTCCATGCGGTTTCAAAACCGTTTGGAGTTTGAAGTGTGAAACCGTTTGGGGACTTTTAGGGTTAAGAATACCTAATACCTTGAAGGCTTAGATGGTTCAATGATTGTCTAATCTAAACCCTAATGATACCTAAATACATTAAGGGGTTAAGTAACTAGTAGTTTGACCCATGTTATGGTTAACAGTGAACATTACCAATGTACCCTTGAAGGGTTCAAGTAGACACCATTCCCTTGATTAAGCAAAACCCTAATGACATGATAGTGGTAACTTAACTCAGGTTAATCAATGATGACTTGACCTAATCTATTCAAGAGTGATGTAATCATCATCTATTTGTGAGATAAGAGAGAAGACCCCTAATGTGAATAAAGGTCAAGTAAAATACTTTCAACATGCATAAATGTTCATTATTAGGGTATGATCCATTAAGGTGAGATCATGGAAACCCTAATTATGATGAAAGATGAATCATAACCTAAATTGAAGACATCCATGATGGTAATTTCATACATGGTGATGATATGAGCTCAATTCACTGTGAAGTGAATAGAAAACCCTAATTCTAGGGTAATATCTTGAAATGAGTATAGTAAACCCTAATTTAGAGTGATATCATAAAAGGAATAATTTCAGGTTATACCTTTAAGCATGAAACCCTATGAATGAATTATAAAATGAGGAGCCTTTATGCCTTGTAAGCTTAAGGGGTTTGATAACCCTGATTGAAGTAAATAAACCCTAAACCCTAGAAATCAATCGGGGTATGTTGATGATAGCATGACCGTGCTAAGGAGCACAGCCATGGTAGCTATTCGTTGCACGACCGTGCAAGGAAGCACGACCGCAGTGTTCTATGAAGGAATTGAAAAGTTATGCCTACTTTATAAATTGCTGATCTGAAGATGAATTGTTTATCATTATCAGTTGAATTAACCATGCATGTTCCTATAAGAGGATAATCATACCCAGGTAAGGGTTATGATATCATATTCACTGGAAGCATACTATAGACTTTATGAATAATGATATATGTTATGTTGCCTATACTTAAGTGACAACATATGAGATAAATGGGCTATAAGAGACATGAGTAACATCAAGGTCATGATGATAAGATGACTTATGATGAATTGATGTCTATCTGATAACTGATGTGAGTTAAACTTGATACATTTAGTATTCTCCTGTTATAGCAATGTTTAAATAGTTAAATGCTTGGAAACATGCTTGATGTTAAAAGAATGTTGAAATGTACCTAATTAATCAAGTATAACCATACCATGTAGAGCCCTGATCATAGATCCATCATTGTCAGAAGCTAAATGATGGTGAAACATGTTTTCCTAAGGGTACTCCTGGATCACATACTTTTGAGTATGTGGGGGAATATGGACGTGAATATCCTTACTTCCTAGTGTAGGAGTTGATGTAGATGTACCTTAATCTATCAACCCTTCACTATATGTTTATACCGGGATGATGTAACACTATTCTCCCGAGGAAATCCTTAATGCCACATCGATGAGAGATAAACAAGAGATCTTTCGATAGAGAAGAGAGTACAGAATGCCACTGTGACTCTAATAGTGAAGTGCCAGAATACCCTGGTGAGCTATAGTAGCATAGACACTAGATGTCCTGCATGTTGATCCTCACACTGATTGAGGAAGATGAGGTCATAAGAATCCAGATCTTTTGATGACCTAGGTATGACACCGATGCGACTTAGTAGTGATCAGTTGGAGTATGAGCGGTATACCTCATCTCCGCAGGGCATAATATTGTTTTGTGAAACATAATCAGCCGCGTAGCATATCTGCTAGGGTTGAACTACGAGAAACAATGATTGATTTTACATTGTTTATATTAGTATACATGTTCTTCATATTCCTTAATGAAGTTGCTTTACTTAATATCAATTCTGATGTTGAATGTCTTAAAGCTTATATTGTTTATATCCTTCTTTTGCTATAACAAAGCTTCTGGCGGAGAGTTATAACTCTCGCTGGGACAATTATTTAAAATTGTCTCACCCCGTAGATTTCAACGTTTTAGGTGGACGTCGAGGACGATGGAACTAGTTTGCAGGTGAACAATATCAGCAGCAGCAACACCAGGGGCAGTAGTGAATCTCAGGTGGAGATACTGGCTGTCTAGTTCTGTAGATAGTTGGTCTTATGTCGTCTCTGTACTCTCAGGTCCTAGGAGTCTATATGTCTGAGATTTTGGTTTTTAATCTTGAGATTTTGTATCTGGATGTATATAATCACTCAAGAGGTGATTCAAATGATATGTAAACTGTTTATCTTGTTTCTTATAAAGAAGTTTTATGGTTTCAAGATCTTTTCTTAAAAAGTTTTAATTTTTAGTGATTTTTTCGTATTCTGCTACTAATCGAATGCTTCCAATGAGTTTACTTCGTGATTTACGGTTCGGATCCAACAATTAAGTGGTATTAGAGCTCTAGGTTCGCTGAGTCTACAGAGACATAGGACTTAGGATGTCGAATCTATTCTTAGTGTTTTCTAGTATATCTAATAATGTCTTCTGCTCCTCAGGAGAAGAAGATAAGTAAGGATGTCTGGACCACACGAGGAGTATGTGGCCGAGAGTAGTGTCGCTGCACCCCGAGAAGGTGCAAGGAACCCAGAAATACAACAACCTATACCTGAGCCACCTATGAAGCCATCTCAGTTTGACCCAGCTGACATGGAAAACCCAGCTGTCCAGACCATGTTCAGGTAGTTTATGGTTGTCATGACACACATCACCGACATGATGCCTATGCCTGCACCTAGGGAACCTACCCAGTCTGAAGGACAAGGTATCGGTAAAACTTGTGAACGAATTTTCCGAGTCGTAGCAACCGAATACTTTGGAACTGCTGACCCCGCAGATGCCGATCTGTGGTTGACCGAGCTCGAGAAAGCTTTTAGAATCCTGAACATCCCAGAAGCTGAGAAGGTTAGACACGCCATCTATCTTCTCAAAGGAAGTGTTGGTCACTAATGGACCATGGAAGAGTAAAAGAGGCCAGGTGTGGAGGTTACGTGGGAAGTCTTCCGTCGGGAATTTGTCAACAGATATTTCCCAAAGACATTCTTGGACGAGAAGATCTCTTAGTTTGAGAGATTGAGGCATGGTTTGATGAACATTAGCGAATACGAAGCTAAGTTCATGGAGTTGTTGCAGTTTTGTCCGCATATGGCTGCTACAGAAGAAGAGAGGATTAGACACTTCGAGAAGGGGCTGAACGCCGAGTTGACTACTCCTGTATCTACCCTAGAAAACCGGGAAAGGTTTGCTACCTTTGTTGAGTCAGTCCGAAGGATAGAAAGATCCGTATCCGAGAAGAGGCAAACCCATAAGAGATATCATCAGTTCTATGGATCTTCATCTAGAGAATTCAAGAAGCCTAGATTTTCTGCACTGACACCTCCACCACCCAGACCTAGTGCTCAGACACAGTGGACACTGAGTAGGGGTAGAAGACGAAGCCTACCGCCACAAGAGACTCACAGTTCAACATCAATGTCAGTCACAGGACCACCCAGACCACAACAACACGACATAAGTTGTTATATCTGTGGGAAGATGGGACACCTGATGAAGGACTGTAGAGCTAGACCTGCCAGTGTGACACAGTCACAGAGGCAGAGTCAGCAATGATCCTAGAGGAGGCAGTTTCAAGGAGTGGCTAGAGGACGTGGACAAGCGTCCCAAGCTGGATGGTCAGCACCGACTCAACATCAGGTGACAACAAGGTTCTATGCAATGAACCCACCTGATGTAGTGATCAACCCTCGGGTTGTGGCAGGTCAGGTGGAATTGTTATATTCTGATATGTCTACATCATGTGTTGTGTATGTTTTGATTGACATGGGTGCTACGCACTCCTTTATCACTCGAAGAGTGATTCGTAACTACAATATGACAGTCAGTCATAGGGCAGATAGTCTGTTGCTTGAGACTCCATTGAGAGGGTCTGTTGTGTTGCAAGAGGTATGCTCTCCCTGCATCCTCTTCTTTTCTGATCATCGCATTCAAGTGGATCTTATACCACTTGAGATGCAAGGATTTGATATAATCCTTGGGATGGATACCTTAGAATGGTATAGGGTTGTCTTGGATTGTGAATCCAAGCAGGCTGTGTTTGCTGATGAAAGCGACACATGGATCTTTCAAGGAGAGAGAAAGATTCTACCCACCTGTCTGGTGTCAGCTATGGTTGCTGAAAAGCTGATGAGGCAAGGATGTTATGCATTCTTAGCCCATGTGGTAGATACTACCATGGAGAGTCCTAACCCTGCTGAAGTTCCTGTAGTCAGGGAATTTGAAGACGTATTTCCTGAAGAACTTCCAGGTGTACCACCGCCTCGAGAAATTGATTTTGAAATCAATTTGATCTCAGATACACAACCTATAGCATAGACACCGTATAGGATGGCGCCTGCTGAGATGGCAGAACTTAAGAAACAACTTCAAGAGTTGCTTGAGAAGGGTTTCATCCGACCGAGCACTTCACCCTGGGGTGCTCCGATCCTATTTATTAAAAAGAAAGACGGATCAATGCGTTTGTGCATTGATTACAGACAACTAAACAAAGTAACAATAAAGAATAAGTACCCTCTGCCGAGGATTGATGATCTCTTTGACCAGTTGCGTGGTGCAACTGTCTTCTTGAAGATAGACTTGAGGTCAGGATATCATCAACTCCGCATTAAGGACAATGACATACCCAAGTATGCCTTTAGGACAAGGTATGGTCACTATGAGTTCACAGTTATGTCATTTGGACTAACTAATGCACCGACTGCATTTATGGAACTCATGAATAGGATCTTCCGACCTTTCCTCGATCAGTGTGTTGTTGTCTTCATAGATGACATTATGATCTATAGTAGAGATGCTCAGCAGCATGAACAACATATTTGTCAGACTTTAACCTTGCTAAGAGAACACAAGCTATAGGCTAAGTTCAACAAGTGTGAGTTCTGGTTACCAGAGGTATCTTTTCTTGGACACGTGATATCTGCCTCGGGAATTCGTGTTGACCCTAAAAAGGTAGAATCTGTTCTATAGTGGGAACAGCCGAAGACACCGACGGAGATCCGTAGTTTCTTAGGGTTGGCTGGCTTTAACCGAAGGTTCATTAATAACTTCAGTTCTATAGCCTTACCCTTGACTAAGTTGACCCGGAAGGATGTTCCGTTTGTCTGGAGTGATAAGTGTCAGCAGTCTTTTCAGCTATTGAAGGAGAGGTTGACAAGTGCACATGTACTTGTGTTACCTAAGCAAGGCAAATGATACATGGTTTTCTGTGATGCCTCCAAGAATGGACTCGGATGTGTGTTGATGCAGGATAAGCAAGTGATTTCTTTTGCTTCCCGACAGCTTAAGAAACACGAGGAAAATTATCCAATACATGATCTGGAGTTAGCTGTCGTGGTTCATGCTTTGAAGATCTGGAGACATTATCTCTATGGAGAGACATTCCAAATTTTCACTGATCACAAGAACCTTAAGTACATCTTCTCTCAGCACGAGCTTAACATGAGGCAACGCCGCTGGATGGAGTTAATCAAGGACTACGATTGTATAATTGATTACCATCCAGGGAAAGCCAATGTGGTTGCAGATGCTCTAAGTAGGAAATCAGCAACACCATCCTCTGATAGGGCACAACTAAACTCTTTAGTATGCTCTAGGAGAGATATGCTTATCTCCTTAAGGCAAGACAATGTATAGTGAAGGTGTCATTGTTAGCTGGGTTGTTGGCTGAGATGCATATAAAACCTACACTAAGAGAGAAGATTAAGGAGGCACAACAGGTTGATGTTGCGGTTCAACAGATCAGATCGGAGTATGGAGATGAGAAGCAAGATGGTTTCCATGACTCAGATGACCAGGTGGCATGTTATCATGGGAGGATGATAGTACCAGATGTGGATAACCTAAGGAAGTTAGTCCTGGAAGAAGCTCATTCTTCGATGTATGCCATGCATCCAGGGAGCACCAAGATGTATCAAAACTTAAAGGATATGTATTGGTGGCCTGGGATGAAGAAGGATGTTGCTGAGTTTGTTCTGAGGTGTCCTGTGTGTCAGCAGGTCAAAGCTGAACACCAGAAGCCTGCAGGAACAATGCAACCTTTACCCACACCACAATGGAAGTGGGATCATGTAACCATGGACTCTCTTGTTGGCCTACCCAATATGAGAAAAGGACATGACTCCATCTGGGTAATAGTTGATAGGTTGACAAAGACATCACATTTCTTACCTGTCAAAACAACCTATTCTGTTGAAAGGTTAGCACAATTGTATGTTCAGGAGATAGTGCGACTGCATGGAGTTCCAGTCACTATAGTTTCTGACAGAGGTCCCCAGTTTACAAGTTGTTTTTGGGAGAGACTGCACAGAGCCTTAGGCACCCAGTTAAGGTTTAGTACAACCTTTCATCCATAGACCGATGGACAGTCGGAAAGGATTATACAGACCTTGGAGGACTTGCTGAGAGCATGTGTTCTCCAGTTTACAGAAAGTTGGGATCTACACCTAAGCTTAATAGAGTTTGCCTACAACAATAGCTATCAACATAGCATTGACATGGAACCTTATGAAGCTTTGTATGGTAGACGTTGTAGATCACTTGTATGTTGGTATGAAACCGGTGAATATCAACTTCTAGGACCTAATCTTGTGTAGCAAACCACAGAGAAGATCAAAGTAATACAACAATAGATTAAGACTGCGTAGGATAGACAGAAGTCTTATGTTGATAGACGTCGTAGACCCTTAGAGTTCTAGGTTGGAGACAGAGTGTACCTCAAAGTCTCACCTTGGAAAGGAGCCCTTCGTTTTGGAAGGAAAGGGAAGTTAGCTCCTAGATTTATGGGGCCTTATCCAATCATTGAACGGGTTGGGAAGGTAGCCTATAAACTAGAGTTGCCACCAGAGTTATAGAAGTTACACCATGTGTTTCACATTTCTATGCTGAGTAAATGTCACCCTGATACCGAGTCAGTTCTACAACCTATGGAGGTAGAATTGAATGATGATATAACTTATGAGGAAGGACCAGTGTCGATCCTTGATAACAGAATTAAAAAGCTGAAAAAGAAAGATATAAGTCTTGTGAAAGTCCTTTGGAATCATCATGGTGTTGAAGAAGCCACTTGGGAACTAGAGGAAGAGATGAGAAGGAAATACCCTGCTCTTTTCTCTTAATATGTTTTGTTGATTTCGGGGACGAAATCCTTGTAAGGGGTGGATAATTTTTAACATCCCTGACCCGGGTTATGAGTTAACCCTAGGTGTTTTGCTTAATTATGTAATTAGATGTTTGTGATTATCTCCTGGTATGTAATTAAAACATCTGAGGAACATATGTTGCTATTTCTGTCCTTTTTAAACAATGTTGTTGTATTGTTTTGTAATACAGGGACCTATGTGCAAATTACCCAAGTAGAGGGGTTAACTTGCAAATTGCACATGTTAAGATGTTCCTTTGATGATGAGTCATCATATGAGTGAATATGATGAATAATGATGGATTCTCCAAGCTTGGGCACCAAGATGCAACTTGTGGAGCAATCTTCGTGCTTAAAACCCTAATTTTGGTGTAAAGTGCAATTTACCCAAAAGATGGGGTGCAAATTGTAAAAATACACCTTATAGAGTATCTTATATGACTCTTTGCATCATTTAGGGTAAGAATGATGAATAAGGTACTTCAATTGAATAATCAAACAAGAATGATAACCTTTGTAATTAAATCACCAAGTTGTAAGTAAAGAGACCCTTTTTATATGTGCACCTTAGTCATAAGATGACCTTCTTTGCCTTTAGCCTTTGGTTTTAGAAGGAGTTTTGCTTTAGAAATGAGGATAAGGGACGTGCCTAAAGCAAAGAGGGACCTAGATGTGAAAACAAGGAACTAGATGTCCTTATGTGAAAATTCTACCCAAAGTATATAAGCTTCTTTCCTTGCATACCAAAGGAACCGTTTCCCTTCTTCCTTCACTTATCTCCTTGCTAAACCGACTGAAGGCAGATCTCTGGAGTAGAGGTGATCAGCCAACTTGTTCTAAGGTAAGAAGAGACCATCATCTTGCTCGGATTCATGGAGGAAGTTGGGTTACAAGGTTGGTTTTATGGTTTTCTTACTTAGCTCTCTCTTTATAGCCGACTTTTCCCAACCAATTCTTGGAGAAACACCCTTGGCCGAACTGTGGAGCTCAAGACACCATTAAAGGCTTGGAATCTTGGAAGCTTGGAGCTCTAGGACCGACCTTAAGGCGGGTTTTATAACTCTAAACCTTTTGCTTTCTTACGCATATCTTTGTTCTTGCAAATAGTAGCTAGTTCTTCTTCTTCCCCATCTTTCCTTGCAATCTTGCAAGCAATCCATGGAGAACAGACCTTGGTCTCAAGGTAGATGATGATGGGCGTGAATACCTAGGCTACTTTATCAAACGGTCCCTCCCCCATGGTTCAAACGGTTTGCAAAACCGTTTGGGACCAAACAGTTTCAAAACCGTTTGATCTCATGCGGTTTGCAAGACCGTTTGGACTCAAATGGTTTCAAAACCATTTGAGGGGTTTGACCAAGGGTTGACCATTTGAGGTTCTATTGGACACATCATGAATTAACCACCTATAAATAATCACCATCTAATTGCAAGTAAATCTGAAGTTGAAGGCACTTTAATCACCTAAACTCTAATCGGGTTCAATTGCTGATTTTATGGACCCCTTATGTTGAAGTTTGGGTTGAGTGGCCCAAACGGTTTCAAAACCGTTTGGGGATCACCCAAACGGTCTCAAGACCGTTTGGTGATCACCCAAGATCATTTGGAGGTCTAGGGTTAAGGTAATTTGATCAATTGAGGGTCCAATCACAATAGGTTGTTGAATTAATCAAAAGTGCTGATTTTAGACCTAATTAGGGTTCAACCCTTAACAAATTGACTTAGTTTTTGGTGTGACTTTGGGAAAACGGTCTGAAGACCGTTTGGAGGATGTCCAAATGATCTCAAGACCGTTTGGGCCAAGTCATGGCCCAATTGGGTGACAATTGATGGGTTCAACTTCAATTAGACTCATGTTGATGGATGTTGATGGTTGATTGATTATAAAACCTAATTCAATCGGTTCCAACCCTAATTGGCTATCAACTGAGGGTCAATTGAGTGTCCAATTGGTTAAGGATAACCCTAATTGGCTCAATTGATAAGTTGTTAACATATATGAGACCAATTGAGGGGTTCAACAATGAAAACCCTAATCGATTACTAGTGTTAATACACTTTTTAGGTCCATGCGGTTTTGAGACATTTGGACCAAACAGTCTCAAGACCGTTTGAGTCCAAAGACCGTTTGGGGCCAAACGGTCTCAAGACCATTTGGGCTCAAACGGTTTCAAAACCATTTGAAGGTCATGCGATTTGAAGCTCATGCGGTTTGCTCAAACAGTTTCAAAGTCAACCATGTCCAAACAGTCAACATGATCAAACGATTTCAAGACCGTTTAAGGTCAAACAGTCTTGAGTGTCATGTGGTCTTAAGGGTCAAAGATATCAAACGGTGAACTCCTCCATATGGTTTCAAAACCGTTTGGAGGTTGAAGTGTGAAACCGTATGGGGACTTTTAGGGTTAAGAATACCTAATACCTTGAAGGCTTAGATGGTTCAATGATTGTCTAATCTAAACCCTAATGATACCTAAAGACATTAAGGGGTTAAGTAACTAGTAGTTTGACCCATGTTATGGTTAATGGTGAACATTACCAATGTACCCTTGAAGGGTTCAAGTAGACACCATTCCCTTGATTAAGCAAAACCCTAATGACATGATAGTGGTAACTTAACTCATGTTAATCAATGATGACTTGATCTAATCTATTCTAGAGTGATATAATCATCATCTATTAGTGAGAGAAGAGAGAAGACTCCTAATGTGAATAAAGGTCAAGTAAAATACTTTCAACATGCATCAATGTTCATGATTAGGGTATGGTCCATTAAGGTGAGATCGTGGAAACCCTAATTATGATGAAAGATGAATCTTAACCTAAATTGAAGACATACATGATGGTAATTTCATACATGATGATGATATGAGCTCAATTCACTGTGAAGTGAATAGAAAACCCTAATTCCAGGGTAATATCATGTACTGAGTATAGTAAACCCTAATTTAGAGTGATGTCATAAAAGGTATAATTTTAGGTTATACCTTTAAGCATGAAACCCTATGAATGAATTATAAAATGAGGAACCTTTATGCCTTGTAAGCTTAAGGGGTTTGATAACCCTGATTGAATGAAATAAACCCTAAACCCTAGAAATCAATCGGGGTATGTTGATGATAGCACGACCGTGCTAAGGAGCACAACCATGTTAGCTCTTCCTTGCACGACCGTGCAAGGAAGCACGACCATGGTGTTCTATGAAGAAATTGAAAAGTTATTCCTACTTTATAAATTGCTGATCTGAAGATGAATTGTTTATCATTATCTGTTGAATTAACCATGCAGGTTCCTATAAGAGGATAATCATACCCAGGTAAGGGTTATGATATCATATTCACTGGAAGCATACTATAGACTTTATGAATAATGATATATGTTATGTTGCCTATACTTAAGTGACAACATATGAGATAAATGGGCTGTAAGAGCCATGAGTAAAATCAAGGTCATGATGATTAGATGACTTATGATGAATTGATGTCCATTTGATAACTGATGTGAGTTAAACTTGATACATTTAGTATTCTCCTGTTATAGTAATGTTTAAATAGTTAAATGCTTGGAAACATGCTTGCTGTTAAAAGAATGTTGAAATGTACCTAATTAATCAAGTATAACCATACCATGTAGAGCCCTGATCATAGATCCATCATTGTCAGAAGCTAAATGATGGTGAAACAAGTTTTCCTACGGGAACTCCTGGATCACATACTTTTGAGTATGTGGGGGAATATGGACGCGAATATCCTTACGTCCTAGTGTAGGAGTTGATGTAGATGTACCTTAATATATCAACCCTTCACTATATGTTTATACCAGGGTGATGTAACACTATTCTCCCGAGGAAATCCTTAATGCTGCATCTATGAGAGATAAACAAGAGATCTTTCGATAGCAAAGAGAGTACATAATGCCACTGTGACTCTAATAGCGAAGTGCCAGAATACCCTGGTGAGCTATAGTAGTAGAGACACTAGATGTCTTGCATGCACTGACTGAGGAAGATGAGGTCATAAGAATCCGGCTCTTTTAATGACCTAGGTATGATACCGATGCGACTTAGTAGTGATCGGTTGGAGTATGAGCGGTATACATCATCTCCGCAGGGCATAATATTGTTTGTAAAACATAATCAGCCGCGTAACATATCTGCTAGGGTTGAACTATGAGAAACAATGATTGATGTTACATTGTTTATATTAGTATACATGTTCTTCATATTCCTTAATGAAGTTGCTTTACTTAATATCAAATCTGTTGTTGAATGTCTTAAAGCTTATATTGTTTATATCCTTCTTTTGCTATAACAAAGCTTCTGGCGGAGAGTTATAACTCTCGCTGGGACAATTATTTAAAATTGTCTCACCCCATAGATTTCAACTTTTTAGGTGGACTTCGAGGACGAAGGAACCAGTCTACAGGTGAACAGTATCAGCAGCAACAACACCAGGGGCAGCAGTGAATCTCAAGTGGAGATACTGACTGTCCAATTTTGTAGATAGTTGGTCTTATGTCGTCTCTATACTCTCAGGTCCTAGGAGTCTATAGGCCTGAGATTTTGGTTTTTAATCTTGAGATTTTGTATCTGGATGTATATAATCACTCAAGAGGTGATTTAAATGAGATGTAAACTGTTTATCTTGTTTCTTATAAAGAAGTTTTATGGTTTCAAGATCTTCTCTTAAAAAGTTTTAATTTTTAGTGATTTTTCATATTCCGCTGCTAATCGAATGCTTTCGCTGAGTTTACTTCGTGATTTACGGTTCGGAGCCAACACCCACCTTGGCCCTATCAACCTCAATATCGTCTTTTGAAACCCAGTGACCCAGAATGATGCCTTCGGGCACTATGAAGTGGCTCTTTTCCCAAGATAGTATAAGGTGAACCTTGACACACCTCTCAAGAATGGAAGCTAAGTGGAGCAGACACTCATCAAAGGTCTTAAAAAAATAGAAAAATCATCCATGAATACTTCAAGTGACGAATCAAGCATGTCCGTGAAGATGGAGGTTACACATCTTTGAAAAGTGGAAGGGGCATTACATAACCCAAATGGCATTCCCCTATAAGTAAAAGTACCACTAGGGCAAGTGAACGTCATATTTTCTTGATTTGCAGGATGAAAAAAAATCTAGAAATACCTGTAGTATCCATCAAGAAAGCAATAGAAACTCTACCCTGCCAGCCTCTCTAAAATCTAATCAAGAAATGGAAGAGGATATTGGACCTTCTTAGTCTTCTCATTGAGCTTTCTATAGTCTACACACATCCTCCATTTGGAATTTTCTCTAATAGACATCATCTCACCATCATCATTCTCTTCCACTGTTATCCCACCCTTCTTTGGTACAACTTGGATGGGACTCACCCATGTGCCTTCAGAAATCAGACAACTAATTCCAGCATCTAACAATTTCACGATCTCTTAGGTAACAACTTCCTTTAATTTTGGGCTCAACCATCGAGCCATTTGGCGGGTTGGTCTAGAATCATCCTCCATATAAATCCTATGCACACAAATGGAGGGGTCAATACCCCTCAAATCAGAAATGGACCATCCAATGGCCCGAATGTTCTTCTTTAGGACTGTCATCAATGTATCTTCTTGCTTTAGAGAGAGAATAAAAGAAATGATCACTGGGAGGGTATCATTGGAGCCTAGGAATGAAATATTATAACCCCTTAAAGAGTGACTTGAGTTCAAACATTGGAGGTTCTTCAAGAGAATTCTTCAGTGGCTCAGAATTGGATGGGAGGTCCTCACTTGCAGCCACTATGGCTAGCTTGTTTACTTCATCCTCTTCATCATCATCTTCATTGGGAAATTAAACAATGGGCTCTAAGCCTCTACCTTGAGTGGTAGTCTTCATCCATGCAAGTAGGCACTCCTTTACGATCTCTTCAAGGCATTCAACAAGATAATAATCCTCTTCTATGGCACCTATCACCTCAGCTGTAGCTAAAGACTTGAAGATGTTCAACTAGATCTTCATGTGCATGAAGGTCACTTAAATGGTGTCGATTCTCACATGGATCATTGTGTCAACTGTATCCAAGAAGGGCCTCCCCAAGATAATAGACACTCTTCTTGCCTCTTTTTCCATATCTAGCACAATGAAGTCAGCGGGGAAGAATGTGGAAGTCTCATCGTCAAGTCTAACTAGCACATCATCAACACGCCCTGTAGGCATCTTCATCGTTCGGTCGGCCAATTGCAAAGTGTAATGAGCCAGACCTAATTCTCCAATTTGAATCTTGTCAAAAAAATCATATGGCATCAATTTCACACTAGAACCCAAGTCTAGAAGGGCTTGGTCTATGCGATGTGCTCTAATGTAACTGAAATGATGGGATCACCAGTGTCTTTCCTCTTTCTCAACATGGTGTTCTGTAGAATTGAGCTCACTTGCTCAGTGAGCTTGACTTTCATTGGCATCATCCCCATTGTTTTCCTCTTAAACATTCACAAATATTTTAGAAACTTGTCCTAGGAAAAGATTTGCTTGACCGCATCAAGAAAATGAATGTTTATCTTCACCTATTTGAAAGTTTCCATGATATCTTTAGTATGTTTCTTTTTTCTTCTTTCAAAAGAGGCCTCCTCAAGAGCATCAAGAAATGGGGGAATTGGGCTCCCAATCAGATCGGATTAACGGAATCATCAACTGGAATCATGAGATCACTTCTTGGTATCACGATATCAACCCTTGTTCCTATCACAATATCATCAATCTAGATCTCAGTATCAACATGTCTGGTCACCGTATCACCTCTATCCTCACTGGATGCACTATCAAAAATAGTATCACGGGGCTACTCCAAGGTTTGACCACTCCTCAACATTTTCACTGCCTTCACATGCTCATGGGTAGTGGAAGACGAGGCTTGTGGAGGTGGTTGTGGCTGTTGAGGTGGTGGTGGACTTGGATTTGGATTTTAGAGGATAAATTATGGTTGGGGTTGTGGTTGTTGTGGTGGATGTGGGTGATATTGTGGAGGGAGTTGTTGGTATGAGTGAGGTGGAGGATATTGGTAGTTGTAGGGGGGTTGCTGAGGTGGAGGAGCATATGGGTGCAATGGTCCTTGGCTTTGGTGAAGTGGGGGTACTTGGCCTTGTGGTGGGACATACACACCTTGAGTGGTGCTCACATAACCAAACTATAGTTGTTTGGATTGGCCATGGGTTGAGATGGGAGCCTCCCCTCTTCACGGCAAGAAAGTGAAAGAGAGATTTGATCAAGCCTTTTCTCAAGGTGGCTAATATTTTCCCCTTAAGAGGATACCTCTTTCTTTACTTCATCAAGGTTCCTTACTCTTCCTAGAACTTCCTCCTCAAACTTGGAGCTATACTTGGCCCTTTGATGTTTCCTTAGATGTCCTTTCCCCTCCTCATTTTGTTATTTTCATGAGAAGTTTGGATGATTTCTCCACTCAGGAGTATAGGAATTAGACATAGTCTTTGGTTGTTTCAGTTGCCAAAGGCATGCAAAGCATGACCTTCTTCTTCTTCTTCAGCTTCAACTACCATAGTGGATTAACTTGAAGAAACAATAGCTTGGTTCTTCATCATATTCATCACATCTGCCATCAATTTTCATCATGTCAGGGATGGCTGCTGTCTGGGCTAGAACTACGGGAGGAGGTGGAGGGATGTAGTTCCGGTCACAATGTTCCCCTTTAGTAGAATCTCGATGTTGATAATTCTCAGCAAGCTGCCCAAACAAGGGCCATGACTCCTCAGGTGGCCTTTCAATGTAGGTTCCTCCACATGACGAATCAACATTGCTTTCTCAATTCCACTAGCCTAGTGTAGAAAGCTTGAACCAGCTACCACAAGGGTACCTCATGATGGGGTCAGCCATGCAGGAGCTTTTAAAACCTTTCCTACACCTTATGGAAACGTTAATTTTCTTTTTGGGATAAAGAGGTGATACATCTTTGCATTTGGGTCAGCTTGGAAATTGGAAAGGACTTCTTGATAAACACGTTCTTGACCGCATTCCATATTACCAACTCCAACTTTGAGATGTACCATTCCTTGGCCTTTTTTTTAGAGAGAATGGGAAAAGTGTCCTCCTGATGGAATCATACGTGTTAGAGGGTGTACGGAAAGTGGAACAAGTTTGTAGAAAGGCATCGATATGGTGGTAGGGGTTCTCATTCTCCATCCCATAGTAAGTAGGGAGGAGTCCAAGAAGTGCGGGTGGGATGGAGGATTGTTAACCCGACATTTGGTCAACATAGGTGGTAATGGTGGAGTTGCAGCCTCAGGGTGAAGTATTAATAGAGAGGGTGGTTGGGTTATGGTTGAGCATCTCCATGAGGTATTTTGGCTTCACGGTCACCCATTCTGATTTCTCAGTGTTGGTTGTGGCACCTTTGGCATTTCCTTCTGCCTATCTCAGGGTTGTATAACACCCAGTCGGTACAAGTCGAACACATATGATGCATGCACAACTGTCACCTATAAAATACACAAAAAAGCGATAAAATCAAGTTAGAATGACAATATGAAAAAGTGAACAAATAATAAAGAATAGAAATGGTGAGATCGATAGCAAAGTCTAAGCTACACTAACTAGCTAGGCCGAGTGCCTCAATCCCCGACAATGGTGCCAAAAAGCTTGGTGCGCCAAGCCAGAGGTGCACACACTAACCAATTAAGTTTGATTAGATACACTCCATGGAACTCGAACAAACTTGGGATCTTTCGATATTTGTAAAAAACCTAAAAAGACTCAGTCACAATACTAAACAGGACACCCGCAAGCGCACGAGGTACTATTATAGAAAAGATGAGAGGCAAGTATAGGGGTCAATCCTTAGGGAGAGAGGGACACTAGAGCTAGGTTTGTGTTGGCTATGTTCCTAAAGTGAAGATTTGGGTTTGAGATTATAAAATTGGATTTGGTTAGATTATGCTACGAGTTCAAGTAAAAAAAATCAAGAAAGAAACTAAGCTAACAAGAACTCTAGATTACTCTAAGGAAACTAAGACTAAGAGACTAAGCACGAGAAGCAATTAGGCTAAAGCACGAGATTACACTACACTAACAAGCTAAGTGATCAACTAAGATGAAACCTAAGAGATTAGATAAGCATAAATCTAAGTTATCACTAGTTAGCTAACTTAACACAAGAAAGCTCAAAGGAGCCTAACTACTTAAGTAAGAGTTAACTATCTAGAACTAGGCAATTAGCTAAGAATTAACAAAGGCAATTGACTACATTAGCATTAACAAGTTAAGAGGACAAAGGTGGATTTTAACCAATATGATGGATAGGTGGACCATTTGGGAACACAACTTGATATTAGTTGGGCGAAGGTCAACATAACATGTAAATCTCACATTTCAATCTGGATTACCAAACCAAACAATAAGACAAGTGCTATTAGAATATACCCTATACTACTAGTTGAAGAACTAGGACTAGGTGTAATTCTAATAGGACTTGGCAATTCTAGGTTTCTAGGTAAGCGGTATTAGTGCAATTGAGGGCCAAGGGTAGGAATGGGAGTAGAGGAGAGGCTATTTCACCTCATGTTACTTGCCATATAGCCTTTAGGAAACTCTAGGAAATTGCACTAATCACACTCACACTAGCTACTTAGATCTCACACTCACTTGTAGAAGAAGGGAGATGTATGTGTAAATAAAGGGGGCTAGCTAGGGATCTATTAATTGAACCTAAGAGAAATTCCTAAGATTACAACATACATACCAATTTCCACTAGAAGTTGTGTGTCATCAAGCATCACAAAACAAGCCATTTATGTTTAAAAGCACAAACCACGTGCAAGATAATGGAGAATGAGATAGAAGTAAGAGTCAACAATCACATAATGAAATTATGTTCATTACAAATTATTTTCCCCCAACACATGATATCAAAGTCACATTTTAACCCCAAACAACCCACTACTAGGGGCTTAGCTCGACATGCTCAAAGAAAAGATAAAAGAAATGAGAAGAAGGGGATATGACTCCATAGAGCTTGAAGTAGCTTCTTCTTCTTCTTCACCTCCTCACTGCTTTAGGATGACCTCCCTCCTCCAAGGTGGGTGAAGGGCATAGAAATGAAGGGGATTATGGTAGAAAACTTAGAAAACTAGGTTTCTATGGTAGAAATGAGGTGGAAATGGTGGATTGATGGCTTCAATGCAAGGAAGGAGGCAATGAATGCTCTAGAGTGGGTGGAGAGGAGTAATGGTAGCTGAGGGATGCTAACCTAGTGTTGTGACCACCACCCATGTATATATAAGTGGGGGGAGGCACTGGTAAAAATGGGTAGGTTTAGGTGGTCACCACGTCCGTGTTGAGGTGCCACGACCAGGGTGGGGGTTGCATGGCACGATCGTGGTCAGTGGAACGACTGAGGTGGAAAGTGGAGTTGAAGTGATAAGTGTGTATGGTGGCCATGGCCGTGATGGGGTGCCACCGTCGTGGTGGGTAGAGAGTACCACGGTCGTGTGGGGTACCATGACCGTGTTGGAGGAGGAGGCCATGGGCGAGGCTGCTTTGATGTCATTGTGTCTTCAGCTTGCCACGAGCGTATGAGCACCACAGGCGAGATGGCCTTCAAGGGCCACAGTCATGGTGATGACCACAGCCGTGGTCATTTACGTGTAAATTGGACAAATTCCCTGTTGATTTTGCGGATCTTTATGCAAAAACCACCATGGTTGTCTTGCTGACCACGGGAGAGGCGGGAAGTGCTGGCCACGACCGTGTTGGGGGCCACGACAGTGGGGGTCTTCCATGACCACGACCGTGGTCATTCATGTGTAAATTGAGCAACTTCCCTGTGACTTTTGAAGCACAATTCCCACGACTATGGTGATGTACCACAGCTGTTTTGTGGCATCTTGGCACTGATCTCTACTTCATCTTCTTCATCTAATCTCCTTTTGTTCTGAATTTCTCTTGTACATCCAAGAAAATCTTAGGGAATAGATAGAACCACGCTTTGGGTTTAGAACCCATAGACGTTCTTCTTCTCTTTCCATGCATCAATGCATGCATAATAAGTGCCCTGAAATACACACAAAAGGAGACATAAGTGTCGTTGGCATAAAAGATCATATTGGAGGGAATAACTTGTAATCTAAGCTGTTTAGATGTGATTATCATGCAAAATGACACAGGATGAAGCCTTAAAATAGGACTGCATCATCTAGCACTCGTGTTGTCTCTCTCTTCTTCCATACAATACAACCATATTTTCAAACCAAATTAAATGAAGCGAGATTTGAACAACTTGAAAAATATATTAAAACTCATTTTGAAGTTTATTAATGTAAATTATGCACATTTGTGTTATACGTGCATAGGCACGTGTGGTTTTACTGGTATATGTATACAACATGTTTATATATAATGCCAAAAGGGGTGCTAATTAATATGTGCTTCAAAGCCTCGCTATGGCCTTTGTAGAGACTGCAGCTGTAGTACGAACTCCTATCTTTCTTCGTATTCTTTTATACATATATCGTGTAGAACGATAGACGGAATCAGTTTTCTGGTCCGTTCCCATCTGGTCTCGGACAGTTTTAACTTTCAATACGACATGTGGTCCCTTCTCTTTCCTGAATCCAGTACTTAGTCCAGTCCATTTAAGAAAACACAGAAGCTGGGGTGAGATCTCAAACAAGAATTTTCACTATTTCCGTAACAACTCTAAACTCGAAGGATATGACAACCGAGATATGTGTGCAAAACAAAAGATTTTATGTTTTATCTAATTTGGCTTATACAAAAGCGAAGTTGATCAGCTTCAGAAAATAGTTGTACATCACATGTTCTTAATTGAAGATGTACTTCTACTGATTTCAAATGGTATGGTATTGTTTACAGAGAGTAACTTATTCATTAATAAACGAATCGTTTGCCTTGGTTTAATAATGACCTCGGAAATCAGTAATGGCAATTGAAGAAAGAAAAGAAATGTGTAATAGGCAACACGTCGGTAGAAAATGAAAGTTGGGGGTAATACCAAAAGGGATTTCCTGTAAGTAGTCAAAATCACACTTCATTTGTTGTTATGCATGCATAAAAATAAAAAATGAGGATTTTTAACCGGGAGCTTTTCATTCATCTCACCTCCCTACCAGCCAAGCTCTAAAAATAAAAAATTACCAGAATCTCGCCAACTCGGTCCTAAAGATCAGCCCACAATCACCCAAATAGTGTAAAATCTATACCCTAAGTATCCCTGCACAACTTGTTTGTGCTAAGATATTCATATGTATAACACCGTATTGTATCCCACTATGCTGAGATCGTTTCTCATATTGTGACGTGTCACTTGGGTTAGCCTGCGTATAGGACACAAGAGCAGAGGGTGCGTCCCTGTGGCGGAGCCAACAATTTTAATTAATTGGGCACCATTCACTTAGATATATATATGTTAAGATATTGGGTAGGGCACAAAGACTAATTTCCATTAACATCCAGTTCATTTTTCAGCTAGATAATGGGTAATTGCATATCCTAGGTAGGGCAAGTGCCTACCCAGGCCTGCATGTGGCTACGCCACTGGTGTGTCCTAACATGCTTTGCTAAAGATGTGGCGACAGAGTGGAATTTCAGT
Organism: Alisma plantago-aquatica; assembly: GCA_963693085.1. Lineage (NCBI taxonomy): Eukaryota > Viridiplantae > Streptophyta > Magnoliopsida > Alismatales > Alismataceae > Alisma > Alisma plantago-aquatica. The sequence continues at coordinate 845,469,303 of OY856409.1, forward strand.
ATTGAACTACTCAATTTTACCCCTATACTCAAGACATGCTAAATTCCACTCACTAATGTCTCTCTCCCTATCTTGAATGGTGTTTATCATATTTTGTTAAACTATCACTTAAAAGTTAATAAGTTGTCATTTTTTATACTTATACGATGTTGAGTGTATTAATGTACATTGGATTTTATTTGAATTATTAGAACTCCTAAAAACTAGTATTTTGACCCCAAATTTTTTATAAGAAAAAGACAAAATTGACGAATAATGTTCATTTTTTGTCTCAATTTGAGTTATAGTTTACAAGTTATGAATCTTATAAATAAAGTAAAAAAAAAACTAAATTTAAATCCTTTTCTATCCTCCTAGGCGACTTGAAATATCTCAGCCCATCACGTGCCTTAGATCATGGGACCTTGAATTCGGCCTTGACCCAACAACTAATGGTCATCTCCTAGCTCCATCTTAACAAAATGGCACACGAGGGCTGGAACAGGTGGGTAGACAATCTACACGCCAATTCCTCAACAACAATACCCCCTTTCTCTTCCTATACTCCCCCTTTTTCTTCCCCCCTTGTCCTCTTGAGTAAATAATGACCACAATCTCTCCTTATTCTTCTTTCTCCTTCAATGCTTCTTCAGGTTTTCTGCAAAGCCCCTTTTTGGGAATTTCTGCCTCGACCGACCATCACTCGAAACTAAGGCTTTGTCAACCTTATGGCACCTAGCCGGGACGACCAACCTATTTGTGGGCTCTACCCCGAGACTCCTTTAGCCCTTCCATTTTAGTTTCATTGAGACAACATTGTGGACTTCTGCACTCCCCGTGAAAGCATTCAAGGTGATGAAGAAAGACTTCACACCAATTGCTAGGCCAAGGTGGTGATCCAATGGCTAGTAGAACTTTCATCCTCTTTACTACTCAATCCTAGAGCCCCATTACGACTCTTAGATCGAGAGGAACCACAGTGGATCTGACATCCATTACTAGAGTTGTGCACCGACTTGCACTGACTGCAAGTGGGCTGCCCGTCAATGGTTGTCATATTTCTAAATATGGTAAATCTTTGCTCCTTCTCTTGCTAATATTCTATAACATGACAAAGTTTCTTAGAGTGATAGAAAATAATTGGATTGTGCAAATGTGACATATGATATATAATTTTGATAAAATATTGTGTAGTTTACAATAAAAATGCTTCCAAGGCCTAAATATACTTACTATTTTATTATCTTCCAAAAATGGATATATTTTGTACAACAATGATCCAATATGCCCCTACTCTCTATGATAGCCTAATATTAGTTATTCTTAACATCTATTGATCTAGGATCCAATATGAACCACTCTTATATAATGATGACTTTCGGTTAAAATGACCGTCTAACGTTGGTTTTAAAGTGATACCCAAGTGGGAAACAATAAAGGTAGAAGCCTACGACGTCGGTTTCAAAACCGACAACACAGAGCTGGCCCCGATTACAAATGAAAAAGAACCGACACTAGTAGGAACCATATTTATCGGTTATGTAAATTAAACCGACACATATCCCAACACATTGTCGCTGATGACTTATGCAAAACTAACGACTAACTCCCTTTATAAACAAAAAGTGTTTGGTTCATAGTCGTCGGTTCTACGTAAAACTGACAATACAAACAAAAATTGTCGTCGGTCTAGTTCATAAATCAACGCCTATGTCAATGCATAGTCGTCGATTTCTTAAAGCAAATCGTTCATTGACAGTTCTGTAAATAAAATCGACACATGTCAAACTATTGCTTTCTTTTTCCTATCCACATTTCCTCCAACATTTTTGAAATCATTTAAAGCCCTATACGTTAATGTAGCACAATGAATTGCATTAGTAAATAGTCATGTAATAATAGATGTTAACAAATATAAATATAAAAATTTCTCACGTGTATAATGACCTTTTAGATCGTGTATCGAACAGTCTAATTTGTTCTCCTTAGAATCTGGATAATAAACAGTCATCGTCTCGGGGACAACAACTAGTAACTCCCAATACTTAACTCTAGTGATGAGAAAATTAAAAAATATATAACTCAAAATTCACAATGAAATGTAATTTTCTTAAGTCAAAAATATAAGCAAAGTAAACTTACCTAACATTATATGGAGCTATTATCATGCACTTTTTATTTTCACCAAAATATTTAAAAGTGATAGAGCATTATAAGGTAATTGATGTAGGGTCTTCATTTACAAGATTGATCAAATATGGAACAAAAAATCCCACATGAGTCATTGAAAAATCATTGCAAGACCTATTTAAGTGGTTGTAAAACATATATTTTGTGTGCATTAATATATAAGAAAATAGATCACCATATATAAAATGAGGTATATAGATATATAAATAAGATCTCACCATATCCATAGTTCTATCATAGATGAATTCAGCCAAACATAATGAAACAACTCCAAAATATCTTATAGAAATATATTATTATTGTATGATTGGCCTATAGCATCCTCCTCCTTAGAAACAATAATAGGTGAAGTTTTAGGATGTTCACCTATCCATATTTTCACACCCCTACATTGAGGGCCTATTGAGTCGTATAGGTCCTTTGGAAGCCAACTAATTACTTGAGAAAGAGGTGGAGGTGGAGCAGGATGAGTTGTAGTGAGTTTCTTACCTTTGTCATGCATATATAATTTCATATCAATTGTCATGTATATACATATACCAATTAATGTAATATAAATGTATCATACATGATCAGTATAGATGACTCCCATTTCGGGTTACAAGACCACTCCGTCTTCTGCTTCACTAAGTGTGTCAGCATCTGGGTGGGCATATGGCAATGGATGTTGCCTCCAAGTGGGGATGACAAGACTTAGGCTCACATGAACCGCACCATCAGGTACTGGAGTGCCACGAATCGTGTTCCCTGGAAGGTGTGGGTAAGCCTCACCCTCTGCAATGATGATTTCTTTCAATTTTAGATGGCATGACCTCAACCTCTACAAATTTAAATAGAGTATGTCATATACATAATAAACATATCATCTTGAAAAGACTAGCTCCTATGTCATAAAAATACTAATAGTGGATGTGCTAGGTGGTGGGTCTACAAGATTACTCCCAACCACCTCTACAAGATCACTCCCAACCACCTCTATCGTAGGGGAAGAGTGGCATGCTACAGGTACTGTCTGAGTGGCAGCCTGAGATGCCTGGCACTTGCTCATTGCTTCATGGACTCTCTTTTCAATTAACTAATCTACCTATACATGACCAAAAGAAATGCTTTTTGGTTCATGAATTCCCTTTGAAATAACATTCTAAAAAAAGAATAGGTTACTTCATCTTTTGAAAATCCTCCTTTTTGGACATGTTTGCGCTATTATGGCCCAAAGAACGCTCTTAGGCCCACACCAGTGCCTGCAACCCTAACACGTCCCGGATGATCTGGGTTACCGAGAGGAACTATCATCGAGCCTTGATTCCTATGCTCGTGAAGCTCATGCTAGTCATCACCAATAGAAATTGGTAAGTAAACATAACAATCATCAATACTAATTTCTCTAAGAGTTGAATTTTACCATTTTTACAGCCGCCACAACAATTACAGAGTTGGTTATATCTCTTTTTTTGTTTTGCCTCCCAACTATCCACACATCATGGCGATGTAGAGGTGGGGGATTAGTATAGGACTCAGCAGTCTCAGCACTAGGAGCAGTAGGCTATTGAATGGAAGACATACATAGTTTGTGGCGAAGGACTGCATAGCCACCTAGACCCATCGTGTGGTCAAACCCATTCAGTCATCTTGCTCTTTGAGCATCAATGTTAGCCTTGTTATTAAGAAAATTGAATTGGTTAGTAACAATCAAGGACAATCATAAATTGGTGAATTCATAAGAATGTATAATAACTAAAGTGGGAGTGACGTTTAATACCTTGAATTCATCAATATTTCTCTTGGAAACAAACGCCTCCCACTCAGTCGGGTCCAGGTAGTTCCATTGCACAAGGTTTGATTTATTCCTCTTATCACGCTCTCATATGTATTGTCAGTTGAGAGTTATCCAATAGTTCCTTAGGACCCTCCCTCAACGTTGCATCACCTTTTTACAGTGTAGGCTTTCATCTAGTTGAAATATACTATGCAAAATTTTATATATTTAACAGAGTATTCTAAAAAATAGAATTGTAAATAACTTTAAAAATAGAATTGCAAATGATAATATCTCACACAATAGAGTGAACCTTTTATCACTCCATCTATTTTTAGCCTTCAAATTATATAATCTCAACATAGCGCTCAGCTTCATAAACATAATACAACCTATGTATAATGGTCTCTCAACATCATATACAATGTTCCTAAATAAGGAAGGTGGATTGATGTATTCTACTCCACAATTATTCAGCATTACATTAATGATGTATGTTGGAATCGATTCGTCCACATCTATGTCATCGACGGCAATTTCTTATTCAACATAAGAACTACTATTGATATCTACTAATCTCAGGTTTGAAATCTCTCCATGGTAGTATCATTTGGTATAGCCTTGTACAATCTTGTCACATGACATGACTTTTGATTTCATCCCAGTGCTGACTTTTAAGTTGTTACCACAATCCTACATGGACAATAGAATCTATCTCCAAGTTGTTTCCTATGTTCCTCCACAAATCTAATAAACTGATCAAGACCAGAAATAAACTCTGGGGTGTAGTGATTTGGAAGGGACATCCATGATCTGTCCATTCTATGATCAAAGAGAAAACAAGTATTAAGGTTTAAGGTTTACATATTAAGTTAAGGATTTATAGATAGATTAGGGTTTATTGTTTTAGATGGTATAAGGATTTAAAGATTAGGGCTTAGGGTTAAAATATTAGGGTTTAGTGTTAAAAGATTAGGGTTTAGGGTTAAAATATTAGGGTTTAGGATTTAGTAATGAATTTGTGTATCACATATCCCATTCTTGAATAACTAATCTCACTAGTCAATGTATAATGTGTATTCGGTATTAAAGAAAATTTTGGCACCATTTTCCTGCAGTTCTCCAAGTACACTAATGTACATGGGCAAATTCTCACCAACATATGTACTTAGAGAACAAATAGGGAAGTGTTGACAAAATATCATGAACCCCAAATATACATTATACACTTACATCCTAAGTGAGATTTAGTGTTCCAGAACAGTCCCAAATTGGGGACTATCCAAGATTTACTCCTAATGAGTAAATCTCAGATGGGTTTCTTGGCCAACAAAATACATGTATGTTGTCATTCCTATACCTCAGATCCTTGTTTCATCATTCATATCCTAGATTTTATGTAACATAATTTAAATCAATTCATTCTTCCATTTATATTAGTTAATCAAGAGAGAAAGCAAACATTAATATTAATTAATAGAACTAGATTAGGCACCTTGATTTGAGTTGATTTACAACACCAACATCTGGTAATCTTTATCATATCCTAGTCTAGGTACCATATTTGATAACATTGATTTCAACATTTCCGATGTACAGGCATGTTCATCATCAAGGCATAAATTATTCATGACGTTGGGAGGGAGAGACAGCCAAAGGTAAACTAGAAATAAAGGTTAACAAAGTAAGGAAAAAAGGTAAATTATAATAACTAAGATATAACAATCCTAATTAAAACTTATCAGTGCAAGAGAAATAATTAATTAACCATAAAAAGTGATTCACTTTCAACAAGGTAACTACAATATTGGGTTGTTTGGGGGATAGGTAACCTTAACCATGTTTAAGGGCCATATTCATGAACATACATCCAACAATTAAGCTATGAAACAAAACAACAAGGAGTAATGTAGAAAGTTAATAACATCCTATTAATTGGCCATAGGTGAGGTGGCATGAGGTATCTCTCTTACCTAGCAGTAGGGGAAGCAGGAACCTAATCTCACTAGTAGAAGCTCTAATCCAAGCTCACTAGGTGGTGACAGATAGGTTAGGACCAAAATAGCTCATTCTCCCTCTCCCAAACTAGCATCAATATCTCCTCCAACAGTGCGGGAAGATTGACAGTGATGAGTGGGCGAAGAGTGGCAGTAGTGAGTGGGGGAAGAATGACAGCAGTGGCAAGTGTTGAGCAGTAGTGAGCGGAGGAAGAACAACAAAGACAATGGCACAATTTCCAGAGACCTAGATAGAAATCACGATGAAATGAAGAATGGGGAAAAGTTTATTTGGTGCGGGTGCTATTTAACTCTTACTCATCGGTTACTAGAGATAAAATGACGACTATCTCCTAAACCAAAAACAATAGTCTGACATAGTCGTTAGTTACCAACGACAAAATTGACATCTAGTGTTAGGCCATAGTTGTCAGTTGTGCAATAAAATTTGACAATGAAGGAGAAAATTGTGTGTGGGGGGGAGGGATAGTTTCACTAGGAGAAGGCGTGAAATCACCTAGTCGTCAGTTCTAGTAAAAAATTGACACTATAGATCTATCCCCTTAAAAAAGTTTGCCTCGTGAAGGGTGACTAGTCGTTGGTTTTTTAGAATAGTCGACGACTAATGAGGGGATACATTTTTCTGTGGGGACATGGTGAAAAACATGTTTCATCGGTTTGTGAAAAACCAACTCCGCGTTGAAAGTTTTAGAGGCAAATTTTTTTCACTATAAAATTCTATTTTGCGGATAATTTTAGATGGCAGTTTCTTTTATATGAAACTAGTGTTAAAATAAAAGTGGTACCCATGTCTTTTCTAAATCAGAAGGACTTCACATATAGTGATAGTTGTCTTATATAACCGATGTCATTGTGTTATGGTGTCAGCTTTTTATTTATATATGACACCATCAAAGGTGACGTTATATGTCATTTCTGTACTAGTGACTATATGCCAGGAATGTTATATTTTTGGACTTTAATTGATGGAGTTTGAAACTATATACTAATATGACCTAATGATGATTAGATTTTTTTTGTTGGCATATATGAGTACCTTTTGGATACTTTTTGAGCCAAGGTTTGAATTTGGTCATATATTCCTAAACATGGTTTTATGACACTTCATGTGTCTTAATATGGAATTTTCATGCTAGATCTCAATCTTATGCAAATATTGATTTGAATTTGTTCATAAACATGTTTTTGGACTATAAGAAAAAATAACATTGATGTCTTACTTCACAAAATATCACCATGACCACTTTTGTGTCCTATGAATGATTTTATCCATGAAATATGACTTATATGAATGTTATGATGCTTAAGTGATTTAATCACATTAAATATTATGATTTCTCTATAATATCTATGAACCATAGTCTTCAATACTAGATTTTTTGAGATGCTTCACCCTAAGGCATAAATGAATCCATGATATTGTTGGGTTTTAGGGGAGGCAGAGAAGGCAGCAAAAACAAAAAATTTCTCCCGAAAACCCATAACAAGGAAACACGTCAACGTCTATACAATAGGAAATGATGGCTTGTGGAATCATACCTTGTCCCGAGGCTTGCTCGACGACAATACCTCGTGACTTGCGTGGTCTTCACCTCCGGTCTTGGATGGTGTCTGTGCAGCTCCTGGTCGCACCGAGACTGACGACTCCTGGTCTCACCGGGACTGTTGGGATTGACAGCTGTCCTCCGAGCGGTAGAAATCTCCCGCCTCTAAAGTAGTCCACACGGACCACCTGGAACTCCAATCTCCTTGTCCCACAAGGAATTGGAAGGAGTAGCACCCTCCTGTCAGCGTACTAGTCACGGACACACTCTCCTGCCACCAGTCACTTTCTGCAGTTGTCTTTCCCTTGATGTGCCTCCCTTATCGGGTAGCACTTTCTTGGGCTCTCTCAGTTACTGAAACCAGAGAGAACAACAACTTTACAGAGCAACTGGTTGCACTGCGTTGTTGTCTGAGAAGCCCCCAATACCCCTATATATTGGAGGGTCATGGGACAGGGTTCTCCATCCTGGGCAATGCGGGACTAAAGCAGGAGTAGAAGGGTTCGAGATTTTCCACAAAAACAACCAACTGCGCAACCTGAACTGATTGTTTCACAACTGAAACGGTCAGTTGGGTACCTGAGCCACTCGGTTGACACCTCAACCGATCGGTTGGGACCCATGAAACGGTCGGTTCACTTCTGAACCAGTCGGTTCGTGGTCATGGTCAGTTCCCGATTGACTTTCCTTCTTTTGTTTTTAATTGGTACCCAATACAAATCCTTGTTCCAATCAAATTGGGCAAGTGAAATGAAAATAAATTTCTCACCAATCCTACTTTCCCAACTTGCTCGGTTGCATCAGTTGAACCGATCATTTTAACGCTTGAAGCAATCGTTTCACCCTGTCCATGAGCCGATTGACTCACCACCTGAGCCGATCGGTTCACCAAGCTGAGCCGATCGGTTCATCACATGAGCCAATCGGTTGGGAGTGCAGATTGTGCAGAAACAATCAATTGTAGTTTCAATCAATCTGATACTCTAATCAATGTGTCCAAGACCTTGAACATTATGATATTGAGCCATCAATTAATTGAGTGTTTAATTGAACTACTAAACTCCTTTAGTAATCAATCTAAATATTGTTTGCGGACAAAACTCCTCTTCCAGGTTAAATCCTATGTGTGTGACCCTGCAAGTCCATTTCACGTTGGCAGTGAAAGTCCATAACACTTATGACTTCACAAGCAAAGAGTGGTGCCTAGTCACACATCAATGCTACCCAAGTGAAAAAGAAAGTTGGAGAACAACTTTCAATCCTACAATCTGTGAATGGTGTTACAGTGAATGTATAATTCCTTTGTCACTGATATCTCGAATGAACTCGAGGCATGGAACAGTCATATTGTCAACGTTCATTCACTTTCTTGATCTCAGAGTAGATTGGAAGAGATATGTTATGACATCAGTATCAAATACTGATTCACACATGCGTGCACGCCTTTCTCAATCCTACTCATCAAGTGGCCATGTATATCAAACTCCCTCAGGAGGGACAAATCCCATATCTATCACTCACCCCTCAAAAGCCCCATGTGTCAAAGCCACCCCATCATCACCTTTATAACAACCCATGTTTTAGGACTGCGTTTGATGATGTCAAAGTGTGCCCAACGACATGTGTTGAGTGTAGTGATTTCAGGTCAAAGAATCACACTCACCACCATCACTGTGAGTCTTGATTGTGACTACCATGTCATGGTTCCATGTGTCAAACTCACGATGGGTCTGTCCGGTACACTTGTTCTCTAACAAGTACCTATGTGTTTGGTTTGATATCTCTATATCATGACTAATGAGATTCTGTCATCAACCAACACCACAATCTAGTCTTGTGTGTCATAGTTGTCTATCTACCTTCCATAATGACATCTGACTAGGGACATAACAAGAATGTACAAACTCTTAGCATCTGTATGATCTCATCATTCAGGTCCTGAACCTGAAGGCATACGTCATTGAGTACTGTCATTCTATAGACAATGAATCTGTTCTATCACTATCTCATATGACTCAACAAGAAAGAATTGGAAGCTTGCCTTTGATGTTTATCAAATCAATCTTAATGTATCCCACCAGTCATCCCATGATTGGCTCTCAGGGCATACATACCAACAGACTCCCACTTGCACTGCGAGCCAATCACCCTTGAATCATATTCATAGTGATCTTCAAACATGTCCCACATGTTACTCTGCTCTAGTGCGATCATAGTGAGTTATGGAAACACCTTGCCAAAGTCAGTATAATTTGCATGTCTCTCATCTCTTTGCTATACGTCACACATATGAGATGGAGTTGCCGTAATATGAGATCTAGTATTCCTTTTCTAACCTTTAGTCACATTGCATGATCAAGGATTCCATACTTGTCATCAATGAGCAGAATATCTATAAGTTCATCTCATGAACTTCCAGATCCATATAGTATCCACTGCTGTTCTTCAACACATAGATACTCGACATTTCCTTTTAAATGGTTTTATTGGAACACTTCCAATTATCAACAAACTTTCACTTTTATATATCCTATATATATTTTGCGATTAATTTTCTGTCCTTTCGGAAGTTCACATCAATGTAACTCTTTACATTGAACTCTTCCTTATATCCATAGAACTAGTACTTCTCAAGTACTTATCAAGTTCTCATGGTATTCCAGTAACCCTTACTGGAAGTAGACAGACATCCACTCGTCATGTCTCACATACGAGTTATCAGGATGAGCACATCATATTGCCATGTCCTACATACAAGATGATGAATGCATTTTGTTCTTGCCATGTCGATACATGCAAGATAACGGTATGATTACATACATGATATATCCCTATCTATTCTTAGTGTTCCCATTCTTCATAAGAATTGGACACTTGGCCTTGGGATACTAACTCTATGTAACATGGATAAATTTTCTCCCACTGAATCTTTACATACTGAACTCTTCAGTATAGATCGCCAATGTATGCTTTCTCTTTTTAGGTCAAGAGGTTTTCGAGAACTATCTCTATAGATCTCTATTCCTATCACATAGGAAAGATCTCTATCTTCCTTAAAGATAATTTCCACTTTTGGATTTCCATTTCACATCAACATGTGGAATGTGAATACGCTCCCACTAAATCACAAATCCCTTCTTTATCTTTGACATATCAGTCACACCCTTTGACTATATCATCAAAGTAAAGATCCAGTTCTGAGTTGCTTGTACTCAATCAATCACATTGATTAGTTCATTGTAACTTATAGACTTCATTTGCATTAGTGGATTCATAAACCTTATAGGTTGTGTCACGTACACATCCTTGTTTTATTCCTCATAGGAATGCGGTTTTAGTATCCATATGCCAAATGTCTTAGTCATTAAGTTGCAATCAACAAGCATCATCCTTCTCAACATGTTATCCATGTGTCTTAACACTTAAGATTCATTTGCACTTATGGATTTCATCCAATGGGTGCTACCATCAAGGTCATACCTTATGGTTCACATGGATGTCATTTAGGATGTAATGATCATAAACCATAACTCAAAATTCGGTTCCTCATATTCATCTAGATAGTTGATTCATCACATGAACAACTCATTACATGATAAACGAGGTGTATCTGTCAAGGATATAAGAACTTACAACTCCTTGTGATTCTTAATGTCCTTTATTAGTGTGGGGTATTCTTTTATTAAGAAGAATTCAGTTATTTGATAATCATTCTCTAACTCCTTAGAGTATTATTCCTTCTTGATTTAGACATCACCATGCCTTAATCATGAGTTCACTATGATACACTATCATAATCACTCATAAGGATCTCAAACATTTGGTCCAAGTATTTCATTCATTGATATCATCAAGAATTAACACTTTACCAAATTTTCACTTCATCTATGATAATCTTGAACACTTCAAGATATTCACCATTTGAAGTATTAGCATTTGTTCCAATAGGTATGTAAATACATCACATGTATCATACCTAATAGGATAATCATTCTCCCACTACCATTAGTGAAGATTGATTAATCATGTCCAAGATATTCATGTCTCTTACTGGTTCTCTAATCAAAAGAGTCTAGATTTATGTATCACATGGACACTAGAAATGAATTTCTCATGATTGATGCTAATTTGATTGTTTGAGTTATCTATAACTTTTAGGTATCATTTTATCTTATGCATATCAAATACCACAAGATAAACAAGACATTACCACAAAGATCATATCTTTAGAAATTGAAACATCTCTTTATTGATTGCCATCATTGTCATACAATATGCAAAAATAAAGTGTTTCTATCTATTGGCAAATATGAAATAGCAGTTCATAACTGTATTACATGCCTTATAGGCTGAAAATAAACTAAATATTCCTATCTATGGTGGCAACACTTGCCCCAGTTATTGAGTGTTTTACACTTTACATCTTGGTATCATATACCTCAAAAGTGTTACACGTTTACTTTCATGACACCTTTAAGTGGAGACATCAGTCGCCTCCTTCTTCTTTTGTTCTTCCAGATAGAGAGGGCAATTCCTTTTCCAATGTCCTGGCTTTTGACAATGGTGGCAATTGCCTTTCTTGGTCACACCTCCCTTGACCTTGAGAGCTGAAGACGACTTGGGCTCCTGGCTAGCATCAGAACCTTTCTTAGCTTTGCCCTTGCCCTTGCGCTTGGACTTGCCTTTCTTTCTCATGATCACCATCACGGACTTAGGCTTGTCCTTCTTCATCTGTGTCTCGGTTGTCCTCAACATGCCCAACAACTTTGATAGTGGCCTATCAAAGTTGTTCATGTTGTAGTTCATCACAAACTGACTGTAGGATTGTGGCAATGATTGTATTATCACGTCATTAGCCAACTCTTGGCTCAGTGGAAATCTCAGTCTTGTCAGGTTCTCCACATACCCAATCATCTTGAGTGTGTGAGGACCAACTGGATCTCCTTCTGTCATGACACACTTGAACAGTGCCCTTGAGACATCGTATCTGTCTTGTCGTGCTTGATCTTCATACATGTTCCTTAGATGTTGAATCATCTCAATAACACCCATGTTCTCATGTTGTCTCTGCAACTCATGGTTCATATAGCACAACATCAAACACTTTGCATCAATGGCATCATCAGAATGCTTCTTGTAAGCATCCCTTTCTGCCTTTGGTGCATTAGGAGCAGGTTCCTCTGGAGTTGGAGTATCCAGGACATAGAGCTTTCACTCTTGAGTGAGAACAATTCTCAATGTTCTATACCAGTCATGGAAGTTTGTCCCATTTAGCTTGTCCTTTACAAGGACCGATCACAAAGAAAAGTGATTGTTGTTTGTTGTCATTTGTACTACAAAAGGAAAATATGCAATTTTAGTCCAAAACTCATTTTTGACTTATTTGATTGATTTGAAAAGTTGATGATATAATTAGGCCTTTAATCATCGCTCCCACTATTTTACTTCAAATTGATAGCCCTCGTATAATCTGCATCGTATAAGAAGGGAATCAAGATAGAAGAAAAGCTGCATCGTTTTCACACAGCAAAACAACGGTGTCTCTGTGTTTTTGCTTCTTCTAGTTTTCAGTCGATAGTGAGTGTTGTTTACGAGCTCGGCCATGACAAGTGGCATCATAGCGGCAACCTTCCTGTGCCTATGGCCTCTATTCCACCAGTTTCTTGCTCGCCACCACCACGTCGCAGATGAAGCCCAAGGAGACGGGGTGACCGAAGCATGGTGGTTCAGGAGCGGGTCGTGAGGGAGTCGAGCAACTGTAACCTCAATGGACACTTCTCCAAGCACTGCAGGAAGCCGCGATGCCAGCGCCGTGAGCAGGCTCACTTGGCAAAAGTGGAGGATGAGCAACCGATACTACTGTTGGCCCGTGCGTGCGAGGATCTGCATGGCCCTGCTCTCCTTTTGCCTGAGATGTGTCAGGACCAAGGAGACACAACGGAGTATGTGTACCTCAATGAAGAGCATGTGACCCCGGTTCACGCCGGTACGGGGGTGTGGTACTTGGACACCGGTGCAAGTAACCACATGACGGGTGACAAATTGATGTTCACCTCACTCGACGAGAAGGTAAAGGGGACGGTGAAATTCGGAGACGGCTCAATGGTCGAAATTTGTGGCCGTGGCTCTATGATGTTTGAGTGTAAGGATAAAGGGCCGAGGTGCTCTCGGAGGTCTACTACATACCTTGGTTGCAAAGCAACATTGTGAGCCTTGGCCAGATGGATGAAATGGGTTGTAAGATCGTGATTGAAAATGGAGAGTTTCTTCTATTAGATCGGCCACGTGTGCTACTGGATTGGGTGACCCGGTCAAAAAACAGAGTGTATACTATACATCTACAGTTGGCTATACCTGTGTGCTTGCTATCCAAGGCCAACGATAAGGCGTGGCTGTGGAATGGTCGCTATGGCCACTTGAACTTCTGTTCATTGAGGAGTTTGGCACAATAGAACATGGCTGAAGGCATTCCCCTCATAGACTGTGTTGAGAAATTCTATGGTGGTTGTGCTCTCGGCAAGTAGCACCGCCTACCGTTTCCACAGGCATCAATGTACCGTGCCAAACACGGCTTGGAGCTAGTCCACATTGATCTTTGTGGCCTGATCACACCGACAACGGTGGGAGGTTATCAATATTTTTTATTAATAGTTGATGGTTGGGGTGAGGCGGTGACAACTGCGGTCTACCTCCTCAATCGGGCACTGACACGCAGCCTTGACGGCAACACGCCGTATGAGGCATGGCACAACCGCAAGCCGGTGTTGCACCACCTCCGCATTTTTGGTTGTGTATCATACATCAAGAAGCTCGGGCCCGACATCGACAAGCTTGCAGATCGCTCGACGCCGATGATCTTTGTTGGCTATGAAGGCTGAGCAAAAGAATATCAGGTATTTGACCCGGTGTCCAACGGGATCCATGTAATGTGTGATGTCATTTTTGAGGAGAAAAGGAAGTGGGATTGGGAATCAGCTGCACAAAGTAACATGCGAACCCAAGCCACTACGTTTGAGGTGGAGTACCACAATGTGCAAGACACAGGCACATCAACGCCAACAGTCATGCCAACGACACAAAGTGCATGCCCACAAGTGGCAATACCTCACACTCCTCCAGTTCCTACTAATCAGGGGTGGGCAACACCACCGAGCAGCGACCATGAGTGCCACGACCTCGACGACCAGCCATTGCACTACCGTAAGTTGTAAAGCATATTCAGGTAACTCGACTGTAACAACACTGAGCACAATGACCTCTGTCTTCTTGCTGCCAAGGAACCTACAAGTATCGATGAGGCCCTCAACGAGGTGTGTTGGAGACGTGCAATGGATGACGAGCTGACTTCCATTCACAACAATGGCACGTGGGAGCTTGCCACACTTCCGGCCAGCCACCGAGCCATAGGGCTCAAGTGGGTATTCAAGCTGAAAAAGGATCCTGATGAAAATGTCGTGAAGCATAAAGCTCGACTCATAGCAAAGGGATATACTCAGCGACAAGGGGTGGATTTCGACAAAGTTTTTGCACCAGTGGCTCACATGGAAACGGTGTGGCTATTGTTGGCTCTCGCTGCACATAACGGGTGGCAAGTGCATCACATGGATGTCAAACCGGAATTCTTGAATGGCGACCTCACTGAGGAGGTTTACGTGCACCAACCTCTTGGCTTCATTGACATCAAAAATGAGCACAAGGTGCTTAAGATGCATAAGGTGTTATACAGGTTACGATAGACACCACGTGCTTGGAATGCCAAGTTGGATGCATTGCTTGCATCTCTCAGCTTTAAGCGTAGCCCCCTTGAGTATGCGGTGTATAGGAGGACCAACGGCACGTCGACGCTGCTGGTTGGTGTCTATGTGGATGATTTGATCATTACTGGCACCAACGTTGAAGACATCAACACTTTCAAGAACCAGATGTGTGATCTGTTTGACATGAGCGACCTCAGTCTCTTGTGTTACTACCTTGGGATAGAGGTCAAGCAAGAAGGTGGGGAAATTAACCTCTGCCAAAGTGCATACGCTGGCAAGATCCTTGAAGTGGCTGGCATGAAGGGGTGCAACGCATGCCACACACCGATGGAAAATCGGCTAAAGCTAACCAAAACAAACGTGCAACACAATACTGGAGCATTGTGGGTAGCCTCCGCTACTTATGCAACACCAGACCCGACATCACATATTCTATTGGAATAGTAAGTAGATAAATGGAGGCGCCGGTGGCACCACATTGGACAGCGGTGAAGCAGATCCTACGCTACATTAGCGGTACCACCGGCTATGGGTGCTTCTACAAGCGGGCGGGCACGACAGAGCCTGCACTGGTGGGGTTTAGCGACAGTGACCTCGCCGGGGACGTCGACGATCGCAAGAGCACGAATGGAGTGGCGTTCTTCCTCGGCTCGAGCATCATTACTTGGACGTCCCAGAAATAGAAAGTCATCACGCTCTCATCTTGTGAGGAAGAGTACATCGCGGCAGCAACGGCAGCGTGCCAGGGCATTTGGCTGAGTCGGCTTCTTGCTGAGCTGGTCGGACAAGCACCGATGAAAGTAAAGTTGCGCGTGGATAACAAATCGACAATTGCTTTGAGCAAGAATCCGATGCATCACGAATGGAGTAAGCATATTGACACTCGGTTTCATTTTATCCGTGAATGCATCGACGACGGCAAGGTAGAAGTCGACCACATCGGCACTGATGGGCAGCTTGCCGATATCCTGACCAAGGCGCTCGGGCCTGTCAAATTTGTTGAGATGAGACAGAAGCTCGGCGTCGTTGAGATTATGTCCATGCAACGGGATTAGGGGGTGAAATGTTGTGCATGTAATCCCATTGCCATGTTGATTATCTTTGCTTTTCATTAATTAGCAAATAATCAGCCACGTCAGCGTGAGTTTGTTGACGATGTGGCCAAAGTGTGTATTGATTCTGTTAGATAGATAGGCAGCTATGAATGCATACGTGTCGTAGCTGAAGAATAGGTCTTTTCTGTTATGTAACAAACGGTTCAGACCGTATAAGAAGGGAATCAAGATAGAAGAAAAGTTGCATCTTCACCCAGCAAAACAACGGTGTCTCTGTGTTTTTGCTTCTTCCAGTTTTTAGTCGATAGCGAGTGTTGTTTACGAGCTCGGCCACGACTGCCGAGGGGGATCGCCAAGAATCCTGCATAAGAATGTAATAACAGCACTGGATCCACAGGTGGATCACATGAGTCTCCAGGATCAAAGACTCGATGTCAAAGACAGCCCAGGGACATTGATCTTACCTACAACACCGATGGGACAAGACTGTGGTTAAGGAGAGATGACTTGCTCACTTGAGATCATAGCATGGGTGGAGGCTTGACCCTCCGAAGGGATATTCCTCAGGTTTTTCTCGTCGAAAAACTCTTAGGTACCATCTCTGCCCCCCTACTCGCTATCACAAAACTTGCTTCTTCTTCTTGGTGTTTAGGAATTAGGACCAAACCCTCCTCTCTTAACCGCCGCAGGCCATGAACGATCCCGCCCCAGGTCAGGCCAGGTTGAGCGGGCTTGCCTGGACCACCGCCTAGTCTCCTGGAGGTCAGAGAAAAGGATACGCCCCCGCTTTCACGTGGTTACGACAGAGTCCAGGCCGACGCGGGGTTAGGGATGGAATAGAATAAATTGACCAAAGAGACCCCACATTTATACATCAATAGTAAGGGAAACACAGTCAATTTAAACTCTTTAAGGAGGCCGCCGAGCCATATTTTAGTAAAATGGTAAGTGTTGACGTGTCGACGTCTGATTCGCCAATAAAGGTACTAACTTGAGAATATTGTAGAAATTAATCTATAAGTCAGATTGAAACATGCTATAAATGAAATCTAAATAAACTAGTTTGAGAGTCTTATTATAATTCCAAATCTAAAAGTAGTGCAAAGATGGGTTTAAGTGGTGATTAAAACATAAAATCCCTAGTTTTGAGTATTAACATGATAAATGTTGTGACTACCCGACATCAAATCAAGCCATCATCAGTAAATAATTACAGAATAACCATAAGCAATGGATTAACAAAATTACTAAAAATTAAAACCATTTTGCAAAGAGATCCTCTTCTAGGAAACTCTTAATGAAAGAACCAAAACTTTATATACATCAGGGTTCACCTTGCACATACATTGTACCATCTCATCTCAAGGATAACATATAATAGTTGTTTTGTGAAAACATATACTGAAGCAACATAAAACCTCAAGGCATACAAACTAAAATCTCATATTATTTATAAAACATTTACGTATTGACTCCAAGGATGTGAGAGTACAGAGATGACACATATAACTTCTATCTACAAGACACGGCAGACAGTACACTCAACCTGAGTTGTTACCATTGTCCCTACTGCTGTTGTTCTCTCTCTACTGTATGGTCTCTATCTCCTCATGCACGTCCACCTAAAAAAAACATGGATCCCACGGGGTGATACAATTATCTCAGCGAGAGATATAACTCTCCGCCAATAATATTATTATCACATGTAAGCAGTATAAAATTGAGCAGATGTTCTTTTATATTAATAAATAAGATTAATCACTATTATAAGTAGAATAGAGCAATCTCATTTCTTAAAGTAATAGAACGATCTATGTTAGAGAAATAAATCATCTATTCATTTTATTAGGAATATGAAGAACATGTATAACATCTATCCATTAAAGATATATAAAAGAAGTATACATCAACCAATGTCTTCCGTACTTGATCCTTAAACAAACATGCTACACGGCTGATTATGTAACATCCCAAGATTTGAGGCCTTAGATAAGATGATCTTAAAATGAATGATTAAACTACCCATATCACCAAGGTGCACCACCTTTTCTGGGAGCCCATCACTAAAGAACTCCATAGTTAAGCGTATTCATCTTGGAGTAGCACTAGGATGGGAGACCAATCAAGAAGTTGACCTCGACTTGCATGTAAGTGAGGATAAAATGCACAGTTAAGGCTAGTGGTGATTTGTGGGGCCAGTCGTCATTCGTGAAACTCTACTAGAGCCTAGGGTAGTGGGCCTAGGCGTTACAAATGGTATCAAAGCCAATTCTCCTTCAGTAGGTGCGGCCCACATATGCTTGTGGCATGTTAGTCTTGAGCGGTACGGTCTAGGCATGTAGAAAAGAGCTATCCATGGTGATGTAGCCACCCTTGCGTTGGTATTCCATGATCGGGAGCTGAGTACCCATGGGCCATGTTGGGTCTGTACTGAAATGGGGAAATATTATGAGGCCATATAGTTGAGTCTTGACGAGGACGTTAAGAGTCTAAGTGGGGGAGATTGTAGCGTACCAGGATTTGAGGCCTTAGATAAGATGATCTTAAAAGGAATGGTTGGACTACCCATATCACCAAGGTGCACCTCCTTTTTCAGGAGCCCATCACAAAAGAACTCCATAGTTAAGCGTGCTCAGGTTGCTAGAATGGGTGACCAGTCGGGAAGTTGACCCCGGCTTGTGTGTGAGTGAGGATAAAATGCACAGTTAAGGCTAGTGGTGGTCTGTGGGGCCAGTCGTCATTCCTAAAACTCGACTAGAGCCTACGATAGTGGGACCAGGCATTACAGATTATATATTTACAAGCACACTAATGCCCTAAGGAGATGAGGTATACCACTCATGCTCCAACCGACCATTGCTTAGTCGAAATTGATACCATATAAGGTCAAGAGAAGAGCCGGCTTCCAAGACCTCACCCATTTCGGTCAGTACGAGACCACTGGAAGTGACATCACGTGTCAAACTGCAACTAGCATGCCAGGATATAGTGGCATCTTCGCTATAGAGCTACAGTCAAAGCATGCACTCTCTTCAGGGAGATTTCAGTTATCCATCCCCGAATTATAAAATTATTGAGTCATGGCATATAGCCATACTTTGAGCTATAGGCCAGTTCACCGTGCTCATTACTGAGTCTATGACCGTAGTCGCACACGAGCCAGGATATGGCATATAGCCAATCCTCAAGATTGTGGACGTAAGGGGATCATCTCACATATGGATGTCCAATCTCACGCCCCCGCATATTCAAAAATATGCGCTCCAGGTAATCCCCTGGGAAAAACCCATTTCACCATTTTAGTAAATCCTAACACTGAATGGATCTATGGTCAGGAAAACTACATGATGAGATTCAACTTGATTAATTAGGTGCATTACAATATCTTTTCGCATCAACCAAGTTTCAAACATGGATTATAACATATGTTACAAAGAAAGGTGTTATACATTTATCAAGTACTTTTATAACCTTTGGAATACTTTAAATGCATAACACTCGGGAGCTCAGTCCCTTATCACATTACTAGGAATTCTCATCCCTTAACATTATCATCATCATGATTACTAGATATGGCTATTCCAACCCTTAGTTCATCACTGAACATTGTTACCTATTATCAGGTAACTGTTACCTCGAGGTTCTCAGACCAAGGTATTCATTACCCTTATTATATAAGTATTTCACATAGATCACAAGGCCCATTAAACATCTTGTCACCTCTCACTAGGCAACAACTATTCACATGGTTCACAAGGCCATTTAAATAAAATCTTGTCACCTCTCACTAGGCAAAAATATCTTTTAGGTCATCAGACCACATAATCATTATACTTATTATACAATTATTTAACATGTCTCACAAGGCCTATGCAATAAGAGAAATACAACCTTCCCTTTATTAGGGTTAGGGTTTCCCTTTATAGCCGAATAGGGTTTCAAGTTCATATTATCAATCCAAACCCTAATTCATTGCTCCACACATCTAGGAGAATACATTGATATCATAAGTATTCAATCATACTTATTTATTCTCATCATTTATCATTAAATGATTATCAAGACAAACTATGAGTTTCTCTCTCATCCTCACTAGGATATTGATTACATCATACTTTATTAACTTGGCTTAACCCTTTCTCAAGGTATGTTAGCCTACACTTATCAAAGTGCATTAAACTCATTACATCTTAATGTAACAATTGACATGACACACTTCATGTGTTATTGATCCAAGTATATTTGGTTTGGGGTGCATCAAGGTGTATCAACCTTGAGGTGCTGGATGTGATATTCATCATGCCTCGATGTATCACTTCCCTCATTACTTTTAACTTACTTAAATTCATAAACTTATCTTGTATTAGGGCATTTCCCATCCTAATACTTTATGCACTAACTCATCACATTTATCATGTAGTGTATTGGCCATAAGTCACACACTTGAATTACTCAACTATCATCAAGTGATATGGACTCATCTCGGGTTAAGGCATTGTTGAAATAGGGTTGACCATTATCAACCACTTTAGGTGTTTCACCTATCAAGGTATTAGCTACACCATTACTTGGTGTTATACTCATCACTCCTCAAAGTGTTTTTCCCTCACCTTTACAAGGTGTATCAGGTTGAATCATGTATTTCAAGTGGAACACATGTATTGGGTTAGGTTTATATCGAGCTAGGCATCATCATATCCCTCATACCCTTACCCATCAAGGTAT
Source organism: Alisma plantago-aquatica (assembly GCA_963693085.1). NCBI lineage: Eukaryota > Viridiplantae > Streptophyta > Magnoliopsida > Alismatales > Alismataceae > Alisma > Alisma plantago-aquatica. The sequence continues at coordinate 845,490,327 of OY856409.1, forward strand.
CAACCTTACCAATCATATGGTGTATCACCTTTACCATACATGGGTGTGACATCCTCACCTCACTTGAAGATATTGGACACACCATACTTTAGTGTATTGGCCATTACACACCTTACCACTTTGTCATCTAGTGTGTATGCTTTCTACCCATATCGCCTAAGAGGTGTATGTGTGCCTCCATATCGGGAAAGAGGTGTATGTTTTCTTCCATATCGGGTAAGAGGTGTATGTGTGCCTCCATATCAAGCAAAGAGGTGTGTGTGTGCTCTTCACACCATATTGGACAAAGAGGTGTGTGCGCGCTTCACACCATATCGGGCAAAGAGGTGTGTGTATGCTTCACACCGTATCGGGCAAAGAGGTGTGTGTATGCTCCACACCATATTGGGCAAAGAAGGGTGTGTGTGTCACTCATATCTTCCATGAGGTCAAAACTCATCATTATATCAAGCTACCCATCATCTAGGGTTTATCATATCGGTTTAGAGTACATACTTGACTCCATGTCGTGCATAAGGTATAAACTTGACCTCATATCGTGCACATGGTGTATGCTTGACACCATATCATCCAAGATGTGTATACTTCATCACCATATCGTACAAGGAAGTATAAACTCATATCCATATCATTTTAGTGGTGTATGTGCATCACCATATCGGGTTAGAGGTGCTTGCTTGTATGCTTGAACCCGATATCACTATGTAAGGTGATACCATCATCTTCAAGCTCTAGACCTTCGTTCTACTTGTTCTAGTACAAGGATAACAGGTCTAAGAAACTATTAGAACGCATAGATATATCAAGTATTCAATAAAATCTTAGAATTGAAAGTAGATCATCAAATATAGCAAGAAAGATGGTGAGTAATAACATGTTTGGGTTCAAGTTATATAACCCGCCTCAAGAACAACTTCAAAGCTCCAAGTTCCAAAGCTACACGTTCCCAAGGTAAGAGATGAACTATCATAGGTTCAAGACTTGTTCAAAATTCCTCTATATGCAAAGAATCACCATAGATAAGAACTTGGTGAAGAAGAACAGAAAGGAATAACTATAATCCGAGAATCATGCTTCAACCTAGGTTGAAGATGATCATGGCCTCACCTTATGCTTGGTGCTCGAGCTCCCCTTGCTCCTTTAGATACTATGCACGGTATCTAAGAGGGTATGCACAATATATCAGAGAAAGAGAGTTACAGGGTTCGTAAACTTTCACTAGTAGGTGAAAGGAGAGGTATATATAATTGAGGTACATGAGAGAGAGTGTATAAGAGGTGTCATCGTATTAAGCTACTAGGTGCCACATGTCCATGCATGGTTGACACATGTACATGCATGGACTCACATTTATATTGACATTCAAAACACTTGAGGATAATCTAGAGATGATATTTTGGCCATCACTTATATCTTTGGATGAGATATCTCAACTCAATCACCACTTTATTCACAACCCGGTACAACTTTATTCTAGGAAGTTGTAAACCAATACAACTTTAGCAAGGAGCATCTAACTCATCATGGATCACCTCCCTGACGTGATAATCTGATACGAATACTTCCAAGAAGTTAACAAAATGATATGGGACCTTCTCTATGGATTCTTGGCCGATAGGCACTCCCATATAAGCTTTACAACTCATTTTAGGGTTTCAACTATACACAATTCTTGGTCTTTTCATCACCAAGAATACCATCACTCAAAAGTCAAATATGGTGTCTCCTTCTTTCTATCTCCTATAAATGATACTAGGAGGAAGTAGAGACACTCTAGAGGTGGTAATTTGTATATCAACCCTACATTTTGGGTAATTTACAATTTTCACCAAAATTGGTACACAAGGCACTAACATTATTCAAACAAGTTCAAACATGGAATTAAGGCTTTCCAAAAGCCACCACCGAGCATCATTCTCTCTATTATGATGCTAAAAAATATCAGATACATTCAAAATGGAACATTTTCCAATATAACCCCTCATCTTGGGTAAATTGCATTTTGGTCCTAAACAAAGGAACATTGCTCAAACAACATCCAATAAGGACCAAACTTGAAACATAAGTGTGTCACATGATAACAAAACTCCTTAGAGGATTATATTAAAGTTCTAAGCAACTTCTTTAAGACAAAAAAATAGGGTTAGCCCTAAACCCAGGTCAGGGATGATATAAGTTATAAACCCCTAACAAGGATTTCGTCCCCAAAATCCCAGATGAAGTGAGACAATTGTTATTCATGCATCATATCATCAAGCCTCCACATAACATCTTATTGTCATGGAAATTCCATAGAACTTTGACCAGCACAAAGTCCTTCCATACAGGGCCATCATAGAATTTGTCATACATGACACATAACTATCCTTTTTATTAGTGACTATAATATCAATTCCGTGTCAGGTAACACTTTCTTAAGTCAAAGAAGTACTATTCATATTTCGAATAATTCAGGTGTCAAACCTTATTGACTCGTCACCTTCTCATCTTACATCTTTTATGTGATAATATTCTTGACCTTGGGAGTCTTCCATACCCATCACTTAGTTTAGCATTTCTCCTCCAAGGAAAAAGTAAAGTTATATTTTATCACCCACTTGGGACTACAAATCTTATCATACATCTATTGTGACACTCTAATCTACTGACACAACACTAATATTTCTTATGACTTGTACCAACTATCACATTAGCTATTTATTTTCTTGTTATAAGGAGAGGCTACTTATCAAGAAGGACTTATCTCAGAGGTATCTCTACATGTTATATGTATAAATTGCCTCAACAGATCTAGATAGGGATAATCTAAGGAATTATTTTTAGCTTGATAAGTTTTTCCCAAAATGATTCTGCAATTGTTCCCTCAATTAATACATCCTTATCGATGTCATGTTTATGTAGATCATAAACCCCTAACATATGATGTCCATACTATTACATGTAACTAAACTGATCTCACGGTTGGCCATCTTAGGTAACTAATATTAATCATCTTATCAGGAGTCATGTTCTCATTTTCTCATACTATTGAAAGTTTTTGGATACTAGGATTCTTTACCTTGGTATCCATTATATGTGCCAAAACCACATCACATCCTTATCATTCCCATCTTCAATTGTTATTACCAAAACAAAACATACAAAAGGATTTTTCTTTCATCTTGGGTACTTATTACACATATCTTTATCTTGGAACCAAAGTCGATGATGAACTGATACTTTTCCAAGTATCCATCAATAGAACACTTCTAACTCATGCACATCAATTGTCATAAGACTCACTTGATTTACATGTCCCTAAAAAGAAAGAACAAAAAGAAACATATTCCTCTTATCTTCCATCATCACCCAGGGTTGTTTAGTAAAGAGAAGAGATTATTATCTCCTCTGATTATTGCATGAACTTTCAACTGTTCATGAGTCATTTATTCTTATTTCATCCTAGGTTCCTTGCCATCAACATAGGAATTATAAGGATTATTACATGTCATCACTCCTTTCTTTGTTACTGTCTAACATGTTCATTAAATTTTTATAATTTTATCACATTTCTCATTTTCACAATATGGAAGAGATCATTATCCTTCACATATTCTTTATTTGAACAAGGATCATCATCCTTGTTCCCTTTCACTTATTATGAGAATTGTACTTTATACTTTCTCATACTCACAGGTTGATATGAGACAATCTCAGATTCCATTGTATTGCACTTAGGATGTGATAGAAACATCCATGCCATATTTTTAATTTCCTTATGCTCTTTAGATTGTCTCAAAATGATTATTTGATTAGAGTAATCAGAAAGATAGAAATCTAAGAGTTTCATACTTACCCTACTTTCAATAGATGACTACCTGGACAAGGTATACAAGTACTGAGATTAGGTAGTATGCACCTTGTTTGTATCATATACCTTACTTTTCATATCATCCAAATCATAGGACTTAATATCCCTAGATTTCTCCAGGCATCTCTTTCACACCTCATCCTCTTTTATGCAAACAAGAGCAATTATAAAAGCATTTAAAAGAATACTGGATAGAATATAAATTCTAGTCCTCATCATTTCTTCCCCATGTTCCCATAGGACAACCAAAAGGAAGTCAACAACAACAATCCTTCTTATAATTATCAAATAAAATCAAGAGAAGACATATCAGAATGAAAAAGCTCTATCTAATTGTCACCCCTCATGGTCATCTACCACTTCAAGTTGACTCAAAATACAGAGTCTAGTTGTTTCATGTTGTTGCTTTTTCATTTTTACACTATTGGGCTATAACTTTCGTAAGCCCTTTCGAGTTTTCCTCGGTTTTTGGGTCATTTCATTCTTTCTTTTTGAAAAAAAGGGTTTCGTATGCTCAATGTGTCCATATTCATAACATGTCTTGTCCTCGTAGCATGGTCTTATCGGTCTTATTACCGATGTAGAAGCTAAGTCAAGAGTTCTTATAGGTGGAGACTTAGGACTTTTGCCTTTACTTAGTGACTACTACACTAGTGCACTAGACATTTATTGCACTGGTGGCACCAAAAACTTTGGCTTTTTAGAACAACTAGGCAAATGTCACTACAATTGTAGAGATATTTCCTTAATTATCGGCTTATTGCCCCTCCTTGGACATTTCCATCACATATGTACTATATATCTATACTTATGGTAGAGTCTATTTTCTTTCCATATGTTAATACTTCCCACATTTTCCACTGTTCCAACATGACTATATCATTCAAGAACCCTTTCAGAACCCAAAGTTTCTGCATTGAGGATGGGTAACCTAGGTTGTATTGCTAGTATCCAGTCCACTATATGCATCACGATTGTCCTAACTTGCCCAAAAAGAGCATAAAAAGTGGGATTCTCTATCTGGATTGGTTCAAGATGGGAATTCTCAGGCATAGATAATGAGCAAAAATTTGGCAGAGATGTAGATTAAGTCATTATTAAATTTCCCTCAAAACATGGGATTAATCGGACACTTGTGTTGGGAGTTAGGGCTTTTACAAAATTCCCTAAAGTGTTGTGATTATCATAAATGTCACATATTTATTGATTTAGTTGGAAATAGCTTGGGATGACGACAACCATCAGATTGAGATCCGACGCTAGTTGTGTGTCTCCTACCTTGACTCTGAAAAGGAAGATGTCGCAGGACAGAGGGATTTTCCTCTCCACTTTTCTCGTGATCCAGTTCATGTGCGAACTTGGAAAGACACCAATTAGATTCGAGGTGGGATTCTGAACCACTTAACCCCTACTTTCTTGTGCTTTTGTGGCGTATAGGAGAAACACTTAATCCACCTAGAAGGGGCAGACGGTGACAAGGATGGGAACCTTAGTTTTCAACCCCCACACCTATAAATACCTACTCCTCTCGACACCTCTCACCCTCATGAACCCAGAAAACACTCCTTCTTGCTCTCTCATGCCTTGAATCAAAGAAACCAAGTCTCTTCGGTGAGCTCTCCTCCACAGCGCCGCCGCGGAGCCTGTTGCTGGATCGGCCAAAGGACGAGGAGCAGCAGCCCTCTGAACGAGGGCTATCGTGGACTCATGAGTGAATCAATGACTAATAGCAGTCGTGTTCTTGGAAAGTAGTGAGTGGGCACGTGTGAGGAGGGGCGTCGAATCAAGCCAGGTTAGCGATGACCAGAGATCCAATGACCGAGGATTATCTGCAAAAATTCAAGTAAGTCAAAAATTCAAGAAAATAGGGTGATCTTGTTTAATTCACTAAAAATCATTCCTTTGGCCGGAAAATACAAGTTAGTAGTGCTTTTTTATCAGAAAAATGTGTAGAATATGATAAAAATAATATTAGAGCCTGATTGTAGATTATATTAAAAAAGTATAAGGTTTTACATATTTTAATGCATTAAATGATAGAAAAACTCTAGAAAGAGATAAAAACAATCATGATTAATCTTGATTATGTTTTTGGTCAATGTTAACATGTTAAGAGTAAAAGAAAGAGGTAAAAACATAAAAAAGAATGATTCGTATGTTTGTTTTAGGGTTTTTATGATCATGTACATGGATTAATGGACTAAAAACCTTAATTTGGGAAAATATGAGTTTTAGTGGTCATACTCCAAAATTTCAAGTATACAACTGTAATATAATGATTGTTGAACATAGTTTGGATTAAAGAATCCTTAATGAAGATAACTGGGAAGGGTAATATGGATGTTTAAAGTTGATATTAACATATTGATTATAAAAAGGACACATTAGATCTAAAAGGATGATCTTTATGTGTAATTTGATTAATTAAAGTTCCATGTACATGAATAAGCTTTAATGGGCCTTGAATCCCTAATCGAGGTAATTATGACTCTTAATGGATTTAATTGTTCAAATCCATGAATAAAGAGAGATATGATAATTCTAATCTATTTTGAGTATAAAAGTTCTAACTGTGGATAAATACCCTTAATTTGGTAATTAGGGTTTCCTAGTGGATTAATATGGAATTAGTGATAAATAAAGTTCATATGTGAATTAGAACATAATGAATTATGAGATGTTAATTTGGAAGATACCAAAGATGATGATTGGCCTTAATGATCGTGTCATAACTTAAAAGGTTAAAGATGGTAGTTTTAATGTAAAAGAGATATATTAGACTTAATTGACTTTCAAGTATGCCTATGATGTTGAAATTAGGGTTTGTGAACTAAAAGGACATTAAAAGTGTTAAATGTGTTATGGAGACTAAAACCCTAATAAAACCCTAAAGTTGGCCTCGAAATCCTAAGGTGGAATCCAAGTCGATCTTGAGAATGTTTTGGATAAAATAATGACACTTGGATGTTATACATTAATTTCAGGATATTGTTGATTTCTTGTTTTATTGTCTTCATTATTATTGCTTGGACACCAAGTTACCTATGGATCAGGTATGTGGTTATGCTTATGAATATCTCGAACTAGTTTTCTGAGGATTTCTAAAGTTTTCATCGATGGCTTGAATTAAACTGTTGGATGAATTTAATTCATGCATATATAATGTGGATATGACTATCACCTAAGATATATGCTTACTAGCTCAGATCCTAGTCTCCTCTGTAGCTTGATAGATTGACCTAGTACATGGCTACCTATGGGGTAGGTCCATCAGGTCATTAGATGACTTAGTACATGGGTACCTATGGGGTAGGTCCACCAAGTCACCATGAGTCATAGATTGGGCAACCTTTGGGTAGGGCTGTGCGACTCCACAACCCTAAGTAATGGCTACCTGTGAGGTAGGACCATGGGGGTAAGGATCTATCATATGCGAGAGGTAGTATCCAAGTCCACTGTAGAGACGACACAGAGATAGGGGATAGGTATGGATTGAGTAGTATTGCTTAAAATGTAAACTTGATTGTTAAATGATATTTGGTTAATTACATCGTTACCATAGTTGCACAATTTTGGTTGTCCCCACATACCAACATATTTATTTATGCTGACCGACATTTTGTTTGTTGGCGTTTTAGGTACAACTTTGAAAAGGACAAACAGTAAAGTATCATATTGTGAAAATAAGAAATGAAGTGCAAGGAGGATTAGTTATAATAGATTCTATATGTGGATAGAAGTAAGATATCCATGCTTTTAAAAAGGTATGCAAAGTTGGGGGATACCGGGTGGCGGGGTCATTACATTTAGTATCGGAGCATTGGTTCCTCATTTAATCTTTAGTAATTATTAAATTTTACAAATTCCATAGATTTGAGGGAGTTATTAGAGGATTTTCCAAAAGACAGAGGTGTCTAGAAAAGGATCACGTCCGGGGGCTGGCAATATTTTCCTCCGTACTACTAGTCAGAATACGAGGACTCCCAGAACTGTATGACTGCCTGGCCAATGTCTTAGGATTTGACTCAAAATAAGATACCTTTAGGACTCTCTCATCTATTTTCGTCCCTTCTCGACCCTAATTCTGTTAAGATTCCAAGGTTTAGGGTTTTTCTCTCTCTTCCTCGCCCTCTTGAGGTCAGGGTATGTATAATAAGGTTAAGGAATCCTCCAACAAAGTAATTAAAAGCATGTAGATAAAATGTCATGGACATAAGCTTAATAGTTTAAGCATAAACGAAAGAATAGTTGCATGGTTAGGTCATATGACATGTGTTGTCATGACCTCAGGAGAGACCTAAGGCTAGACCTTCTTTTCTGGAGGATGAGTAGAGAGTTTGTCTTGGAGGCAAAGACCTTAATTATAGGTAGAGACCTGGCACATCCTCTGAGAATGATGCTAACCCTAACCCTAAGTGGTGGTTAGAGAGAGAGAGATGGCATGGTGATTTAGATGTCATGGTCAACCATGTGTGTAGGTAGGCATGCTTTTGGTTTTGGATACCTATGATAGTATTATCAATGTGAGTTTGGATGACCTAGTACCTTTGGCGACCCAACTCTGGGAAGGGTCGTGCAAGTTAGAGTGAAGGATAACTCCTTCATTGATGCGGTTAGTGAAGAACCTATAGAAACCCTATGGGATTATATGATCATGGCATAGTATGCACCTAGAGTACGTTAATAGTACTAGCAGTAGGTTAAAAACCCAGGCATGAAGGGAATGATGGATAGCTTATGAGATAAGCATAAAGAGCTATGGATAACTTTGAGAGAAAATAGGTTGATCATACGTTTCACCCATGTAGGTGTATGCATGTGAGATTGATCCATCTTCTTAGAGAGAGAATCTCCAGTGGTAAGGTCAGTTGTAGGGTTACCTCTAGAGAGGGAGAGAAAGTGTGATACATCGTTCGAATAAAATGTTATTATCGATGCGGAAGCGAATACTTAGCAGCGGAATTACAGAAAATCATTAAAAATTAAAATTGTTTGCACTTAGATTCACAAACTGTAAAACTCTTTTATAAAGATTCAAAGTTATTTACATTTCGGTTCATCAGTAAAGATCCATATCATCTCATCTCGAGAGTCATAAACATTGACTGCCCTGTTAAACTGTACATGAGCAGTATACAAAAATCTCAAGGTATCAAGCCAAAAATCTCATATCTATATTATACCATCTATTGACTCCTAGGGCCTGAGAGTATAGAGACAAAACATAGGACTCTCTATATACAAGACTTGACAGACAGTGTCTCCACCTGTGGATCACTGTTGTCCTTGTTGTTGCTACTGCTGTGACTGTTGTTGCTGCTCACCCACTGAAGGGTTTCTTCTTCCTTGGCGTCTACCTAAAAAGTTGAATTCCACGGAGGTGAGACAATTGAATTATTGTCCCAGCGAGAATTATAACTCTCTGCCAGAAGCATGGTTATTATAAATAATGGAAAATTATTGAGCATTAGAATTTTAAGCATTCAACAGAAGGTAATTCATTGAATTACTAAATGAAGCATTATTTTTTATGCAATCATTTCAATTACAACTTGATTTAATAGCAAATCATTTAATCAATAAGGGATATGAAGAACATGTATATTATTTGTCCAACTAGGACTTAATAAACAATGTATCATCAATCATTGTTTCTCATAGTACAACCTAAGCAATCATGTTACACGACTGATTACATTTTACAAACATACTTATGCCCTGAGGAGATGAGGTATACCACTCATACTCCAACAGACCACTGCAAAATCGAAATTGGTACCATACATAGGTCATCAGAAGAGCCAGATTTCTATGACCTCATCCTCCTCAGTCAGTGTGAGGAACAACATGCAGGACATCTCGTGTCTCTGCCATAATAGCTTTCCAGGGTATGCTGGTAAGTTCGCTATTAGAGTTAAAGTGGCATGTTGTACTCTCTTCAAAATTGAGGTATTTCTTATTTATCTCACATCGATTCGGCATTAACATCATCATCGGGAGATTAGTGATACATCATCCCGGCATATACATATAATGAAGGATTGAGAGATTTATTGTTTATCTCACATCAATTCCTCCATTAGGACATAAGTATATTCGCGTCCATAACCCCCACATACTCAAAAGTATGCTCTCCAGGAGTTCCCTTAGGAAAACATGTTTCACCATCATCCATCTTCTGAAGATGATGGATCTATGGTCAGGGCTCTACATGATATCATTATACTTGATTATTTAAGTACATTATGGCGTTCTTTTAGTATCAGGCATGTTTTCAAACATAAACCATTTAAAATAATTGCTATAAAGAAAGAGTACTATTTTATCAAGTTCCTATTATAGCTTTATCAACATTGGAATCTCAATCCCCTATTAATACATCATCATGATTCAAGAACATGGGTGTTCAAACCCTTAGATCATCAAATCACTTTTTACCACTTTATCAGGTTACTTAATGCCATTAAGTCATTTAACAGTGTAAACACAATGATTGCAGTGCAGGTATTTCACATGGCTCATACAGCCTGACAATCTCATTTGTTACCTTTCAATAGGAAACTTAGCATGACATTGCTTACACAGTTCATAAAGTGTTTTTAATAAACAATGTGTCATTGCTCATTCCTGGCTATGTTCAATATCTCATTAAACATGCATAGTTAGTATAGATGATAACAGATACATTTATCTCATGTCAATATAATGCCAAACAATGATAACATCACTATTCATGGATTGCACCACTATACCCTTATTAGGGTTAGGGTTTCCCTTTTCAATTCAATTAGGGTTAGCCTACCCCTTAGATCAATTAGAAATAGTGATTCCTCATTTCATTATCTAATCATAGAGCTTCATGCTATAAAGCATAACCCAGAATTAGGGTTTCACAATTTTATTCACCTTAATAGGAATTAGGGTTTACTATTCACATAACATCACCCTAGATTAGGGTTCATATTCAACATACCCTGAATTAGGGTTTACTATTCACACCAAATAGGAGTGATCATCAAATTACTTTTGAATTAAGGTTTATCATGTCGAATTAGGATTATACCTTCATCATGTATTAGGGATATTTCCATTATTACCCTTGATTAGGGTTAAGATTCATTAACCATCATAATTAGGGTTTTCCTGATCTCACTATGAAGGATTATACCCTAATTAGATATTCATTCATGTTGGAAGTCCATTACTTAATTAACATTCATATAAGAAGTCTTTTCTCTCTCATCCCCTAAAGGATGATATTAGCTTTAACCTTGATTAGGTTAAGTCAACTCAATCATGAAAGAGAATTCACATCATGAGTTAAGTCATCATCATTGCAATCATTAAGGCTTAATTACTTCATGGGTTTAAATCACTTTATCCCATTAAGATACAAGCACCCTGATCACCTTTGATTACATCATGTACTAATTAACTAATCACTTTGTTCTTTAACCATTTTAAGTACCATGCGGTTTAGGTTAAACATCCACCAAACAATCTTGGTCACTAAGACCCCAAACGATCTTGACCAGCTCAGACCTCAAACGGTCTTTCATACTAAACCTCCAAAAGGTCTGAGACTATTTGGACCTCCATGCAGTCTTGGACTACCTTTGAGACCGTTTGGTAAAGTAGGTGGTGAAGATCGTTTGCCAAGTTTGACTTTTGAAACCGTTTGCTAAAATGGACCTCCAAAACCGTTTGCTAAAGTGGTCCTCCAAAACCTTTTGCTAAAGTGGACCTCTAAGACTGTTTGCTAAAGTGGACCTCCAAGACCGTTTGCTAAAGTGGACCTCCAAGACCGTTTGCTAAAGTAGGAGGTGAAGACCGTTTACCCATAGTTGACCTTTGAAACCGCATGAACACAATCGGTTTCTGAAACCACAGGAACCTAAACGGTTTGGGATCGTTTGGTCCCAAATGGTCTTGAGACCGTTTGGTCCAAACCCCCTTAAAACCACAAGGACCAAGTATGGTCTCAACCCATCAAATCGAATTTAGGTTTTCCATTGTTGATTCCTTCAACAGTTGTATATCTGTAATCAATCATCAATTGGACATATCACCATCATTCAATTGAGTTAATTAAGTCAACCTTCAACTCATTTGGCCCTCAATTGACCCTCAATTGGTCATCAATTAGGGTTTGAGTCAATTGAATTAGGGTTTGGAAATGATGACCCTTCAACATCAATCAATGTGTGTCTAATTGATTTGAAACTATTGAACCATCATCCAACTGTACATGACCTGACCCCAAACGGTCTTGGGATCATTTGGATGACCTCCATACGGTCTTGAGACCGTTTTCTCATGTCCACATCAAAAACCAAGTCCTTCAATTGGAGTTTGACCCATTGGATTGATCACCACATCAACATTTGATTGTACTTCAACTTAATACCATTAGATTCTTCAAATACTTAATCATAGTCAATCCTAGACCACCAAACAGTATTGAGTGGTCACCAAATGGTCTTGAGACCATTTGGGTGATCCCCAAATGGTTTTGAAACCGTTTGGGTCACTCAACCCAAACTTCCACCTTATTTAATCATGAAATCAGCACTTCAACCCAATTAGGGTTTTGATGATTGTTGGACCTTTAATTAGTGAACCACTTGAAGTTAATTGATAATTATTGATGGATCATTGACCTACATTAATCTCAACAGGTCTCCAAATGGTCAACGCTTGGTCAAAGCCACCAAACAATCTAGGACCATTTGCTTCTATGTTGTTTGGATGAAACCGTTTGCAATCAAAGGGTTTGAAACCATTTGCTCCCAAACGGTTTGAGAAACCGTTTGAGCACAAAGGCAAACCATTTGCTAAAGTACTTTTAGATATTTGTCTAGGATGATATCACCTTCATCTACCTCTATTCAACCAAGAACAGGTGCTGCTCTTTACAGAAACATTTAGCAAGAACTCACAAGAGTATCAAAAGAAGAAGTATAACCAACGATTCTTATATAAAAGAGTGCAATACTAATTCATGAGGGTTAGAGTTATAAAACCCGCCTCTAGAACTGATCCAGAGATCCAAGCTCCACGGCTTTTAATGGTGGATTAGGCTCCAGCAGTTATCCAAGGTTTGTTCTTCAATCTTTGGATGAACAAGATGGGTAGAAAAGGAAACCAAGTGAAGAAAACCATGAATCTAACCTTGTTTGTATGGTTTCCACCATGGATTCGAGGTAGATGATGATAAAAACTTACCAAGACAGTTTGGTAGTCCTTCCTCTGGTCCATAGCTCTCCCTTGGTCGGCCAAAGCAAGGTGATAAGGGAAAGAACTAAGGAAACGATCCTTTGATGTTTTGGAAAAAGGATACATATATATATTTATGGATTTTCAAGAAAAATAGAAAAAGAGGATTATCTCCTTTTATTTCCCAATTAATTTCCACCAAAGCTTCTTCCATACTTTGGCCACGTATCCCCATTCTAATACCTTGCAAAACTTCTCCATTATCCAAGGTTTAAAGGAAAAGGACTAAGGACCTTAAAGAGTTATGTGTTAATATCCATCCTTTAATGAGTATTGCTTTATATTAAATTAATGTGAATAGCTTCCACTTCAACCAAGATCTTTTTGGTTCCCAAGCATGGCACAAGATCGTTCAAACTATTACAAACACATCCTCCAGCTTTTGATTGAAGGGCACTATAATTAATATATTTTTCTTTGCATTAAGGTGTATTAAAGAGCCATTTGTGCTTAAATCTTGATTATTTCAATATCAAGATTCTCTCTCTTCCATGATAATTCAAATGAGGTGCCCCTCTCATTTTCTTTTCTATAATTGATGCCAAGAAATATGAGAGACCCTCAAAAGGTGATATTTTGCATGTTGAACCCTAGGTTTTGGGTAAATTGCACATTACACCAAAACTAGGTTTTAATGCATAAAGATTGCTCTACAAGCTTTATCTTGATGTCCAAGCTTGTGGAAATCATACCACCACATCATACTCATTCTTATGATGTCTCAACATCATAGGAACATATTAACATGTGCAATTTGCAAGTTAACCCCTCTACATGGGTAATTTGCACTTTACTCCAAAGTTAACAAAACAATGTTTCAACATTATTAAAAAAGGACTGACATTGAAATATAAGTTCCTCAAAAGCATTAATTACTTTTCAAAAGATAAGAGCAAGCAACTAATCAACTTTATTAGGCAAAACACTTAGGGTTAGTATATAACCCAGGTCAGGGATGTTACAAATTATCCACCCCTTACAAGGATTTCGTCCCCGAAATCATCTACAAAACATATTAAGAGAAAAGTGCAGGGTATTTCCTCCTCATCTCTTCCTCTAGTTCCCATGTGGCTTCGTCAACGCCATAGTGATTCCAGAGGACTTTCACAAGACTTATGTCTTTCTTTTTTAGATTTTTAATTCTTCTGTCAAGGATTGTCATAGGTCCTTCAACATAAGATATATCATCGTTTAATTTTACTTCCATAGGATGCAGAACTGATTCTATGTCAGGATGACATTTCCTTAACATGGAAATGTGTAACACTGAATGTAACTTTTGCAACTCTGGTGGTAACTCTAGCTTATAAGCTACCTTTCCAATCCATTCAATGATTGGATAAGGCCCCATAAACCTAGGAGCTAACTTTCCTTTCCTTCCAAATCTAAGAACTCCCTTCCAGGGTGAGACCTTGAGGTACACTATCTCCAACCTGGAATTCTAAAGGTCTATGACGCTTATCAGCATAAGATTTCTGCCTATCCTGTGCAATCTTTAACTATTGTTGTATTATTTTAATCTTCTCAGTGGTCTGCTGCACAAGATCAGGACCCAAAAGTTGATATTCATCGGTTTCATACCAACATAGGGGAGATCTACAACGTCCACCATACAAAGCTTCATAAGGTGACATCTCAATGCTATTTTGATAGCTATTTTTGTAGGCAAACTCTATCAAACTTAGATGCAGATCCCAACTTCTTGTAAACTGGAGGACACATGTCCTAAGCAAGTCCTCTAAGGTCTGTATAGTCCTTTCTGACTGTCCATCAGTCTGAGGATGAAAGGTTGTACTAAATCTTAACTGTGTGCCTAAAACTTTATGAAGTCGCTCCCAAAAATGACTTGTAAACAGGGGACCTCTGTCAGAAACAATGGTGACGGGGACCCCATGCAGCCGCACTATCTCATCTACATACAACTATGCCAGCTTCTCAGCAAAATAAGTTGTTTTGATAGGTGTGCTGTCTTTGTCAACCTATCAACTATTACCCAGATAGAATCATGACCTTTGTTTGTTCTGGGTAAACCAACCACAAAATCCATGGTTACATGATCCCACTTCCATTGTGGTATGGGTAAAGGCTGCATTGTTCCTGTAGGTTTCTGGTGTTCAGTTTTAATTTGCTGACATACTGGACACCGCATAACAAACTCAGCAACATCTTTCTTCAAACCAGACCACCAATACATATATTTTAAGTTATGATACATCTTTGTGCTTCCTGGATGCATAACATACATCAAAGAATGAGCTTCTTCCAGGACTAACTTCCTTAAATTATCCACATCTGGTACTATCATTCTACCATGATTACAGGATACCTGATCATCAAAATCATAGAAATCGTCTCGTTTCTCACTACCATACTCTGACCTAATCTGTTGAACTATAGAATCAACTTGTTGTGCCTCCTGAATCTATTGTCTCAGAGTAGGTTTTATGTGCATTTCAGCTAACAACCCAGATAACAATGATACTTTTAACTTTACATTGTCTTGCCTTAAAGAGATAAGCATATCCATCCTAGAACACACCAAAGAATTCAACTGTGCTCTATCTAAGGCTCGTGTTGCTGATTTTCTACTTAAAGCATCAGCAACCACATTGGCCTTCCCTGGATGATAATCAATTGTACAATCGCAGTCCTTTATTAATTTCATCCAGCGGCATTGCCTCATATTAAGCTCATATTAAGAAAAGATGTACTTTAGGTTCTTATGGTCAGTGAAAATCTGGAATGTCTCTCCATAGAGATAATGTCTCCAGATCTTCAGGGCATGAACTACAACAGCTAGTTCTAGATCGTGTGTCAGATAATTCTCCTCGTGTTTCTTAAGCTGTCGAGAAGCAAAAGAAATCACTTGTTTATCCTACATCAACACACATCCTAGTCCATTCTTAGAGGCATCACAGAAAATATTTACCCTTTCCCTTGTTCGGGTAACACAAGCACAGGTGCACTTGTCAGCCTTTGATTTAGCAACTGGAATGATTGCTGACACTTGTCACTCCAAGAAAAAGAAACATCCTTTCTGGTCAACTTAGTCAAGGGTAAAGATATAGAACTGAAGTTCTTAATGAACCTCCTGTAGTAGCCTGCTAACCCAAAGAAACTGTGAATCTCTATCGGAGTCTTCGGCTGCTCCTACAGCAGGACAAATTCTACCTTTTTAGGGTCAACACGTATACCTGAAGTGGATATTACGTGTCCAGGAAAAGAAACTTTAGGTAACCAGAACTCACACTTGCTAAGCTTAGCATACAACTTATGCTCTCTTAGTAAAGTTAGAGCCTGATGAAGATGATGCTCATGTTGCTGAGCATCTCTACTGTAGATCAAGATGTCATCTATCAAGACAACAACACATTGATCTAGAAAATGTTTAAAGATTCTTTTCATGAGTTCCATAAATGCAGCTGGTGCATTAGTTAGTCCAAATGACATAACTGTGAACTCATAGTGACCATACCTTGTCCTAAAGGCAGACTTAGGTATGTCACCCTCCTTAATACGCAGCTGGTGATATCTCGACCTCAGATCTATCTTTGAGAAGACTGTTGCACCACGCAACTAATCAAAAAGATCATCGATCCTCGGCAAAGGATACTTATTCTTTATATTTACATTATTTAATTGTCTATAATCAATGCACAACCGCATTGATCCATCCTTATTTTTAACAAAGAGGACCGTAGCACCCCAGGGTGAAGTGCTTGGTCAGATGAAACCCTTCTCAAGCAACTCTTACAGCTACTTCTTGAGTTCTTCCATCTCAGCAGGCACCATCCTATACGGTGTTTGTGCTATTGGTTGCATGCCCAGGATTAGATTAATTTCAAAATCAATTTCTCGGGGCAGAGGTACACCTAGAAGTTCTTCAGGAAATACATCTTCAAATTCCCTGACTACTGGAACTTCAGCAGGATTAGAACTCTCCATAGTGGTATCTACCACATGGGCCAAGAATGCATAACATCCTTGCCTCATTAAATTCTCAGCTACCATAACTGACACAATACAGGTCGGAAGGATCTTTATGTCTCCCTGAAAGATCCATGTGTCACTATCATCTGTGAACACAACTTGCTTGGACTCACAGTCCAAGACAACCTTATACCTTTCTAAGGTATCCATCCCAAGGATTATATCAAACCCATGCATTTCAAGTGGTATAAGATCCACTTGAATGTGATGTTCAGAAAAGAAAAGAATACAGGGAGAACACACCTCCTGCAACACAGCAGATCCCATCAAAGGAGTTTCTAACTTCAAACTCTCTACCCTATGACCAACCGTTATATTGTAGTAAAAAATCACTCTTCGAGTGATAAAGGAGTGTGTATCACCCAGATCAATTAAAACAGATATGATGCAATATGTAGACATATCAGAATAAAACAACTTCATCTGACCTGTCACAACCCGAGGGTTGATCACCGCATCAGGTGGATTCATCACATAGAATCTCGTCGTTTCCCGTAGTTGATTCGGTGCTCGATGACTAGGTGCTGATGATCCAGCTTGGGACGCTTGCCCACATCCTCTAGAGCCACCTAGAAACTGTCTCCTTTGAGATCCTTACTGACTCTGCCTTTGAGGATGAGTCATACTTGCCTCTCGGGCTCTGCAATCCTTCATCAGATGCCCCACTTTTCCACATATGAAACAACTTTTGATCCCTTGTTGTGGTCTGGATGGTACTGTGACCGATACAGATGCTGAGCTGTGAGCTCCTTCTAGTGGTAAACTTTGTCCTCTACCCCTATTTGACGTCCACTGCGTCTGGTTACTAAATCTAGGTGGTGTTGTAGGAACGGAAAACCTTGGTTTCTTGAAATCTTTGGATGAGGATCCTTGGAACTGGGGATACATCTTCTTGTTCTTGGTATGTCTCTTCTCTGACACAGACCTCTCTATCCTCCCGACCGACTCTACAAAGGTAGCAAATCTTTCCCTATTCTCTAGAGCAGACACAGGGGTGGTCAACTCAGCATTTAATCCTTTCTCAAAACGCCTAATCTTTTCTTCATCTGTAGTTGCCATGTGCGGACAGAACTGCAAAAGCGCCATGAACTTAGCCTCGTAGTCGCTAATGTTCATTGGTCCCTACCTTAACCTCTCGAACTGAGAGATTTTCTCATCCAAGAACGTCTTAGGAAAGTATCTGTTAACAAATTCTCGTCGAAATACTTCCCATCCGATCTCCACACCTGGACTTTTCCCCTCCTCAATGGTCCACCAGTGACCAACACTCCCCTTGAGAAGGTACACAACATGTCTAACCTTCTCAGCTTCTGGGATATTTAGGATTCTAAAGGCCTTCTCTAGTTCAGTTAGCCACAAGTCAGCATCTACTGGGTCAGCTGCTCCAACATATTATGTGGCCCCAACTCGGCATAGTCGTTCAAACGTCTTGTCGACTCCTTGTCCTTCTGGATGGGTAGGTGCCCTAGGTACAGGTATAGGCATGCTATCAGTCATGTGTGTCATGGCAGTCATGAACTACCCAAACATGGCTTGGAAGGATGGGTTCCCCATGTCAGCTGGATTGAACTGGGGTGGTTCAGGCACAGGTTCCTCCCTTTCTTGGTTTCTTGCACCTCCTCCGGGTGCAACAACACTACTCTCTGCAACATGTTCCTCGTGTGATCCAGACATCTTTAGTTTCTCTTCTCCTCCTATATGAGCAGAAGACACTATTAGATAGACTGGAAGACACTATAACAGACTCAACAACCTTAATCCTATGTCTCTATAGACTTAGCAAACCTAGAGCTCTGATACCACCAAATTGTGATACACCGTTCGAACAAAACATTATTAACGATGCAGAAGCGAATACTTAGTAGCGGAATTACAGAAAATCACTAAAAATTAAAACCTTTTGTACTTAGATTCACACACTGTAAAACTCTTTTATAACGATCCAAAGTAAGTTATTTACATTCCGGTTCATCAGTACAACTCTGTATCATCTCATCTCGAGAGTCAAAAACATTGACTGCCCTATTAAACTGTACATGAGCAGTATACAAAAATCTCAAGGTATCAAGCCAAAAATCTCAGATCTATATTAAACCATCTATTGACTCCTAGGACCTGAGAGTACAGAGACGACACATAGGACTCTCTATATACAAGACTTGACAGGTAGTGTCTCCGCCTATGGATCACTGCTATCCTTGTTGTTGTTGCTGTTGTGACTGTTGTTGCTGCTCACCTACTGAAGGGTTTCTTCTTCCTTGACGTCTACCTAAAAAGTTGAATTCCACGGGGGTGAGACAATTGAATTATTATCCCAGTGAGAATTATAACTCTCCGCCAGAAGCATGGTTATTGCAAATAATGGAAAAGTACTGAGCATTAGAATTTTAAGTATTCAACAGCAGGTAATTCATTGAATTACTAAATGAAGCAGTATTCTTTATGTAATCATTTCAATTATAACTTGATTGAATAGCAAATCATTTAATCAATAAGGGATATGAAGAACATGTATATAATTTGTCCAACTAGGACTTAATAAACAATGTATCATCAATCATTGTTTCTCATAGTTCAACCTAAGCAATCATGCTACATGGCTGATTACATTTTACAAACATACTTATGCCCTGAGGAGATGAGGTATACCGCTCATACTCCAACTGACCACTGCGAAGTCGAAATCGGTACCATACATAGGTCATCAGAAGAGCCGGATTTCTATGACCTCATCCTCCTCAGTCAGTGTGAGGAACAACATGCAGGACATCTCGTGTCTCTGCCATAATAGCTTTCCAGGGTATGCTGGCAACTTCGCTATTAGAGTTACAGTGGCATGTTGTACTCCCTTTGAAATCGAGGGATTTCTTATTTATCTCACATTGATTCAGCATTAACATCATCATCGGGAGATTAGTGATACATCATCCCGGCATATACATATAATGAAGGATAGAGAGATTTATTGTTTATCTCACATCAATTCCTCCATTAGGACATAAGGATATTCACGTCCATAGCCCCCACATACTCAAAAGTATGCTCTCGAGGAGTTCCCTTAGGAAAATCTATTTAACCATCATCCAGCTTCTGATAATGATGGATCTATGGTCAGGGCTCTACATGATATCATTATACTTGATTATTTAAGTACATTATGGAATTCGTTTAGTATCAGGCATGTTTTCAAACATAAACCATTTCAAATAATTGCTATAAAGAAAGAGTACTATTTTATCAAGTTCCTATTATAGATTTATCAACATTGGGATCTCAATCCCCTATTAATACATCATCATGATTCAAGAACATGGGTGCTCAAACCCTTAGATCATCAAATCACTTGTTACCACTTTATCATGTAACATAATGCCATTAAGTCATTTAACAGTGTAAACACAATGATTGCAGTGCAGGTATTTCACATGGCTCATATAGCATGATAATCTCATTTGTTACCTTTCAATAGACAACTTAGCATGACATTGCTTACACAATTCATAAAGTGTTTTTAATAAACAATGCATCACAGCTCATTCCTGGCTATGTTCAATATCTCATAAAACCTGCATGGTTAGTATATATGATAATAGATACATTTATCTCATGTCAATATAATGCCAAACAATGATAGCATCACTATTCATGGATTGCACCACTATACCCTTATTAGGGTTAGGGTTTCCCTTTTCAATTCAATTAGGGTTAACCGACCCCTTTGCTCAATTAGAAATAGTGATTCCTCATTTCATTATCTAATCATAGAGCTTCATGCTATAAAGCATAACCTAGAATTAGGGTTTCACACTTTTATTCACCTTAATAGGAATTAGGGTTTACTATTCACATAGCATCACCCTATATTAGGGTTCATATTCAACATACCCTAAATTAGGGTTTACTATTCACCCCAAATAGGAGTGATCATCAAATTACTTTTGAATAAAGGTTTATCATGTCATTGTTATGAATTAGGATTTTATCTTCATCATGTATTAGGGATATTTCCATTATTACCCATGATTAGGGTTAAGATTCATTAACCATCATAATTAGGGTTTTCATGATCTCACTATGAAGGATTATACCCTAATTAGATATTCATTCATGTTGGATGTCCATTACTTAATTAACATTCATATAACAAGTCTTTTCTCTCTAATCCCCTAAAGGATGATATTAGCTTTAACCTTGATTAGGTTAAGTCTACTCAATCATGAAAGAGAATTGACATCATGAGTTAAGTCATCATCATTGCAATCATTAAGGCTTAATTACTTCATGGGTTTAAATCACTTTATCCCATTAAGATACAAGCACCCCGATCACCTTTGATTACATCATGTACTAATTAACTAATCACTTTGTTCTTTAACCACTTTAAGTACCCATGCGGTTTAGGTTAAACATCCACCAAATGAACTTGATCACTAAGACCCCAAACGATCTTGACCAGATCAGACCTCAAACGTTCTTGCATACTAAACCTCCAAACGGTCTGAGACCGTTTGGACCTCCATGCAGTCTTGGACTACCTTTGAGACCATTTGGTAAAGTAGGTGGTGAAGACCGTTTGCCAAGTTTGACTTTTGAAACCGTTTTCTAAAATGGACCTCCAAAACCGTTAGCTAAAGTGGTCCTCCAAAACCGTTTTCTAAAGTGGACCTGTAAGACCGTTTGCTAAAGTGGACCTCCAAGACCATTTGCTAAAGTGGACCTCCAAGACCGTTTGCTAAAGTAGGAGGTGAATACCATTTGCCCATAGTTGACCTTTGAAACCGCATGAACACAATCGGTTTTGAAACCCCTTGAACACAATTGATTTTGAAACCGCATGAACCTAAATGGTTTGGGATCGTTTGGTCCCAAACGGTCTTGAGACCATTTGGACTCAAATGGTCTTGAGACCGTTTGGTCCAAACCCCCTCAAAACCGCAAGGACCAAGTATGGTCTCAACCCATCAAATCAAATTTAGGTTTTCCATTGTTGATTCCTTCAACAGTTGTATATATGTAATCAATCATCAATTGGACCTATCACCATCATTCAATTGAGTTAATCAAGTCAACCTTCAACTGATTTGGCCCTCAATTGACCCTCAATTGGTCATCAATTAGGGTTTGAGTCAATTGAATTAGGGTTTGGAAATGATGACCCTTCAACATCAATCAATGTGTGTCTAATTGATTTGAAACTATTGAACCATCATCCAATTGTACATGACCTGACCCCAAACGGTCTTGGGATCGTTTGGATGACCTCCAAACGGTCTTGAGACTGTTTTCTCATGTCCACATCAAAAACCAAGTCCATCAATTGGTGTTTGACCCATTGGATTGATCACCACATCAACATTTGATTGTACTTCAACTTAATACCATTAGATTCTTCAAACACTTAACCATAGTCAACCCTAGACCACCAAATGGTCTTGAGTGGTCACAAAATGATGTTGAGACCGTTTGGGTGATCCCCAAATGGTTTTGAAACCATTTGGGTCACTCAACCCAAACTTCAACCTTATTCAATCATGAAATCAGCACTTCAACCCGATTAGGGTTTTGATGATTGTTGGACCTTTAATTAGTGAACCACTTGAAGTTAACTGATAATTATTGATGGATCATTGACCTACATTACTCTCAACAGGTCTCCAAATGGTCAACACTTGGTCAAATCCACCAAACGATCTAGGATTGCTTGCTTCTATGCGGTTTGGATGAAACTATTTGCAATCAAACGGTTTGAAACCGTTTGCTCCCAAACGGTTTGGGAAACCGTTTGAGCACAAAGGCAAACCGTTTGATAAAGTTCTTTTTAGATATTTGTCTAGGATGTTGTCACCTTCGTCTACCTCTATTCAACCAAGAACAGGTGTTGTTCTTTACAGAAACATTTAGCAAGAACTCACAAGAGTATAAAAAGTAGAAGTATAACCGACGATTCTTATAGAAAAGAGTGCAATACTAATTCATGAGGGTTAGAGTTATAAAACCCGCCTCTAGAACTGATCCAGAGATCCAAGCTCCACGGCTTTTAATGGTGGATTAGGATCCAGCAGTTATCCAAGGTTTGTTCTTCAATCTTTGGATGAATAGAGATGGCTAGAAAAGGAAACCAAGTGAAGAAAACCATGAATCTAACCTTGTTATATGGTTTCCACCATGGATTCGAGGTAGATGATGATCAAAACTTACCAAGCTAGTTTGGTCGTTCTTCCTCTGGTCCATAGCTCTCCCTTGGTCGGCCAAAGCAAGGTGATAAGGAAAAGAACTAAGGAAACGATCCTTTGATGTTTTGGAAAAAGGATATATATATATATATATATATATATATATATATATATATATATATATATATATATATATATATATGTGTGTGTGTATATATATATATGGATTTTCAAGAAAAATAAAAAAAGAGGATTATATCCTTTTATTTCCCAATTAATTTCCACCAAAGCTTCCTACATACTTTGGCCACGTATCCCCCTTCTTTTATCTTTTAAAACTTCTCCATTATCCAAGGTTTAAAGGAAAAGGACTAAGGACCTTAAAGAGTTATGTGTTAATATCCATCCTTCAATGAATATTGCTTTATATTAAATTAATGTGAATTGCTTCCACTTCAACCAAGATCTTTTTGGTGCCCAAGCATGGCACAAGCTCTTCCAAACTATTACAAACACATACTCCAGGTTTTGATTGAAGGGCTCCATAATTAATATATTTTTCTTTGCATTAAGTTGTATTAAAGAGCCATTTGTGCTTAAATCTTGATTATTTCAAGATCAAGATTCTCTCTCTTCCATGATAATTCAAATGAGGCGCCCCTCTCATTTTATTTGCTCTACTTGATGCCACAAAACATGAGAGACCCTCAAAAGGTTATATTTTGCATGTTGAACCCTATGTTTTGGGTAATTTTCACTTTAGTCCAAAGTTAACAAAACAATGTTTCAACATTATTCAAAAAGGACTAAAATTGAAATATAAGTTCCTCAAAAGCATTAATTACTTTTCAAAAGATAAGAGCAAACAACTAATCAACTTTATTAGGCAAAACACCTAGGGTTAGTATATAACCCAGGTCAGGGATGTTACAGCAAAACCCAAGAAAGAAGGTTGGAAGCTTAGACTCTGAGATATAAGGAACCATGAGAAGTCAGGTATGCTGGTACCGATGTACAGATGTTATAGGTGCCTACCTTTGTGGTATAGGAAAAAGACCTCCTTAGAACCTGAGGAGGTTTAGTAACAAGCTATGAGGCCTTGTACCTAGTTGGTTGTCCTTGAGAAGGACTCGACTCTGAGGTGTTGTTCAAGTGGAAGGATAGTAGGAAGTGCATGTTATACCTCGTACATGTTTCGTTTGTTGTTAAAAATATGAGCATGCGGTTGGACAGCTGTTGCATAAGAAGTGAACCTAGGGTTCCTAAGCCTAAGAGGGGAAGTAGTACTACCTGGTGCACCTGATGCTCATGACGAGATTTGAGTTTCTATAGATTCGGGCATGGCACTCTGCATGTTTGGGGGGAAAAGGAAACCCCTTAGATTAAGGAATATGTTTGGTGAACTCCTTACAGATATGTTGAGGATTAAGAACAAGTATGACCTATCATTGAGGCCTAGCATGTTTAGTGGGTGGTCTACTTGTTAGCTACATGCCATAGTAGATTGATAGGACTAAGCATACACAGGATGATGTAAACCCTAGATGGGAGGACGTTAGTGACCTTTGCTATTATCAAGAGATAGTTTTCCTCCCATCCTGGGGAAGGACCCTTATGTAGGGTATGTATAAGCTTTTTTTAGGTTTGAGATAACCTTAAGAGGTCTAATAGGATCTTGAGAATCTAAGTGGAGAGTACATAGTATGAGAATAAACCTGTAGACCCATAGATAATCATCCCTAAGTGCATGGGGATGGGGCCTAACTAAGGCAGGTAGGTCGCCATGATCCCTATGAAAGGATGTAAGTCAAACCACGAATGTTGAGAGAGATGATGAAGAGTTGGGTAAGGTTTCAAGTTGGATGTGTGCTATGTTTGGATCCTAAGTCTATCCTAGGGTCAGGTAGGGATAAGACCGATGGGAGTAGGAGTTGCCTAATTCCCTAGTTGCACATGACCATGGGGTCGGGAGGTAACAACTATCATTGTCTGAGGGCAATGGGTTAGGAGATTGATCACCTTCATGAACTCATGGGACCCAAAGGGAAGATGAGGAGGGAACTCTATGGATGCATAAGGGAAGAGGGATGATCCCAAAAGTGTCGGCACCCTACAGACCTAGAGGAGGTGACCAAGGATTGTGTGGTGACCCAAGTGGGTTCGAAACCAGTTTTCCATGGAAGTAAATGTTCATGATGTGGAGACATGTGATGCACGTTTCAACCTAGATTTGAAGGTGTACTGGAAATGTGGGATGTACCATCTCCACTCTTGGAATGGGAAGAACTCTGTATTTGGACTGCAGGCAAATGCTTATTTCCTCTTGTTATGGGGGTGAGAGATAGGGTGACATGCATGCCATACACTAAGGATAAAGATGATGTGAGTTGAAATGTTGCTATGAGATATGAGTATAGAGATACCTTTGTGGAGTGTATGATGTGTGGATGGTTCACAAACACCAAGAGAACTAAGGTAGTTATCTTATTATGATGCTTTTTTTATCATGAGCTATGTGGAATATATGAGTTAGACAAGGTTGAGTTCGATAACCGAGAGGATGAGGTCATAGTTTTCTTGATGAAGATAGACTTAGATTTCGAGATGAGATAGTAAGTGGAATACATGGAGGTGTATGTCTTCATCATTACCTAACACATAAAGATGAAAGGTGGTAATGGACGCTCTTGTTGAGATGTAGCTGCCTAGTCTAGCTTGTGAAAAGGCTGGAAGAGGTGGTTAGGTGAACCCTAAGTTTGTGAGATATGTTTGGCTAATACTCAGATGTAATGAGATCGTTGATCGAGTTAGTGGTTGCTTAGTTAGCCAGCCTAGGTCTTGTCATGATGGAGTTAGTGGTTGTAGAACCTCAGATGCACTTCTATGGAAAAGAAGGTGATGAAACCCCGACTTGAGTGTTTTAGGGTTTCTGAGGAATCAACTTTCAGGAATCATGACATACAGGAGATCATGATTTTAAGTTCATCATACACCATGGTACTACTAAGATAGTCAGTTGCGGTAGTACTTTGGATACCTAAGATGAAGTTGCATGTGGCTTGTCTCCATGCATGCCAGGAGGTGAAGGATGAACGCTAGTAACCCAGTGAGTTGATATAGAGGATAAAGAGTCCCCGAGAGGGAATGGGAGTTCATCACTATGGATGTTGTGGTGAGTCTCCCCTGGACTGAGGAAGGTCAAGATGCAATATGGGTTATGGTAAGATCACTTTACCTAGATGACATAATCTAAGAGAAACAGGGAGTACTGTTAAGGGACATTTATGGTTGAACTAGATGTGAGAGAGATGGTTCAACTACACATTATTGTGAGTTCAAAGGTCTTTGAGTGTGATCTAAAGGTTCACTTCCATGCGGTGGAAGTAGGTTCATGACATACTCGATGCTAGTACAGCTTATCACCCCTAACTAATGGTTAGTATGATCCAGACTAGAAGTTCTGATGAGAGCATGCGTGCTCATTCAGGGTGATACATGGAGACAGTTCTTGTCCTTTATAAGATGTGATGATATCCACCATAGCCAATATCAGGATGTAAAGAAGCTCTGTAAGGGAGGTTGTGTCGGTCACCACTTCATTAAGATGATGTTGGTGAAGGGATCTTGCAAAGGTGAGAAAAAGACCACAATGTGTGTAGATGAAGTCACTTTGATCATGCAATGGCTGAAAGAGCCTAGGGACGACATGAGTCGTAAGCTGATGCAAAGCAGATTGACATGCATTTCACTATGGGAGAATATGTGATACAATATCCGACCCCTCTAAGTTATATCTAAGAAAGATGAGTCCCGACGGCATATGTCCATTTGAGATGGATTGGTGGAGATGGTTATGTTTAGTCTTACCCCTCAGGTTAGCGTAATGTATGATGTGTTCCACAAGTCCGATCTAATGCTCTATGTGAGGTACCTAAGCCATGTGCTAGGCCATGAACCTATTTAGCTTTGAGAGAAGCTGAAATGTCCTGAGTCACCTGTAAGGGTACGAGATACCAAGGTGAGAAAGGACTCAGATATAAGAATATAAGATGATGAAGGTTCTTGGGAAGCACCATGAAGAGGGCAAAGCCACATGGGAGTCATGATGGATACGGAAAAGTCTTATCCTGAATTGTTTGTATACTTGATGGAATTTTGAGGACAAAATTCTTATAAGAGGGGAAGGATGTTACAGTCTCATTTTTGCATATGTTTTCATAAGTGAAATGTAATGATTTTATGAATATGTACTTCATTGAAAAGGTTGTATGCTTTGCTTCAAAGGATGGAGTTATTTGCAAATATCCGTTTGGAGAGGAATTTCGTGATTCTTATTATTATGTTAATACAATAGTGGATATAGAAGAGAAGAAAAGAAGAAAAGTCCAAATAATAGCAAAAGATACAAGATAATGAATATTAAGCAAAGTATTTATGAGAAATACATGGAAATCTCTAGAAAGTGGCATTAATTGTCACAATGGAGTAAATTTCGTATACCTACGATTTCTAATAGAAAGAGTAGTCAAAATAAAAGAAAATGAAAAGTAATTTATTTGAATAAAGGAATAAATTAGAAAAAGGATAAAAGTTAAGGAAAGAGGCCAAAGAAATGTTCCCAAGATGGGATTTCGAGCCATTAAGGTTCCTTGAGGTCCAAGGAATCCAAGATAATAATTTAATGGAAAGGGAAAGAGAAAATATGTGAGAAATATATATAATTAAGTGTTAACTTGCAACTAAAGAAAAGGACCCGATTTCTTTAGATAATGTGCCCAAATTTGGCATAGAGGTAGGATAAGTCATTATTAAGTTTCCCTCAAAATTTGGGATTAATCGAACTTATGGCTTTTATAAAATTTCCTAAAGTGTTGTGATTATCATAAATGTCACATATTTATCGATTTAGTTGGAAATAGCTTGGGACGACGCCAGTCGTCGGATCGAGATATGACGCCAGCTGTGCATCTCCTACCTTGAGTCCAAAAAGGAAGATGTCGTAGGACAGAAGGATTTTCCTCTCCACTTTTCTCACGATCCAGTTCATGTGCAAACTTGGAAAGACCCCAATTAGATTCAGGGTGAAATTCTGAACCCCTTAACCCCTACTTTCTCGTGCTTTCGTGGTGTATAGGAGAAACACCTAATTCACCTCGAAGAGACACACGACGGCAAAGGTGGGAACCCTAGTTTTCAACCCCCACACCTATAAATACCTACTCCTCTCGACTCCTCTCACCCTCACGAACCCAGACAACACTCCTTCTCGCTCTCTCATGCCTTGAATTGAAGGAACCATGTCGCTCCGGTGAGCTCTCCTCTGCAGCGCCACCACGGATCCTGTTGCTGGATCGGGCAAAGGACGAGGAGCAGCAGCCCTCCGATCGAGGTCTACTGTGGACTCAGGAGTGGTTCAACGACTGATAGAAGCAGTGTTCTTGGCAAGTGGTGAGTAGGCGCGCATGAGGAGGGGTGCCGAATCAAGCTTGGTTAGCGACGATCAGAGATCCAACAACCGAGGATTATCTGCAAAAATCCAAGTAAGTCAAAAATTCAAGAAAATAGGCTGATCTTATTTAATTCACTAAAAATCATTCCTTTGTCTGAAAAATACAAGTAGTGCCTTTTGATCAGAAAAATGCGTAGAACATGATAAAAATAATATTAGAGCCTGATTGTAGATTATATTAAAAAAGTATAAGGTTTTACATATTTTAATGCATTAAATGATAGAAAAACTCTAGAAAGAGATAAAAACAATCATGATTAATCTTGATTATGTTTTTGATCAATGTTGACTTGTTAAGAGTAAAAGAAAGGGGCAAAATCATAAAAGGATGATTAGTATGTTTGTTTTAGGGTTTTTATGATCATGTACATGGATTAATGGACTAAAAACCCTAATTTGGGAAAATATGAGTTTTAGTGGTCATAATCTGAAATTTCAAGTATACAACTGTAATATAATTATTCTTGAACATAGTTTGGATTAAAGAATCCTTAATGAAGATAATTGGGAAGGGTTATATGGATGTTTAAAGTTGATATTAACCTGTTGATTATAAAAAGGACACATTAGATCTAAAAGGATGATCTTTATGTGTAATTTGATTAATTTAAGGTTCCATGTACATGAATATGCTTTAATGGGCCTTGAAACCCTAATCTGGGTAATTATGATCGGTTAAGCTTATCTATTGGATTACTATATGCTAAAAGTTACTAATATAAGGTTATCATAGAGATTTGGAGCAAAATGAATCCTTTTTGTGCAAAATATAGCAGAATTCCTTTCAAAATATGGAAGATCATGCATTTTTGGGAAAACTGTAGAGTGAATTCATGCCTTAGAGAATTTTATTGGAAATTTTAGATTTTTTAATCAAAATTTGTGTACCATAAGTCACATTTGGCTTATCAAGTTATTTTCAATCATTTTTTTAATTCGATATTTCCTAAATATTATCTAGGGAGGGAGAAAAGAATTATCATATTTGAAAAAAGGTGACCGTTGATGGGTGGCCCACCATATCTCATTGTGATCTAACGGTCTAGAAGGCACACCTACACTTGCTGTGGGTGCACGACTCTTGATGTGGATCTCAGATCCACCTTGGTCCCTCCCAATATGAGGGGAATGATTAGGATCTACTAGGTTTGAGTGGGAGAGAGGGGGAGAGAGACACTGGTTATTAGTTCATGGATTTTGCTAATCTAGTGGTGTGGAGTCTGTCTTCTCCACCACAATTACTTACATGGGGAGTGAATGGGCCCATAACACTGGCTCATTGGATATGAATAGAATGGGTGAAGGAGGCTCAGGGGAGACCAAGAATTGGTAGGTCTCCTTCTACTGTGCGTCATAAGTTTGATATTACCCTTGATTGGGTTGATGGTCTCCCAAGGCACAAATGCCCAAAAAGGGGCCGCCACGACACACCTAACAAAGCAAAAAGGGAGAAAAAAGAATAAGGAGATCTTTGTGTCACAATTTTTAAAAGAATGATAGGGGAAATAAAGAGGGATAATTTAGGAAGAGAAATGTGGTACAAACAGTTGAGGAAATGGCATGTAAGTAGTCAACCCATCTTTTCCCAAACATTGGAGCCATGTGCATTGTGTGGAGCTAGGAGATGACTATTGCCCATTGTATCAAGTCTAGTTACATGGGAAAATGATCCAAGGCACCAAGATTGGCTGAGACATTTCAAGTTCAATTGATGTTGTGACAATGAGGATATAAAAGGATTTAGATTTAGTTTTATTTTCATTATTTAAAAAAATGATAACTTATAGACAGTGACAATAGTTGATATGAAATCTTCATTATAATTTATTTATTTATTTAATGTTCTTATTATATACAATTATTCAGATCAAGATGTTGATATGGACGGTTCTCAATAACAATGTACATTCATGCACTAAAAATTGTGTAGTTGTAACTAGAGTGACAATTTATCAACTTCAGATTGAAAACTGACCAACATGGGATCCAAAACAATCCAGGATATGGATAGAGGTATCTATATGTGGAATTGAGTATGTAATGAGAAAATAGGTAAAACTAAGTAGTTTTACATAAAATTCCTCTTTTTCATATCCTCCCACCTTAAAAGGAATTTTTCCACAAAATAAAATAAATCCTCAAATGAGATTGTGACTTCATATTACATATCATATACATTTTGGTATTTAACCTTTAGAATCATAATCATATAAATAAAAACATCATTTTGATATCAAGAAACCAAGCATCAATCTCAAAACATAGTTATATAGTGAACAAAATGATCAAAAAAATTGGAGAGATCGCCTTGTAAATCAAAAGAGTAGATATTTCTCTTTCAAATAGAAGAGAGATGGATATGGAGGAATGACGGTAGAAGGAGAATGGGAAGGAGATCATCAGGGGAGGATTTGATCAGGGAAGGAAAGGGAAGAGTTGAGAAGACAGGATGCTATTGGGGGTGTCGAGGGCGGAGCCGACGCTTTGGTAATTCCAAAGCTCACCGAAATTGGTGTGCTTCTGGAGGGCCGTCAAATGTATAGGGGATAAATACCGTATTTGGACTACCGGAATTGATGAAATCATATATAAGTATCCAAACGACATTATTATAAAGGTAGTAGTCAGAATACCTCAGTGAAATACAATACCGTCATATACTATAGCATCCAAACGGCCCCTTAGGCTTTTAGCTTCTACATCAATCATAAGTGGGGTTATAAATCCATGATTGACTTTATGTTTTCAATAGTTCAATACTAGCATCATATTTTGACATCATGGTTTAATATCAAGATCAATAGAAGCTCCCACCCTAGTCCACATGAGAGATTAAGTTGAGATGTCAAATCAATCATCATTTTGAGTGTATCGATATTGATCTTAAAATACAAATGGGACTTTCATGGAAGTCAAATATATATATATATCAATATCAACAATCATGAGTCCATTTTAAAAGTTCATTTCAATATTTAAGATTTGATGAGGTTCTCTAGGTCTTTCTTTTGAGATAAAATAAAGTCAACGAAAGGAAGGAAGTTGTGAGAGGGAAATGATGTCACCTTGTCATAGTTGAAAAATAGAGAAAATGGGCCAATAATATGTTTTGGGGTATGTTTGGATAATGAATATTCAATTCTAGTTATGTTTCGGGTGGGGATTCAATGAAATTTCATATGTATACTACCGAGGATAGGGTCAGGATTGAAGTAATTCATTATGATTAAACCATATGATTGAATACCAATCATCACATGTCAGATAGTTTTTCTTTGGATCATAAGTGTTATCATTCATTCATAAACAATAGTCTACAAACATTTCATTATATTAACATAAACGATAGTATCATGGTATTCAATGTTGATGAATGATCTCAACCTAGGTCTTTTGAAGAACAAAACCACAAGCTTAAACTCAACATAATATTGTTCAATATTATCATCAAATCAAGATTTGAGATCGATTTTCAAAATCATATCAAGATGTTACCTACTAGGGGTTTAAGCCTGAGTTATGATAACTATACAAAATGGGTTACCTTTCCAAAATCTAAATAGTCAAATGATTCAATAGCAATATGACCTATTATAGGGAAGTCATGAATCAAACTACCACCCTAGCCTAGCATATTATCCTTTGAAAACATGTGTGGTAGGAATGAAATATTAAGCATATCAAATAGGTGTAACAATGATTACCAATCTGTATTTCACAAAGAGATGGTTCCATGAATCAATTTTCATTGTAGATGAACCATATTTCAAGATTTTAGCATACCCGATATTATAATTTTATTCCCTTCCATTCATATATAAAGGGGGCATACCCAGAAATAGAGAAGTCAAATGAGGCTCGTCTAATAATTAGAGCATCATAGGATGTGGTTGAGATCACATATTTTCATGTTGCTTTAAATTGAGTTTTACAAAGAGGTATGAAAATCAATAGATATTTCCTATTGTAACAAGTCTTTCGATCTAGATTTGAGTGTCTCAATACATGGTCATTATAAAACATGAAGCATAATATATAACAGATAGGAAGATGTTTTCTTACACATGGTTGAGTTCAATGAACAAATGGAGAAAATATAAGATCAATCAATAAGGACCTCATCACAATGAGGTGTAAAGCATCAATTTTCCTTATTGCATCATTTATAAATCATGATCATTTACCTCAAACATTTTTGGTCCATTATTTACCTCAAATAGGAAACACAAGTCATATTTTGTAAGATTGAGTTTGCATGATCTAGAAGATTAAGCATGAATACTTCAAGAGTAATTTCACTAATCATAATATGGTTTTCAAATCTCAATCTAATCATGGCATTATTATCATCATAAATAAATTTTAAAAATTCATTCAAAATTTAGATTTACCATACATAGGCTGCCTATACTAAAAAGATTGTGTAACCCATTATCATCAGAAAGATCACATGAGGAGATTAAAGAACTAAGTATTCATTATCCAATTAGTTTGTTTGGTGAAAGTACTCAAAGAAGAGATGAAATGCTATAAGACTCGCTTGGCTTTAATCTTACTCTAGTTGTGGGTCCACTTAGATATTAAGACAAGACATCATACACCGCAACTAGGTGGATAGGAGATATATTGTAACAACCTCACTTTTCAGCAACCCCCAATTCAGGAAGGCCAAAAAGATGAGATCCATTACCTACAAATTTTACCCAAGGATCTAGATTTTAGAAAAATAATAATTAATAGAAAATAATTTCATTAATTCATAATTATGGTTTACAAATGCTTACATGAACCTACTATCATTATGATTGTACCTTTGAGAAGAAATAAGTGGATAAATCCTCCTCCTTTTAAATCTTATTGATTTCATGACATGTCCATGTTTATCTTCATGTCCTTTATTATGTACATAAGCTTAAAACTAAAACCGCGTGAAACAAATACACGTTCAATATGTTGTCATACTGGTACATGGGGTGCATCCAAATTGTGCAAGTAATAACAACATATATTCTAACAAATACTTTGCAAATTAATTTGGCATTTTCTTCAGATAGTCTTTCTTTATGTAATAGTCATAGTGGTATTATAATTTGTAGGAAATAAATAAACAAGCAAGCATTTATTTCTCATCCATGTGGAGAATTCTGAGACAGCCACGTGAAACTAAGGTGGTTACTCGTATGCGTAACCACATACCTTGATGGTGAGCCATGTAGATTATGTAAACATTCTCTAATTATATTGTTTAATCAAGTAAGAAAATCAAACAGTCATCTTTAATCTACATGTATGCAAATCCTAAAGTGGCACCAATCATATTAATCATAGTAATTACACTAAATGCTACTCGATCCTAAGCTAAGCTTTAGGCTTCCTTGGCATCAAGTTGTCATTAAAGTAATGTTTCAAAACCCTAATTCCCGTGATTATCATTTTAATGACTCAAGAACCCTAATTCATATTTGGTGCTTTCATGATTTTCAAATCAATCTTATTATTGTATCATGAGCACTTGTGTTAGATTATGTGCATTAACAAAATAGCAAATTAGGATCGTTATCCATAATTCTTCATATTTAACTCAAATTCTCTAATCATAATCACAATCATTTAAAACATATCAATGACTTAGACTCTCATCAAATTAAACACATCAGGCTATTATGCACATCTAAATTAGATCATAGACATTAAGGTTATCATCAATTGTATTATTGATTTCTTAAATATAATTATACATGTTGATGTCCTTATCTTAAAAACCCTAATCACAAATTATCTTCATTGATCACAATATCTTAATCATATATATTAATGATCATCCTCACTAGAAAACCTAGTTTCTCATCATTATCATTTTGATCATCTTGATTTCACATCTTATTTAACAATATCACATAATAGTTAACACATTTATAACACCCCTAGCCTGGGTTTAGGGCTAACCCTATTTTTTTGGCTTGAATAAGTTGCTTAGAACTTTAATATAATCCTCTAAGGAGTTTTTTTTATCATGTGACACTCTTATGTTTCAAGTTTTGTCCTGATTGGATGTTGTTTGAGCAATGTTCCTTTGTTTTGGACTAAAGTGCAATTTACCCAAGATGAGGGGTTATATTGCAAAATGTCCCATGTTGAATGTACCTCATGTGTTTTAGCATCATAAGAGATAGAATGTGATGCTAGGTGGTGTCTTGTGGGAAGCCTAAATTCCAAGTTTGAACTTGTTTTTTATAATGCTAGTGCCTTGTGTACCAATTTCGGTGCAAATTGTACATTACTCAAAATGTAGGGTTGATATGAAAATTACCACCTCTGAAGTGTCCCTACTCCCTCCTAGTATAATTTAGATGAGAGATAAAGAAGAAGACACCATATTTGATTCATTTTTGAGTGATGCTATACTTGGTGACGAAAAGACCAAGAAATGTGTATAGTTGAAACCCTAAAATGAGTTGTTATGAGTTGTAAAGCTTATATGGGAGTGCCTATCGGCCAAGAAGCCATAGAGGAGGTACCATATCATTTTTTTAACTTCTCGGAAGTATTCATATCAGATTAGAACCTCAAGCAGGTTATACATGATGAGTTAGATGCTCCTTGCAAAAGTTGCATCGATTTACAACTTCCTACAAAAAAGTTGTATCGGGTTGTGAATAAAGTGGTGATGGAATTGAGATTTCTTATCCAAAGAGATAAGTGATGCCGAAATATCATCTCTAGACTATCCTCAATTATTTTTCATGTCAAGATGAATGTGAGTGAATGCATGTACATGTGTCAACCATGCATGGACACGTGGTACCTAGTAGCTTAAGATGATGACACCTCTAATACACTCTCTCTCATGAACCTCAATTGTATATACCTCTCCTTTCACCTAGTAGTGAAAGTTTACAAACCCTACAACTCTCTTTCTATGAGATATCATGCATACCCTCTTAGATATCGTGCATAGAAGCTCAAGGATTAAGGGGAGCTCGAGCACCAAGCTTAAGGTGAGGCCATGATCATCTTCAACCTTGGTTGAAGCATGATTCTCATGTTATAGTTATTCCTTTCTTTTCTTCTTCACCAAGTTCTTATCTATGGTGATTCTTTGAATATATAGGAGATGTGAACAAGTCTTGAAACTGTGATAGTTCATCTCTTACCTTGGAATCGTGGAGCTTTGGAGCTTGGAGCGTGGAGCTTTGAAGTTATCTTGAGGCGGGTTATATAACTTGAACCCAAACAAGTTATTACTCACCATCTTTCTTGCTACATTTGATGATCTACTTTCAATTCCGAGTTTTTCTTGAATACTTGATATATCTATGAGTTCTAGTAGTTTCTTAGACCTGTGATCCTTGGATTAGAACAAGTTGAACGAAGGTCTAGAGCTTGAAGATGATGATATCACTTTACAAAGTGATATCGGGTTCAAGCACACAAGCAAGCACATCTAACCCAATATGGTGATGCATATACACCACTAAAACGATATGGATATGATTTTATACTTCCTTTCATGATATGGTGATGAAGTATACACCTCTTGGACGATATGTTGTCAAGCATACACCATGTGCACGATATGAGGTCAAGTTTATACCTTATGCACGACATGGAGTCAAGTATGTACTCTAAACCGATATGATAAACCCTAGATGATGGGTAGCTTGATATAATGATGAGTTAATACTTCATGGATGATATGAGTGACACACACACACACACACCTCTTTGCCTGATATGGTGTGGAGCATACACACACCTCTTTGCCTGATATGGTGTGAAGCATACACACAACTCTTAACCTAATATGGTGTGAAGCACACACACACCTCTTTGCCCGATATGGTGTGAAGCACGTACACACCTCTTTGTCTGATATGGTGTGAAGCACACACACACCTCTTTGCCCGAAATGGAGGCACACATACACCTCTTTCCCAATATGGAAGCAAACAGACACCTCTTGCCCAATATGGATGCACACATACACCTCTTGGGCGATATGGGTAGCAAGCATACACCTTTAAACCGATATTGGGTTAAGCATACACCTCTTGGATGATATGGTGTTGAGCACACATCTCTAAAACAATATGGTGGGTAATACAATACACTAGATGACAAAGTGGTAATGTGATTAATACCCTAGAACATATGATGGACAATACACTAAAGTATGGTGCAGCCAATATCTTCAAGTGAGGTGAGGATGTTACACCCATGTATGGTGAAGGTGATACACCATTTGATTGGTAAGGTTGATTCCTTGTTGGGTAAGGGTATGAGGGATATGATGATGCCTAGCTCAATATACCCCTAACCCTATACATGTGTTCAACTTGACATACATGATTCAACCTGATACACCTTGTAAAGGTGAGGGGAAAACATTCTTAGGAGTGATGAATATAACACCACGTAATGGTGTAGCTAATACCTTGATAGGTTAAACACCTAAAGTGGTTGATAATGGTCAACCCTATATCAACAATGCCTTAAGACGAGATGAGTCCATATCACTTGATGATAGTTGGGTAATTCAAGTGTGTGACTTATGGCCAATACACTACACAATAAATGTGATGAGTTAGTGCATAAAGTATTAGGATGGGAAATACCCTAATACAAGATAAGTTGATGAATTTAAGAAAGTTAAAAGTAATGAGGGAAGTGATACACCAAGGCATGATGGATATCACATCCAGCACCTCAAGGCTGATACACCTTGATGCACCCCAAATCCAATATACTTTGATGAGTAACACATGAAGTGTGTCATGTCAATTGTTACATTAAGATGTAATGAGTTTAATGCACTTTGTTAAGTGTAGGCTAACATACCTTGAGAAAGGGTTAAGCCAAGTTAATAAAGTATGATGTAATCAATATTCTAGTGAGGGTGAGAGAGAAACTCATACTTTGTGTTGATAATCATTTAATGATAAATGATGAGAATAAATAAGTATGATTGTATACTTATGATATCAATGTATGCTCTTAGATGTGTGGAGCAATGAATTAGGGTTTGGATTGATAATAACTTGAAACTCTATTCGTCTATAAAGGGAAACCCTAACCCTAATAATGGGAAGGTTGTATTTCTCTTATTGCATAGGCCTTGTGAGACGTGTTAAATAATTGTATAACAAATATAATGTTTATGTGATCTGATGACCTATAAGATATTCATTGCCTAGTGAGAGGTGACAAGATGTTTAATGAGCCTTGTGAGCCATGTGAATAGTTGTTCCCTAATGAGAGGTGACTAGATGTTTAAATGGACTTATGAGCCATGTGAATAGTTGTTGCCTAGTTAGAGGTGACAAGATGATTAATGGTCCTTGTGAGCTATATGAAATACTTGTATAACAAGGGTAATGAATACCTTGGTCTGAGAACCTAGAGGTAATAGTTATCTGATAATAGGTGACAATGTTCAGTGATGAACTAAGGGTTGGAATACCCAGATCTAGTAATCATAATGATGATAATGTTAAGGGATGAGAATTCCCAGTAATGTGATAAGGGACTGAGATCCAGAGTGTTATGCATTCAAAGTGTTCCGAAGGTTATAAAAGTACTTGATAAATGTATAACACCTTACTTTGTAACATCTATTTTAGTCCATGTTTGAAACTTGGTTGATGCTAAAATATATTGTAATGCACCTCATTAATCAAGTTGAATCTCATCATGTAGTTTCCCTGACCATAGATCCATTTAGTGTTAGGATTTGCTGAAATGGTGAAATGGGTTTTTCCCATGGGATTACCTGGAGTGCATATTTTTGAATATGCGGGGGTGTGAGCTTGGATGGCCATACGTGAGCTAATCCCCTTACATCCACAGACTTAAGGATTGGCTATATGCCATATCCTGGCTTGAGTGCGACTGTGGTTATAGACTCAGTAATGAGCACGGTGAACTGGACCGTAGCTCATAGTATGGCTACATGCATGACTCAATAATGTTATAATCTGGGGATGGATAATTGAAATCTTCCTAAAGTGTGTGTATGCTTTGACTATAGCTCTACAGAGAAGATGCCACTACACCTTGGCATGCTAGTTGTAGTTTGACACATGATGCCACTACCAATGGTCTCGTACTGACCGAGACGGGTGAGGTCTTGGATGCTGGCTCTTCTCTTGACCTTGTATGGTACTGATTTTGACTAAGTAGTGGTCGGTTGGAGCATGAGCGGTATACCTCATCTCCTAATGGCATAAGTGGGATTGTAAATATGTAATCAGTCATGTAGCATGTTTGCTTAAGGATCAAATACGGAAGTCCTTGGAGTTAGTATGTAAATGTTTTATAAACCATATGAGATTTTGGCTTGTATGCCTTGAGGTTTTATGTTGCTTCAGTAATGTTTTGACAAAGCAACTGTTATATGTTATTCTCAAGATGAGATGGTACAATGTATGTACAAAGTGAACCCAGATGTATATAAAGTTTTGGTTCTTTCATTAAGATTTTCCTAGAAGAGGATCTATAATGACCCTTCCAACCGATAACCTCCAATTAAGGGAGACCAAGAGGTCAGAGACATTATCCCAATTTTTCGGATCAACGGTTCGACAAATAATCAATAATAATTATTAAATTTTACCAAGACAATACTGAAAGATGGAATAAAATAAAACTTTGCATACCTTTTTAAAATCTTGGATATATAACTTCTATCCACATATGGAATCTATTCTAACTAATCCTCCTTGCACTTTATTTCTTATTTTCAAAATATGCCACTTTACTGTTTCTCCTTTTCAAAGTTGTACCTAAAATGCCGACAAACAAAACATCGGTCAACATAAATGAATATGTCGTTATGTGGAGACAACCAAAATTGTACAACTATGGTAACAATGTAAGCAACCAAATATCATTTAACAATCAAGGTTACATTTTAAGAAATACTACTCAATCCATACCTTTCCCCTATCTCTGTGTTGTCCCTGCAGTGGACTTGGGTACTACCTCTCTCATATGGTAGATCCTTACCCACATGGTCCTACCTCACAGGTAGCCATTACTTAGGGTTGTGGAGTCGCATGGCCCTACCCAAAGGTAGCCCAATCTCTGACTCATGGTGACTTGATGGACCTACCCCATAGGTAGCCATTACTTAGGGTTGTGGAGTCGCATGACCCTACCCAAAGGTAGCCCAATCTCTGACTCATGGTGACTTGGTGGACCTACCCCATAGGTAGCCATGTACTAACTCATCTAATGACCTGATGGACCTACCCCATAGGTAGCCATGTACTAGGTAAATATATCAAGCTATAGAGGGGACTAGGATCTGAGCTAGTAGGCATATATCTTAGGTGATAGTTATATCCACATTATAGTATGCAAGAATTAAATTCATCCAACAGTTTAATTCAAGCCACCGATGAAAATTTCAGCAATCCTTGAAAAACTAGTTCGAGACATTCATAAGCGTAACCACATACATGATCCAGAGGTAAATTGATGTCCAAGCAATAATAATCAAGACAATCAAACAAGCAATCAGTGATATCCTGAAATTAATGCATAACATCCAAGTGTCATTATTTTATCCAAAACATTCTCAAGATCGACTTGGATTCCACCTTAGGATTTCTAGGCCAACTTTAGGTTTTTATTAGGGTTTTAGTCTCCATAACACATTTATCACTTTTAATTCCCTTTTAGTTTACAAACTGTAATTTCAACATCATAGGCATACTTGAAAGTCAATTAAGTCTAATATATCTCTTTTACACTAAAACTACCATCTTTATCCTTTTAAGTTATGACACGATCATTAAGGCCAATTATCATCTTTGGTATCTTCTGGATTAACAACTCATAATTCATTATGGTCTAATTCACATATGAACTCTATTTATCACTAATTCCGTATTAATCCACTAGGAAACCCTAATTACCAAATTAAGGGTATGTATCCACAGAGAACTTTTATACTCAAAATAGCTTAGAATTATCATATCTCAGCTTTATTCATGGATTTGAACAATTAAAGCCATTAAGAGTCCTAATTACCCAGATTAGGGTTTCAAGACCCATTAAAGCATATTCATGTACATGGAACCTTAAATTAATCAAATTACACATAAAGATCATCCTTTTAGATCTAATGTGTCCATTTTATAATCAACAGGTTAATATCAACTTTAAACATCCATATAACCCTTCCCAATTATCTTCATTAAGGATTCCTTAATCCAAACTGTGTTCAAAAATCATTATATTACAGTTGTATACTTGAAATTTTGGATTATGACCACTAAAACTCATATTTTCCCAAATTAGGGTTTTTAGTCCATTAAATCATGTACATGATCATATAAACCCTAAAACCAACATGCTAATCATCCTTTTATGATTTTACCCCTTTCTTTTACTCTTAACAGGTTAACATTGATCAAAAACATTATCAAGATTAATCATGATTGTTTTTATATCTTTCTAGAGTTTTTCTATCATTTAATGCATTAAAATATGTAAAACCTTATACTTTTTAATAGAATCTACAATCAGGTTCAAATATTGTTTTATCATGTTCTACACATTTTTCTGATCAGAAAGCACTACTTGTATTTTCCGGCCAAAGGAATGATTTTTAGTGAATTAAACAAGATCACCCTATTTTCTTGAATTTTCGACTTACTTGGATTTTTGTAGATAATCCTCGGCTGTTGGATCTATGGTCGTCGCTAACTAGGCTTGATCTGACGCCCCTCCTCACGCACGCCCACTCACCACTTGCCAAGAACACATCTTCTATCAGCTGTTGATCCACTCCTGAGTCCACGGTAGACGTCCATCAGAGGGTTGCTGCTCCTCGTCCTTTGCTCGATCCAGCAATAGGCTCTGTGGCAGCGCCGCGGAGGAGAGCTCGTCAGAATGACTTGGTTCCTTCGATTCAAGGCAAGAGAGAGCGAGAAGAAGTGTTGTTTGGGTTCGTGAGGGTGAGAGGAGTCGAGAAGAGTAGGTATTTATAGGTGTGGGGGTTGAAAACTAGGGTTCCCACCCTTTTCGTTGTCTGCCCCTTAGAGGTGCATTAGGTGTTTCTCCTATATGCCACGAAAGAACGAGAAAGTAGGGGTTAAGGGGTTCGGAATCCCACACCGAATCTAACTGGGGTCTTTCCAAGTTTGCACATGAACTGGATCGTGAGAAAAGTGGAGAGGAAAATCCTTCTGTCCTGTGACATCTTCCTTTTCAGACTCAAGGTAGGAGATACACAGCTGGCGTTGTCCTAAGCTATTTCCAACTAAATCGATACATATGTGACATTTATGATAATCACAACACTTAAGGAAATTTTGTAAAAGAAATAACTCCCAAACTGAGTGTCCGATTAATCCCAAATTTTGATGGAAACTTAATAATGACTTAATCTACCACTATGCCAAAGTTGGGCTCATTATCTAAAGAAATAAGGTCCTTTTCTTTAGTTGAAAGTTATCACTTAATTATATATATATTTCTCACATATTTTCTCTTTCCCTTGCCATTAAATTATATATTGGATTCCTTGGACCTCAAGGAACCTTAATGGCTCAAAATCCCATCTTGGGAACATTTCTTTAGCCTATTTCCTTATCTTTTATCATTTTTCTTATTTATTCCTTTATTCAAATAAATTACTTTTCATTTTCTTTTATTTTGACTACTCTTTCTATTAGAAATCATACGTATATGAAACTTACTCCATTGTGGCCATTAATGCCACTTTCTAGAGATTTCCATGTATTTCTCATAAATGCTTTGCTTAATATTCATTATCTTGTATCTTTTGCTACAATTTGGACTTTTCTTCTTTTCTTCTCTTCTATATCCATTATTGGATTAACATGATAATAAGAATCACAAAATTCCAATCCAAAGGGATATTTGCAAAGAAATCCATCCTTTGAAGCCAAGCATACAACCTTTCAATTAAGTACATATTCATAAAATCATTACATTTCACTTATGAAAACATATGAAAAAATGAGATTGTAACATCCTTCCCCTCTTATAAGAATTTTGTCCTCAAAATTCCATCAAGCATACAAACAATTCAGGATAAGACTTTTCCATATCCATCATGGATCCCATGTGGCTTTACCCTCTTCATGGTGCTTCCCAAGAATCTTCATCATCTTATATTCTTATATCTGAGTTCTTTCTCACCTTGGTATCTCGTACCCTTGCAGGTGACTCAGGACATTTTAGCTTCTCTCAAAGCTAAATAGGTTCATGGCTTAGCACATGCCTTAGGTACCTCACATAGAGCACTAGATCAAACTTGTGGAACACATCATACATTACGTTAACCTGAGGGGTAAGACTAAACATGACCATCTCCACCAATCCATCTCAAATGGACCCATGCAGCCGAGACTCAACTTTCTTATCTATAATGTAGAGGGGTCGGATATTGTATCACATATTCTCTCACAATGAACTGCATGTCAGTCTGCTTTGCATCAGCTTATGACTCATGTTGTCCATGGGCTCTTTCAGCCATTGCATGATCAAAGCGACTTCATCTACACACATTGTGGACTTTTTATCACCTTCGCATGATCCCTTCACCAAAATCATCTTAATGAAATGGTGACCAACTAAACCTCCCTTAAAGAGCTTCTTTACATCCGGATATTGGCTATGGTGGCTGTCATCACATCTTACATAGGACAAGAACTGTCTCCATGTAACACCCTGAACGAGCGTGCATGCTCTCATCAGACCTTCTAGTCTGGATCATACTAACCATTAGTTAGGGGTGATAAGTTGTACTAGCATCGAGTTTGTCATGTACCTACTTCCACCGCAAGGAAGTGAACCTTTAGATCACACTCAAGGACCTTTGAACTCACATTCTTGTGTAGTTGAACCATCTCTCTCTTTTACATGTAGTTCAATGGGATATGTCCCTTGACAGTACTCCCTATTTCTCTTAAATTATGTCATCTAGGTAAAGTGATCTTACCATAACCCATATTGCATCTTGACCTTCCTCGGTCCAGAGGAGAATCACCACAACATCCATAGTGATGAACTCCCATTCCCTCTCGGGGACTCTTTATCCTCTATATCAACTCAATGGGTTACTACTGTTCATCCTTCACCTCCTGGCATGCATGGAGACAAGCCACATGCAACTTCATCTTAGGTATCCAAAGTACTACCCCAAATTACTATCTTAGTAGTACCACAATGTATGATGAACTTAAAATCATGATATCCTATATGCCATGATTCCTGAAGGTTGATTCCTTAGAAACCCTAAAACACTATAGTCATGGTTTCATCACCTTCTTTTCCACAGAAGTGCATCTGAGGTTCTACAACCACTAACTCCATCATGACAAGCCCTAGGCTGGCTAACTAAGCAACCACTAACTCGATCAACGATCTCGTTACATCTGAGTATTATCCAAACATATCTCAAAAACTTAGGGTTCACCTAACCACCTCTTCCATCCTTTCCACGAGCTAGACTAGGTAGATGCATCTCAACAAGAGCATCCATTACCACCTTTCATCTTTATGTGTTAGGTAATGTTGAAGACATACACCTCCATGTATTCCACTTACTATCTCATCTCGAAATCTAAGTCTATTTTCATCAAGAAAACTTTGAGCTCATCCTCTCAGTTATCGAAGTCAACCTTGTTTAACTCATATATTCCACATAGCTCATGATAAAAAAAACATCCTCATAAGATGACTACCTTAGTTCTCTTGGTGTTTGTGAACCATCCACACATCATACACTCCACAAAGGTATCTCTATACTCATATCTCATAGCAACATTTCAACTCACACCATCTTTATCCTTAGTGTATGGCATGCATGTTACCCTATCTCTCACCCCCATAACAAGAGGAAATAAGC
Organism: Alisma plantago-aquatica; assembly: GCA_963693085.1. Taxonomy (NCBI): domain Eukaryota; kingdom Viridiplantae; phylum Streptophyta; class Magnoliopsida; order Alismatales; family Alismataceae; genus Alisma; species Alisma plantago-aquatica. Next base: position 845,535,008 of record OY856409.1, read on the forward strand.
ATTTGGCTGAAGTCCAAATACAAAGTTCTTCCCATTCTAAGAGTGGAGATGGTACATCCCACATTGCCGATACACCTTCAAATCTAGGTTGAAACGTGCATCACAT